>OY720350.1:989760-1135661 GCA_963082975.1 Labia minor | reverse complement strand
ATAGATACACTTTATACTTCGTGGAAGTGTCAATTAACCATCTCCATCTTTATACAACTCCCTCTCTCTCTCTCTCTCTCTCTCTCTCTCTCTATATATATATATATATATATATATATATATGAATTTATGTTGTTAATGGTCATTTTTAAAGGAAATGTTAAATATAAATAAACAAAATAAATAAATAATTAATTTTAAATTTGTTTATTAGGATTATTCAGGAAATAATACAAAATTATCAAATACAAATAATAAAAAATATCATATATGTTTACGTTGTAAAATGTTTAGTTGAATAAGGTTGGTGAAAAAAAAGGCTTAAAATTAATTAACTAAATGAAATTTGATATTGTTAATTATAATTATAAAATTATATAATATTGGTCTTTATTGTCAAGTATAAACAGTTTTTATTTAGATGTGTTGTTATATATATATAAAAATCTTCCCCAAAAAGAATAAAAGTAACGAAAAACGAAGAATTAACAAGATTAAAAAGAAAATATCCAACAAGTGTAATAGATGTGCGTGTAAACCTAATCACATTCCAGATATTCATAGAGTTAATTAAATAAAGGTTAGTGGACAATATAAACACTGATTAAACTAAATTTTATTATTAAAATATATTAAATAATTAATTGACTTAATATTAATTTCAATGGCAAAGCTATAAATAATATTTAAATTTATGTTATATTTTAAATAATATTATTAAAAAAAGAATTAAGAAAATTGTTAAATTTATAAACTAAATAATTGATGTTAAATGTTTGTTATTTCATTAAAAAATTCATGTAATTTCACCTCCTTTATTTAAACATAACTTACAGCCTACATATAAAGTAAAATACCAGCAAATAAAGGTTATACATTATACAAGAAAATTAAATCAAAACTTAATAAAAAAATTAGGAAAAAGAAAAAGAATTAAGAAAATTGTTAAATTTATAAACTAAATAATTGATGTTAAATGTTTGTTATTTCATTAAAAAATTCATGTAATTTCACCTCCTTTATTTAAACATAACTTACAGCCTACATATAAAGTAAAATACCAGCAAATAAAGGTTAGTGAAATTAACATTGGTCCTTCGAGCCCCGATAAATTATAAAAAATTGTTTTTTTTTTATATTACAAAACAAAATGACTTCGATCAAGGCATTGAGAATGATCCGAGAAGAATGTATAAAGATAATTATTAAAATGTCTGAAGAGTCTGCTGAATTAACCGATCCAAATGATTACGATATACAAGGGGAACTTTTGGATGAAAATAAAACTGAATTTAAAGACATACAAACTCAGATATTGATAAAATGTTCAGAAGATGCTCAAATTAAAAATGATGTACAAGTATACAACGAGAAATTTTATACATTATACAAGAAAATTAAATCAAAACTTAATAAAAAAATTAGGAAAAAGGAAATGCAATACAATATTAAGCCGATTGAAATTCAAAAATTTAATGGAGAAATAGAAAACTGGCTTTCCTTTATAACAGCATATAATGATTTAATACATTACAATGATAATATTAGCGAAATATTTAAATTTCATAATTTAAGATCATTATTAACAGATGAACCCTTTAATTTAATCAAGGAGATTATTGTAACAGATCAAAATTATGAAATTGCTTATGAATTACTTCTTGAAAAATATAATAATAAAAAGAAATTGGCGACATTTTTTACTAACCGAATGTTAGGTTGCTCTAAAAACAGTTTCAAAAATAATAGTGATGATATAAATAGATTTTTACAGATATTTGAAACAAATTTAAATTGTTTAAAAAAGCTAAAGATTGAAAATTTAGCAGATTTCTTAATATTTTCATGGAGTATATTGACCATTGACGATGAATTAAGAAGAAAATTTGAAACGACTGTTACAGAAGAAAACTTTCCTTCATTAGAATTATTAATTAAATTCATGAAAAATGAACAAAGAATTAACGATAATACCTTATCCTACTCTCAAGAAAATCAAATAAAATATAATACAAATATACAGAAAATAAATAAGAAAAGAGTTTTAGTTGTAAATGCAGAAAACAATAATACCTCATTATTTGATAATCAAATTAGCCAATCAATTGACAAGGGTATTAAGAAAAAAAATGAATTAACTTGTTGTTTTTGTAAAGAAATTCATGGAATTGAAGAATGTCAACATTTTTTGAAAATGGAACCATATCAAAGATACATTCTAATTAGGAATGCTAGAAAATGTTTTAGATGTTTAGAGAATCATGATCGAAAATCATGTACAAGTTCATTAATATGTACTAAATGTGGTAAAAATGGACATCATACATTACTCCACAATAATAATTTTAATTTAACATTTAAATATCAAAATACCAATAATAATTTAATTAAAAGGGATAATGTAACCGAATTATCAGATAAAGAAAGTACAGAACCTTACATAGATAAATCAAGTGAGAGATGACTAGGAAGCGATAACGAAAATATTAGACCCATGAAATTGATTGCTAATTCCAACTATATTAAACAAACCATTCGAAATGAAATTATACTTTTAGGAACTGCTCAAATATATCTAAAATCCAAGGGTGGAAAATATATTAAAGCGGTAGCTTTGATAGATCAAGGGTCCCAAATCTCTTGTATTTCCAAGCGATTGGCGCACGAATTAAATTACCAAATGAAAAATTCTAATATTCAAATAACGGGAATTGCGGGCAAAGAATTGCAATCTAAATTAAAGGAAACGGAGATTACGATCAATTGTCCTAAATCTAAAGAAAATATAATAAATAAATGTATAGTATTAGATATTATTTCTAAACAAGAAGTTAACAAAATAAGCAAAATTTCATTGGAAGGATTATTTTCGGGATTGGAATTAGCTGATGAAGAATTTTACAAAACGAAAGAAATTGATATATTAATAGGTTCTGATTTGATGTCACAAATATTGTTATTCGACGAAGCGCCCAAACGAAATAATGATTTGGTCGGGATCAAAACTAAATTTGGTTGGGTCATTTTTGGAAAATTAAGTATATTTGACATCAACATTGTTAATAAGAAACAAATAATGAATTGTCACATGGAAAACTTACAGTTAAATGAATTATTGAAAAGGTTTTGGGAAACCGAAGAGATAAATTCATCGATTCCAGACTCATCTGAAGAAGTAAAAGCAGAAAGTCTATTCAACGAAACGACTAAACGTGATTCTAAAGGTAGGTATATTGTGGCCTTACCTTTTAAATCAGATCCCACAACACTAAACGATAATAAATATATAACTAAGAAACAATACTTTAATTTGCAAAAACGTATAAATAAAAATACCGAAATGAAACAATTATATAATGAATTTTTGAATGATTATTTGGAATCAGGACACATGAAAAAATCAACTATCAAAGTAAATTATGTCATACCGCATCATGTCATATTAAAAGAATCTAGTTCTACTACCAAATTGAGAGTTGTATTTAATGCTTCAATGAGCGTTAGTAATGGAATTAGTTTGAACGAAATATTATGTAAGGGTCCCAAAATTCAGAAAGAATTGGTAGAAATCTTAACATTATTTAGAATGAATAAATTTGCTATTTGTTGTGACATAAAACAAATGTATCGGCAGATATTAATTCGAGAGGCCGATCGCAAATATCAACACATTTATGCTAAGACATCTTATGATATAGAACCTATAGAATATGAATTAAATACGGTGACTTACGGATTAACTTCATCATCATATCAAGCACAAAGAGTATTAAAACAATTAGTTATTGATGAAGGCGATATATACCCGTTAGCCTCTAATGCAATCTTAAATAATACTTATATGGATGACATTGTTACTGGTGCGGATTCGATTAGTGAAGTTATGAAATTAAAAAACGAATTAATTGAATTGTTACTGAAAGGATGTTTTGAACTTAGAAAATGGAGTTCAAATAGTTTCTTTATAATGGACTCTATTCCTAATGAACATAGAGAAACCCAATTAATTATCAAGGATAGTGAAGAATCATCATTAAAAATTTTGGGCTTACAGTGGATAACTCATTCAGATATATTCTCGTATCATGTGACTCTTCCCGATACACAACCCACAAAAAGAAATATATTATCGAAAATAGCTAGAATAGTTGATCCTCTTGGTCTGATAAGCCCTATAATATTCAAAGCCAAACTAATTATGCAAAAAATTTGGTTAGAGAAATGTGATTGGGATCAATTACCATCTAATGATATTATTAATTCATGGGAGAATTTTGAAAATGAATTAAGCACATTAGCTCGACTCAAAATTCCTCGATATATTTCTCAAACTAAAGTATTAAAAACATCTTTAGTTGGGTTCTCAGATGCATCTGAGAGAGGTTATGCTTGTTGTATTTATATACGTATCACAAATAATGATATACATTTCATAAACCATCTAGTAACATCTAAAACTAAAGTAGCTTCCTTAAAAACACAAACGATTCCTAAATTAGAGCTAAATGGTGCTTTAATGTTAGCCAAATTATTTGAAAAAACTTATGAATTACTTAAATCAAGAATTAATGGAAATTGTTATTTATTCACAGATTCTCAGATCGTATTAGCATGGCTAAAAACGCTGCCGCATCGTTTAAAAGTATTTGTGGCGAATAGAGTAGTCCAAATAAATGATTTGATCAGATCACACAGCTGGAAATACGTGAGAAGTGATCAAAATCCAAGTGACTTAGCCTCTAAAGGATGTACAGCTAATCAATTAATAGATAATAAATTATGGTGGAATGGACCGGAGTTCTTATCAAAAAATGAAAATTTATGGGATATGCAAGAAATAACACTGAACGAAATACCAGAATTAAAAGTCATTAAACCTATATGTATGCATTCAGAAATAAAAGAAATGAATTGTATTTTATTAAAAATAGATCAAACATCATCACTACTGAAATTACAAAGAATAATTGGATATGTATTAAGATTTAAAAATATATGTCAGAAAAAATTCGTCGGAAATAAAAATATGCCTTTGTCTTTACTAGAGTTATCACAAGCTTTAATCATTTGTTTTCGAGTAACACAAAATTATTATTATCATAAAGAATTTAATGAAATTAGAAAAGGACTTAATAAAAATTGTTCGTTGAAAAGATTATCTCCTTTCATAGATTCTAACGAAATTATAAGAGTTGGAGGTAGATTACGTCACGCTAATATCAAAGAATGCAGTAAACATCCTGTTCTATTACCTAAAAGGTGCCAATTGGCTAAATTATTTATTGATCATTACCATATAGTAACATTGCATGGAGGTCCTCAATTGGTTCAATCGACTATGCAACAAGAAGTATGGATAGTTAATGCTAGAAATATGATTCGACACCAAATATATAAATGTATAAAATGTGTTAGATTAAAAGGTGAAGCGTTAAAACCGTATATGAGTGATCTTCCAATCAGTAGGTTTTCACAAGAACGAGTATTTGCAAACGTTGGAATGGATTATTCAGGACCATTTCAAATAAAAGAAATTAATCGAAGGAAACCTACTATTATTAAATGTTATTTGGTTATTTTTGTATGTATGTCTATAAAAGCCGTGCATATAGAAATAAGTACTGAATTAACGACGAAGTCATTTTTACTAGCATTAGACCGATTCATTGCTAGAAGAGGTCTCCCGAGAAATTTGTATTCAGATTGTGGTACAAATTTTATAGGAGCCTACAACAAGCAAAATCAATTATATTCTTATTTAAAAAAAAATAAAATAGAATTATTTGAAGAAATAGCTAAAAGAAAAATCGAATTTCATTTTAATCCTCCTGCAGCGCCTTCCTTTGGAGGCCTATGGGAAGCAGGAGTCAAAAGCGCAAAGCATCATTTAAAAAGAATACTTGGAAATCATATTCCTAGTCTCGAAGAAATGTTTACTATTGTCTCGAAAATTGAAGCAGTATTAAACTCAAGACCTTTATGTCCAGTTTCATGTGAATCAGAAGACACAAATTGTTTTTTAACTCCTGGTCATTTTATAACTGGTAGTCCTCTTCTCACTGCTTTAGAAATGGATTATACACCTGATCAACAAAATAAATTAACCAAATGGAAACAACATAAACAAATGGTGCAACTATTTTGGAAAAGATGGTCTAAGGAATATTTACAAACACTAATGAAACGTTACAAAAACTATACCAACCAAGATAAAAACGTATCGGTTAACGATATTGTCATAGTAAAGGAAGATAATTCCATCCCTATGAGATGGCCATTAGGCCGTGTATTGGAAGTATACCCTGGTGATGATAATATAATCAGAGTATGCAAAGTATTAATGAACGGAAATAAGTATATTAGGCCAGTTAATAAACTAATTCTTATTAATAATTGATTTCTTTAATTTCTTAAAAAAAGGGGGGAATAATGTTTACGTTGTAAAATGTTTAGTTGAATAAGGTTGGTGAAAAAAAAGGCTTAAAATTAATTAACTAAATGAAATTTGATATTGTTAATTATAATTATAAAATTATATAATATTGGTCTTTATTGTCAAGTATAAACAGTTTTTATTTAGATGTGTTGTTATATATATATAAAAATCTTCCCCAAAAAGAATAAAAGTAACGAAAAACGAAGAATTAACAAGATTAAAAAGAAAATATCCAACAAGTGTAATAGATGTGCGTGTAAACCTAATCACATTCCAGATATTCATAGAGTTAATTAAATAAAGGTTAGTGGACAATATAAACACTGATTAAACTAAATTTTATTATTAAAATATATTAAATAATTAATTGACTTAATATTAATTTCAATGGCAAAGCTATAAATAATATTTAAATTTATGTTATATTTTAAATAATATTATTAAAAAAAGAATTAAGAAAATTGTTAAATTTATAAACTAAATAATTGATGTTAAATGTTTGTTATTTCATTAAAAAATTCATGTAATTTCACCTCCTTTATTTAAACATAACTTACAGCCTACATATAAAGTAAAATACCAGCAAATAAAGGTTAGTGAAATTAACAATATAACTTATATATATTATTTATATCTATATATTTTGGAGGTATATTTACCCTGAAAAGGGTTTTTTCAAAATTCACACAATAGATAATTTTTTTTAAAGAAAAATCAATCTGTATTGGTTTCAGCCTCGGGAAATATCATTTTTGTTAGTTTTTTCTTAATTTAAAATAAAATCAATAATTTTAATTGGTAAAGTAACATCAGCACGCCTCCTTATTAACATTTGCCTCCGGTCATACTTTTTTTAATTAATATATTGTATTAATCATTTTAATATATTTAAAATATTTTAAAATCTTTAGTCCGATTCGTAATTAAAATTTAGAAATGAAATTAAAAATATTTATTTTAATAATATTTTAGTATCAAGTTACGATAGATATAGGTAAGCGCTCGGGGAACCGGGGTAAATTAACCCAAATGGGGTAAAAATGATACTTTTGTGAGTAAAAAGCATATATTTTTAATTTGCTATTTTATAAACATGTTAGTATTTTTACAAATTATTTTTTTCAATTTAAACAATTTAGGGACTGGGGAAATATCATTTCATGATGATTAAAAAAGTTCCCCGACCGCTGATCTACGAGGGCAGGTCAATAAATCCGTGACTTTTTAAGCAAGCCACAGCAAAAGAAAGTTTAGTTTTACTTGAAAGAACAAGTAGGAAAAGATGAAAGAAATCCATGAAATGAATGAACTCTTTTCTTGAGGAGACTAACTTTTCTGGACCTTTGCTAACTGATGCAAACCCATCGGATAATCAGTTGTATATAAATAAACATTTATATATAAGCATAATGGATAATAATAATTTAATTTAATTAAAAATCACACAGGTGGCTAATTAGAATGGAATAAATCAATAAAATGAATCCATCGTTCGTAATTTTAATTAAATTCTATAAAAATGGAAGACTAATTTTTAATCAATTATTTATTTTTAATTGTAAATTTTTAAAAATGTAATGCACCTATATTTACGTTCGTTTAAATTTCCGTGAAACGTTTTATTATTATGAGAAATTATTTCTGGCTATTTTCATGCTTTATCATAATCTGAGTTTCGGCGGCCATTTACGTGCCATTTTCAAAAAAATATTTTTAGGAATACATTTTTTGGAATTCTACAATTTACTCTGTTGTGAATCGATGAGTAATTTGTAACTTAATTTGTCACACAACTTTTCATTATACTTTTCATTATATAGGTATATAGTTATAAAATTTCGTTTCGATCTTATAGTTAAATATTTTATCAATAATTGTTGTACAATCTTGTATGTACAGTTGTCAATATAATTTGATATTCATAAATGTTAAATATATATATGAATAAATAAATAAAAATAGTCCATGACCTAGATACATCATTTAACTGGTTAAATTAAATATAAATCCAGTTTTTCTTATGACAGATTTTTTCTAAACATCTCATTAAAAAAAAAAATAAAATAAAAATAAAAAAACAGCAAGTATTAATCAACATTCTTTTTGCTCTCTCTCTCTCTCTCCCTTTTTCACTTACTTTATTAGTATTATTATTAGTAGTAATAGTATTTTATTTTTATTTCCATTATTAATAAAAATATATTTAAAAGAATTATTTTTAAATAAAAAATAAAATGATATATTATTTAAGAATATCTATTAAAATAAATGATTAAATTACACATTAATTAAAATAATCATTTTTCCATTGTTGTAAAATAAAATAAAAACAAATTAATTAATAGATAAATAAACCAAACAATCCATATTCAAAAGTTTTATAGGAATGATTAAATTTTTTTAACTCCCCCTATAATTTATTTATTTATTTATTTATTTATTTTATGTGGATTTCAATAATTCCAATAATGGATCTACTTATCATGGAGCAATCAAATAAATTGGATGGTTTTTATTTTAATGAAACTTTCATATAATCACAAGTTTTGATTTTTTTTTAATAATATAATAAATATCTTTCCAAGATTATAATAGAAATAAAATTATTTTATAAAAATGTTTTTAAATATACATATAAAATTAATCTGATAGATTGAATAAAATGAAAGTGATTTATTAATAAAATTGTATGATTATGCTTTTGGAGTGTATTTTTTACTTTATTTTATAGCAGGAAATTTTATTTCCAACATATTATTAATATTATTATTATTATTATTTATTATTTATTTGTTTTGTGGTTATATATATCATTAAATCAAATCGTGAGAACCGAAATGTTACATATTTGAAATATGTTTCATTTTAAACAGAGAAAGAGTGAGATTGTGAGTTTGTAATAATATTTATAAAAGAGAGAGAGAAAGAATAGAATTGATTGAGTTTACTTCATTAGGAATGCAATGGTTTTGTTGTTTGTGTTGTTGTTGTTGTTGTTCTTTTTCTTCTTCTATGGGAATTAAAAAACTTTTCAATTGGTTGTCACGATTTCACGCAACTTCGAAGAAAATTGTGACTTATACTATATATTATATTATTTTAATATGTATATATATACTTTATTCTTAATAAATAATATATTTCCTGCATTTAAGTATTTCTTACAAATTTCATCAATTAAATAAAAGAGAAAATTTTTCAAAAATTGAAACATATTAAATTTTTTGTTAACATACATAATAATAATAATAATAATAATAATAATAATAATTTATTTTATTAATAAAAAATTAAAAAAAAAATATTTATAATTAAGAATGAATTTTAAATAAGAATTTTAAATTTTAATTGCGTTTGTTTTTTTCTCATAATCAAAAATAGATTAATTAATAATTTATAAATATATATTCCCATCTTTCATTTTGCAATTTTGCAAATACCTATTCATTTATAGCTAATTGATTGATATATATATATAATAAATATTATGAGTAAATATAAGAAATAAAATAAAAACGTGATTCTTAAATTCTTCTATATTAATATCAATTATCAATATAAATAGACTATTCTACATATTCTTCTAATTATTTCCTCTATATATACTTATATTTTATAAAAGTACTATTAAATTAATGTTTAGTAAATTTTTTGTAATGAATCAGACATTTGTACAGACAACATTTTCGGGGCACTTCCCACAGAGAAGAGAGGATGTAATAAGACATAATATTTAATTTTGAAAATCTTTATGTTAAAGTTTTTCACTTTTTTTTTTTTTTTTTTTTTTTTTTTTTTTTTTTTTTTTTTTTTTTTTTTTTTTTTTTTTTTTTGTCACTCGGAATATGAAAACACATTCAATTTGTTTTTTCTTTTTTATATAATTTATAATTATTTAAATTTATTTAAATTTATTTATATATTTTCTTCTTCTTTCTTGTATATTATATGTTATAATGGGATATAATATTCCTAAATATTCATTTTGTTATACGTTTTTTTATATTATCATTTATTTACAATATACTTATAATAATTTTTATTATAATCAAATTTAAGGAAATCTAAAGTTAAAAACTTGAAACATTTTTATAAAACTGAAATTAACTTTTTTCTCGTTATATTATATTAAATTAAATAATTGAAATATGATATTTAAAAAAAAAACGATTCACTTTTATGATGTGTGTTATTAATAAAAATAGAGGTAATATAAATTTAAAAATTAGAATAATTGAATTTGTATAAATTTTAATATAAATAGCAATCAATCATATACAAATGAAAAAGATTTGGAAAATGAAAAAGGTTTGGATATGGACTGGGGTAATTTTTGACTTTTAAGTTTTTTCTAATCATTAGGAATTCGGACAACATTAAAATAAATTTAATCTCACTAATAAGCGTATTCGATTCTATATTTATTTTCTGTACATCAATTATTTATTAGGACTCACAAGTTATCAATTATGTAAATCCTATTTCAATTAAAAAAATCAATTTATTGTTGTGAAAACCTATTTTATATATAATATATACTGATTTTCAACCAAATACATAATAATATGTATTTCTTTTTTTTTTTTTTTGGGGGGGGGGGTAGATATGTTAGTACCCCCCCCCCCCCCCCCCGAAGGTGATCCGATGATCAGCAAGTTATTTATTAAAATTAATAAAATATATTCTCTATTTTTACTATCTCGTCAGATTCATCCAAAATAAAATTTTATTTAATAAATTATTTATTTAATAATACATAGATATATTAATAATTTAATCTATTAAAATATATATTATAAATATAATATATTTTATAATTTATTTATTTTATTTAATAAATATCTGATTCTTAGTAAATGATTATCAGTCAATATTCTTTTTTCCAATTATTTTTTTAATAAATATAATAAATTCTTATTATAATATACACATTAAATAATATTATTTTGTTTTAAATAAAAAGTAAAAGGGATTTTTTTTCTAATCGTGTGATAAGCAATTCAGTCCAATTTTATGGAAAAACAAAATATAAATAAAAATAGCATTAGAATTTATTTATTTTAATAAAATCTTTTAGTTTCCATTGCAAAGTGAATATGATCGGTTGGTCCGCTGTGTGTCCGTCCACCTTGCCAGGTAATTCATTAATAAGTATTAAGTATTTTATTCATTCACTTTAATTAGAAATATTATTTTATTTGTTTGTTTTCTATCCACACTTTCTATTCAAATGAATATTTTTTATTAATTATTTATGTTTGGTGCGCTGGTTTAATAAATAATATTTATTAATTTTAATTTATAATTTATAATTAATTAAATTTAATATATAATATAATATAATATAATATAATATAATATAATAATATATTATTTATTAAGTATAATATATTTTATTTATAATAATATAATATTTAATATATCTATAAATATAATATACTATGTTATTTAATCCAATTCAAATTGCGAGATAGTCAAGTGGAGACACTCCAACTTATTTCTTTTATATCAATGCATTATTCGTTATTAAAAAGAAATTTAATTAAATTAAAAAAAAAAAAAAGTATAATTAGTTTCCATTTCTATTCATTAGTTTCTTTTTCTATATTCTCTTCTATTGAATTCAATTTTATAATTCATTCTTTAATCTTTTTTTATCACTATTACTATTACTATACAACACTACTATAATATTGTTATTGTTTCATACCGATCTAAAACATTTGATTAATAAAGGAACGAATGAATGAATGAATGAATGAATGAATGAATGAATGAATATCTGTCGATGTCTCTCCATAATAGAAAATGTATACGTATATGATGCCTAACATTCAACAACCAACATAGAAATAGATATCTTCTGTTAAGCATAGAATAATCTCTTTGGTGGTCTAGTCTACATTCACAATGATAATTAATAGCAATAATTAATTACACGTATCACAAATAATAATAATAATAATAATAAACACATTCATAAGTGTTCTCAAAATTCTATTCAAACTATTCAATAATCTCATAAGGTTATTTATTCTACATAATAGATAGATAATCAAAATTAATGAATTCATATCTTAATTTTCATTGTTCTTATTATTCACTAATGGATTTACAAAGAGAATGAAACATAAATACTATAATTTATAAATTTATATTATTCGTACCATACGAATGCTTGCTATTCGAGTTCATTAATTATCATTTAAAAAAAATAAAAATAAAAAAACAAAAATTAAATCCCTATATAGCTAAGTGTAAATATACTCGTGTATGTACCTTAAAATTATCTTTTAGGCTTAGAACTACAAGAATGGGCCTTTTTTGTATATTAATTAATTATGATATTTTTCACAATTTTTTTTTTTTCCAGAACCAATCTAATATCTATATCCATCTATCCATCTATCCATCTATCCCTCTATCTACCTTGAGATGCACGTAAACTAAAATTAAATTTAAAAAAGATTAAAATGAATATCAAAGAATAATTTATAATTCAACTTGGTTAATTAATAATGTTTCTGATGAGGATTGTAACAACGGAAATGTGCACATAAACTTGAAATAGGACAGGAAATTTAAAATTATAAAATGATATATATCAAATTTTATTTTATTTATATTTGTTCGTTTAGGCTTTTTTTTTTTATTATGAGATTTTTCACGTTTAATTGTGAGATGTTTTGACAACCATTTTGTCACCTTATTCAATGAGAGTTTATTTGGATGGGGATTTTTTTGGGATTCTGGATCCTTAGTTTGTATGATCAACTTTGGTTGAAATGAGCAGGAGATTTCGGATTGATTATTTATATTTCGAAGCTCCGAAGAATCTCTTTGGCACGAACACTAACTACCACGGACACACAACTTATATTATTAAAAAAAAAAAACTATTATTAAAATGATAAGTAAAAGTGTATTTTTTTTTTCTCGTGTTCATTAATTTGTGATTCTTTTTTTCTCTTACTTCTTATTTTCGATGACATGGATGAATGAATGCTCGAGTCCATTGGATACATTAAACGGAATGCTTTTAGTCTCTCACTAACAGTTTTATGGGTTCATTTCTACTACGAATATATTCAAATCCAATATAAATATATTTATAGGTACGAGATACCGACACCTTCCATCAATTCAACGAAAGAATCCTCGATTTTCATGTTGTCTGACTGGTCATTTCTTTCTTTCTTTCTTTTTTTTTTTATGTCTTTTAGTTGGATGACCAAACCGTTGTTTCAACACTATCAAGAACGATTAAGATAACATTTCATAGAGAGAAAGGAGAGAAAAATAATATAGGAGACAATTAAAAAAGAAATTAGATAAATTATTGTCGTATAGTATGAGTTGGTTTAGAAAGAAAGAATGGATTTGAAAATTAATAATTAATAAATTGGGGGTAGCACACTGGTTACATAATTTTGAATAATCAATGGATTAGTGAATCCTGCGACGGTTGATGAGTAAAAGGGTAAAATTGAATTCGTTCAGAAGAAAAGTCAGAGATATAATATTAAAATAAAATTAAATGTTTAATACTAAAAGAATGGAATAGAATAATAATTGATATCATAGAAATGATATACATATACGTCGATATTAAATTATTAAAGCTTTGGTGGTTGTTATTTATTTATAACGGAATTTTGTAAATTAAACCACATATTGATATTTACAATAACAAAGATCAAAGATGTTTGAATATAAGTTAAGTTAAAGTTATTGTGGTAAATATTAGAAATGAAATGAAATTGAGAATTAAGGAGCAATTGCAATTTTTTATAATAAGGGTCGACCACTTGGCTGAATTTTAGGTATTTCTTAGTTGGAGAATAATAGAGTCAGTTTCTTCTTCAGGATTTTATGGGGACATAAAACATCTTGTCTAGGCTGAGGCATGTAACCGCAATGTCTCTCTCCAATTCTCTGATTCTAAATTGTCGCTACATGCATAGGGAAAACGATTTATCCCCTTCCAAGACGTCTCTGGTCACTTTCCACTAACTCACCCCCACCTGGTAGAACATCTGTTCTTGGACACCAAATCTCAAGTATTTTATGAGTTATAAAAAGAAAACAATTCGACAAATCTTCTCTCGTTAAGAAGAATAGAAAAATATTTTTTTTTTTCGTCTTTTTGTTCTATTAATTTAATTTATTGAGGGTGAGCATTTGAGGAGGTCAATGTTATTTATGCATGAGAAATTTATCATTTATTTACTATTTTTTTGTCTATAAAGGGCATTTTTATTCCTATATGTTACAATACCTATATTTATATTATAATAATATAAGACTATATATATATATATATATATCTACGAGTATATAGCAGCAATATTGTATATTCTATCTATAATATATAATGGTTGTTACTATTATATTAAAAAAAAAATAAACAACTTTTTCAATTTTTGAAATAAATAACAATAAATAATATATATAATAAGAATAATAAGAAAATATAAATATATTTTTAAATTAATATAATTAATATTTATATTATTTTAATTATAAATCACGCAAATTTAATTATTAATTTTTCTATTAATCTTTTTTTTTTTTTTTTTTTCGATTTTAATTTTTTTGATTGTAATAAATAAAATAATGAATATAAATTATTTGTTTTTTTTTCTATGTTTTAATATTTAGTATATACCGTATATATTATATAAAGTATATAGGCTATGAATTTATTATTCTCCATTATACTTTAAAATAGGCACGATTTTTTTACCGTACGTGACGAAATAATAATAAAATGTTTGTGACGTCACGTACAGATCCAATATTCACTAATAATATTTTTACAAAAATAGATAAGAAAAAAAAAAATAGAAATTAGATGATTATTAATATATTATTATTAAAATTATTATCCTTATGTATAAAGGGAATTTATAGAATGATTTTGAATAACCATTGGTTCCTAAATAATTTCATGAGATAATATTTACATTTACAAGAAGGTTGCCATCGATAAACCCTTAAACGTAATTTGAATTCAAATCTAGTTGGATAATGAATATTAATTATCTTATTATACTTAAATATCTTATCTTCTTATACGAGTAAAAATTGTTTGTTTGTTTGTTTGTAAATGGGTTCTCAAAAACCGCTCTAACGATTTTTTTGAAATTCACACCAGAGATAGTATTTATAAAGAAAAATTGAGTAAAGAGGCTTATCTCACATCAAAATTATTATCAAAGGGAATCAAGACCATGGACGCATAGGAAGGGACGTAAGAGAGATGGGACAAGGGCTCAGGATAGGGACATTTGGAGAAATGTGGCCAAGAACTTTCGAGTATCTTTGAGCCATATAAATAGATAGATATAACATATACAATAATAATATATATAATTAATTTACTGATTAAATTAAAATATATTTTAAATAAGAACACAAAAAGAAATGAATGTTTTATGTAATATACGGATTGAAACAAAATGGATGAAAACCTTTTACTACTTTCAACCTCCAAATACTATGTACCACTCGGGGGTACAGGGGGCGGAGCACCCGTCCAGCTGGTTATACTTTAAAAATTGTATGTATATATACGAGGTAGGGTCAAAAAGTTCGCGGAATTGGTTATTAAAAATTTATTAAAAATATTTATAACATTCTTACATTATTTCCCTTCAAAATACTCTCCTCCTGCATCTACACATTTATTCCACCGTTCATATAATTGTTGGAAACACTCTTGAAAGCCGTTTTTTGAAAGTTCCTTCAGCCGCTCCGTCGCATTTTCAATCACCTCTGACGAATCAGCAAAACGATGTCCCTTCAATGCCACTCGTAAACTGCTGTTTTCTTCATCGCAGAATTTCCGTATGCTTTTTTAGCATCTCAAGAGTCTCCGAGGGTGATTTCTCCAGCAACACACAGAATTTAATATTGCCACGCTGCTCTAATGACGACATTGCACAATCCGACGAAAGAAAGAAACTACGATCTACAATATTAAACACCGAACGCACGGAACCAACTACAACTGCCTGCTAACCTCAAAAGCACATTCACTACCAGTTATGCCAACCTCACAAACAAAAATTTCCCTTTCAGCTAAGAAATACTTGACTATAAGCGACCATTCCGCGAACTTTTTGACCCTACCTCGAATATAAATGGGTTCTCAGAAACCGCTCTAAAGATTTTTTTGAAATTCACCCCATAGATTGTATTTATAAATAAGTTGACCTGTGGCCAGGTCCGAACCGACCGACGGTTTGAAATAAATTAATTTCAAATAATTTTAATATATCTATTAATGTAATAAAAAACAGATAGGCATAGAACATAAATAATAAATATAAACATTTTTAATTTTATTTTATTTATAATATATATGCAAGACCAGGCTGTGACGTCATGAATGGCTCGATGACGTCATATAATTTTAAATTAAGAAAAACATAATGAAGATGATTTTTCTCGAGGATAAAACCAATACAAAGTGCATGATTTGTGGAGATATGTAAAAAAATCTCTTCATGTGAAATTTGGTGTGAAGATAACCCTTCCCTTTCTATCGTCGATCGCTAATACTACCACATCCGGTTTCCGGATTTGCACCAAAAGTTGATCCATTCATCCCACTGATGCATTAAGTAAATATACCAAATTTCATCAAAATCCGTTGAGCCGTTCAAGCTATACACATCTATACGGACGGACGGACAGACGGACGGACATCATGCTAAAAATACTTTTTTCTGTTAACATGTTAAAATGCATGATTGGTGGAGATAATATATAAAGAATCTCCACATGTGAAATTTGGTGTGAAATCAATACCTCCCTTACTATCGTCGGTCGGTAAAAAAAATCGAGTTTTATTGATCACATCCCTGGGAAATGTCATCTTCATTTTCTTAATTTAAATTTATATGTCGTCACATCCAGTGCCTCTTATATCTTATAAATGAAAAATAAAATTAAAACTATTTATGTTATATCCATAGCTGTTTTTATTGCACTAATAGACACATTTAAATTATTTGAAATTGTTTCACAACGTGTAGATTTATCTTTATTCGACCATCTTTATAGGACCATACCACTAAAATGATATCGCATGTATAAGTCAATGTTCTGTAAGTAACCCGTTCGAATTATAAGGTACATAGTGGTACATTGATACATGTATCACAGAATGAGAACCCCCTCCCCCCTTCATATAGAAGAGACTCTTCTAAATCTCCTAAATCTTCATACTTATTTTATAAAAAGAAAAAAAAGTACCAATTTGATGTCTTCGTGCGTGTTATAGGATGAATAATTCAGTTAACACACACACACACACACACATTTAATTTTATGATTAATTTTGATCCCTAATTAGAATTATTATTATTATTATTATTATTCATTTTTATAATACTCTAATATTACTACAAAACAATTAAAATCAAATTTTATTCTTAATTAAGTTCATTCATAATAAATCACTTGACACTTTAATTTGTTACTCTCTCCCTCTCCTCTCTGACATACACACATATATACACACACACACACACACATATATATATATATATTCTTTGAAAATAAATGTATATGGTATGTAGGTATATGTAATAAAGTGTTCTCTCTCTGCCTTTCTCTTTTTACCGACCGACGATAGTAAGGGAGGTATTGATTTCACACCAAATTTCACATGTGGTGATTCTTTATATATTATCTCCACCAATCATGCATTTTAACATGTTAACAGAAAAAAGTATTTTTATCATGATGTCCATCCGTCTGTCCGTCCGTCCGTATAGATGTGTATAGCTTGAACGGCTGAACGGATTTTGATGAAATTTGGTATATTTACTTAATGCATCAGTGGGATGAATGGATCAACTTTTGGTGCAAATCCGGAAACCGGATGTGGTAGTATTAGCGATCGACGATAGAAAGGGAAGGGTTATCTTCACACCAAATTTCACATGAAGAGATTTTTTTACATATCTCCACAAATCATGCACTTTGTATTGGTTTTATCCTCGGGAAAATCATCTTTATTAGTTTTTTCTAGATTTAAAATTATAGGACGTCATCCAGCCATTCATGACGTCACAGCCTGGTCTTGCATATATATTATCTTCTATAATAATAAAAGCAAGTGTAATGTGTCTGTCTGTCTGCCTGTCTGTCTGACCGAGCTCTCCAGCCATATCTATCGCACGCAGGGACCTGGAATTTTTTACACTGAAGCACAAAGGGGCTGGCCACCAGACCTCGAAGCCCGATTTTCGATTTTTTAATTAGAAAAATTTTAAAAAAATTATAGAAAATAATTAATGAAAAATAGTTTAGTTACCATTCTAGATCATAGATGCGCTGGTGGCGATAATTTGGCGGTAATTTAAATTCTGAGCAATGTGCAGATAAAAATCTTTTTATATATCTATTGATATTTACAATATCTCAATTGATCTTATTGGCCTTTTAAACTTTGAAAACATTCACATTACGGCTATAATTTAATACTATTAATTTTTAAGATTATGTGAGTAAATTATTCTAATTAAGAAAATTTGATCTCATAATTGGATTTTCACGTAAGATTTTAATATATAATATATTTTTTAATATTATTTTTATAGTAGTTTAGTGTTATGCTAATTTTATATTTTATTTTTATTTTGTTTACTCTGATTTTTTTTTTAAATAAATTAATAACATTTAAAGTAGCATAAAAAATTAATCGAGGCAGGAAAATTGATGGGGTTTGAAATTAATAGTGATAAGACAAAATAATTAGTATCAGAGAGAATAATATTTGCAAAGAATTTAAATCGAGGTTGCAATCTGGAAATTATTATCAAAGGGGATCAAAATTATTAAATTATTAATTGTATTATATGGGTGGGAGGCATGGTCTATAAGAGGGTCTGGGAGATGAGAGTAGATTCAGAGTATTTGAGAATAGGATTCTTCCCAGCATTTATGGACCAAAGAAAGATGAGGACACCGGGGAATGGCGGAGACTGCATAACAAGGAATTGCATGACCTCTATGCATCTCTAGATATAGTTAGGGTTATAAAAGCGAGAAGGCTGGGATCGGCAGGGCACATGGCTAGAATGGGAGAGGAAAAATATATTGGTGGGGAGTTCGATTGGAAAACGTCTGTGTGGAAGACCAATTGTGAACAGGGTGGACAATGTAGGAAGGAACGTGAGAGAGATGGGACAGGGTAGGAGTTAGATGGTTATAGCTCAAGTCTAGGTTTTTATTTTATTTTATATAGCCTTTTCCTAGACAAAGAAAAAAAATAATAATTAATTTACAATTTGAAATTGTAATATTAAATATAGTTATTAGCATAATATTAAAAAAGAAACATTGTATAGATAATTACGACCTTCGAGTCCCCAATTAGCTGTAAAAAAAAAGTCATGTAATCCCTTTTGTATGTTATGGAAAAAAAACATATATTTGTATATTTTTGGCTAATAAACATACTTTTTAAACTAAACTAAAAATGGTTATAGCTCAGAATAGGGACACTCGGGGGGGGGGGGGGGTACAGGGGGCGGAGCCCCCGTCTAGATGCGAAGAGCGACGAAGGAGCTCTGAGCAGCTAGTAAATAAAATAAAATTAAAACTATTTATGTTATATCCATACTTATCTGTTTGTTATTACATTAATAGATAAGTATAATAAAATTATTTGAAATTGTTTCTGTAGCTGTAAATTAATTTATTTCAAACTGTCGGTCGGTTCGGACCTGGCCACAGGTCAACTTATTTTGTTTAATTTAATTTTTACTGAAAGCTCATTTTATAAAATAAAACGACATTTAAACTAAAATTTAGTTAATTTTTATTTTATACAAATCGTGGTTTTGGTACAAAAATATAAATTATTTGAGCATATATAAACAAAAAAAAAAAAATAGGATTTTCTTTTTTTTAATAAATATAATAATAAAAAACTAATTAAATTTGTAATAATTTTATTAAAAAACTGTTCAAATAAATTTCATTAAAATTGTTATTAACGATTAGTTTTATTTTCATTTCAATTGTTTTGTTTTATTTTATATAACAAATTAAAAATGTACAAATTAGTCAATGTGATGTTGTTGTTGTTGTTGTTGTTGTTACGCGCGATACTATTACCTATCGCATACTTGATGGATGATTAAATGCTAAAATAGATAAAAGATGGAAGAGTGGTTAGTTTAAGTGTTAAAGATAAACAACGAACGAAAATACATCAACAACAACAACAACAAGACAATACAAATAGTGAGGAATGATTAATTACTACATGAAATAAATTTGTCTTTCTTACTCACCTTTAGGCAATATTCTTCTTTCTTTACCATTCAAAATAAAAGTATAAGAAAGAGAGAGAGAGAGAGAGATTGAAAAATAAATAAATATAAATAAGATAAATATAATAGAAATGATGCCTAAAGCATGGAATATTACCAATATGTAAAATACCTTTAATTATTTATTACTAGTAAATTTATATATTCAATATTTTAATTATAATACTACTACTATTACAAATGAGAGAGAACTACTACTAACATAACTTGCCTATGTCCACAATTGATAGCTTTACTTTGACTTTTTAAAATCTTTATTATTTATTTTATCATTTCTTTCTTTCTATTTGTTTTATATTAATAATAAATTTATTAATTAATAATAATAAATGCTAGATAATATAAATTTTAATTGTAATTTGTTTTAACATATTTTCAATTGATCTTAATTGAATAATTTTAATATGTATTATTAGAGATACACTCGTATTAGGATAGAAAAATTGCAAGATAAGAGAAGAGAGATGAGATAAGATTGTTTTATTTTTCTATTATTATATGTTATTATAGCATACTCGTAAATATTATTATATGTATGTTACTGTATTGATAGTCCGACATTCACAATTCATTAATCGCAAATGTTGAGCATTTCTGAAATTTATCTTTTTCATGTTCTTGACAAATTGAACAGGTGATTATATTTATTTGTATCGTTATCTTTCATTCATGTAGTTAGCATATTCTGTAGATTCTGTATATTCTGATTGGCCCTTTCAACTGGGAGCCTTTGTTATGTTTGTCTTTCCATGAACATCTTACCACATAGCGCATACGATTTCGGTTACGGACTACTGACTAACTCTACCATTAACACCCACCAAATGTTAAAAATATTGAAAGAACGTATGCCCTCCCTCTTTGTTTTCAAAGGTCTCGTATGAACCATTCTATTCACAATCTCTGTTTGACTGCAAATCGATATTTAACTCAGAACTGTAATTGATTTGACATCATCTCCATGATCAATAAATACCTTTCTTAGATGCACTGCGTTTCATTTGCATCAATTTAAAATTCAACATTTTCATATTCAATATATAATAATATTTTTGTATTTATTTTACAATTCTTTAAGCATACGTGTTCTTCGTCCGTGGCCTGTTCTGGTGTCAGCTTCCTATCGGATACGGAACAATTCCTCGGTTTTGGTTTTAATCGTACAGTCCGTCAACTTTTTTCATCGTCTATATTCTTTAAATCATCAAAATGTTTTAATCGTCTGTGTTGCACATCGTTTTAGCAGAAACCATCGAAAATTGTTTCATTATTGTGATTGTCAATACACACACACACACACACACACACACACACCGGTGAGGGTACAAGAATGTACCTAATAAAATATTCCATCTATCACTATCAACGAGACCTATTATAGTATTATATTTGGTGTTTGTTGATATTCACCGGTGAATATATCAACTTTCTCCAATTTTAGTCTTTCACACTAACATACTACTACTACTACTACTAGTACTACTTGGACATAAATTGTAGTTGAAATACTTTTTATTTGTAAATTTTAAGAATCGTTTCATTATAATTTCCGTTCTCATTTTATTTCTTATTCATCTTCATTTTTCCAATTGAAATCGACCTATCTCTCTATTATTATTATTATTATTATTATTATTATTATTATTATTATTATTATAATACTATCGATTAAAATAGAATATAGCTATACTGTCCGACTGATAGACATGGAAAGAGAGAAATGTCTTTATTTAGAAGGTTAATTTGTTTAAT
The DNA here is from genome assembly GCA_963082975.1 of Labia minor. Lineage (NCBI taxonomy): Eukaryota > Metazoa > Arthropoda > Insecta > Dermaptera > Spongiphoridae > Labia > Labia minor. The sequence continues at coordinate 1,113,119 of OY720350.1, read as the reverse complement.
TCAGCATACTAAAGAAATAAAAAAATAAATAAGAAAAGATATTTCTCCATTGTATATTATAATACTAGTATACAATTGTATCAAATGACGAAGCAATATCATCACCAGTATATCGTATATACATAGATAGATATATTCTTGTCATTTTAATATTAAACTTTAATTTTCATTAAATTGTATACCGTTTTATATATATATATATATATATACCACGCGTATTATTATTATTATTATTATTATTATTATTATTATTATAACAAGCGATAAATTAATATTGAAATGAATAAATGATAAATATAAGATATTAGAAAAAAAAATATCAAACGATCAATAATACGGAGATAATACGTATAATAAAATATGTTGTTATATTCATACTTTATAATCCTCTCTTAAACACACACAAAAATATTAATCTAATCATATCTCAGGATATTAATTTAACACTTGACGGAAATCTTTTGTTAGAGAATTAATTCCTAAAGAAATGTTTTTCTTTTTTTTTCTCTTTTCTTGTGATGGAACCGACTGACAAGTGTCAATCCATGTAACTTGTATATTTTGATCTGAAACTTTAATAAGGTGTGTAAATATGACTTTTAGTAATAAAAAAACAAAATTCAGATTAGATTAAAAATTCCGACTTTGATCCCATAGACAAAACATTTTTAATCGACTTGACTTGAACAAATGATTTTTAAAACATGATGGTGTGGTTATGCTACTTAGTTTACTTTATGTGCCTATTAATAAAGTACTCGTATACAAATATGTATTAAAAATTTTTTTTATTGAAAATTGAAAATGATTTTAGAGATTGACTTTATTTTCTTATTTCCATAAAAATAATGACATTAATTTTTAATAATGCATAGTAAAAAGGATAATTAATGGATTGGTTGATGAGAGTAGCAATTGGATGGAGTGGTTGGAGTTTGTTATGCGGTCACAGCAACTCTTCTTCACTCCCCATAAATGGAACATCGGAGTGACCGACCGATGAGTTTTTAAAGTAAACGATGACACCTGCAACTTAACTCTTCTCATCAAAGAAGGAAAGAAACAGGTTCAGTTTGAAATACCAACACCAATACAAAAAAAAAAATCCAAAAGAAGAAGAGAATACTTTATAAAAATAATTAAATAAAAATAATAATTAAAATATAATGATTGAACTAAAAACTAAATTTTATTATATATTGTTTATATAAATTAGAAATTATTTTCATTAAATAAATCATAATAATAATAATAATAATAAGAGGAAGTAGAAGAAGAAGAAGAAATCAATTAGGCATATACATACCGTATATCTATGATGTCATAGGACAGGACAGGACACAGGACAGATGGATTTCTGATGATAATGAAAGATGTTAAATAAATAATGTGCTAAAACATTCATTATCCTATCACATACACACACATACACATTTTTTTTTTAATATTCAATTCACTTCCATTCTATTCTTTCTTTTTTATACGATGACAAATAAAATTAATAATTATTTATTTATTTAATAATATAATAATAAACAATAGTAAAATAACTAACAATAACAATGCATTTTTTTTTAATTATTTAAATATAAAATAATAAATACTTACAATTAGATATTAAAATTAATTATTTATATTCTTTTTTTTTTGTTTTATTATTATATTAATAAATTTGAATTGAATTAATTTGATATTTCCGATTGAAAACATCCATCTACCTAGAAATATGTTTATATTAAAATTCGGTGAAAAATAAATCTTATAAGAACGTTAATTACCCGTTATCTTTTTGGACTGGCTCTAATCATCATCATTAACAGAAGAAGAAGAAGAAGAAGAAGGAGTAACGCAAAAGAAGAAGAAACGTCCTTGGTTCGGGAGTTGCACTGATGATGATGATCGTGTGCCTTGAGTCCCTTTAATTAAAGTGGAATCCGTTTTAGATCAAGTTTGGTTACCTCCACCTCCTCCCTCCTCTCTTATTCTTGGAATAATAATATAATAAATAAATTAATTTAAAAATTAATAAAATATCAATTCCAACAGAAACATCTTCCGTTTTTACCATAGTATTACATATATATAATTTCCTATGTATGTATGTATGTATGTATGTATGAAATGTCTGTAACATGAAGTTAGCTACAAGTTTAGAATTTTATAATTTACAATTTTTATTGCATTTAAAATAGAAAAAAAATTTCAAATACAAATTGAAATATTCTAATTTTTGATATAAATATTATTGTTTATCATAAAAGAGAATTTATTAAAAATAATACTATCAAAAATATCAATTTGTTACTATCTTCATTTTTACTTTCCCGCATACTTCGTATAAGGGAAGTATTGGAATCGTCAAAAATTTCGACTTCGAGATTTCGATAGATCTTGACGTTTTAGACCTCCCTGAGTCGGAAAATACCATTTTTCGAATTATGTCTGTGTGTGTGTATGTATGTATGTAATGTCTGTAAGCAAATTTACTCAAAAACTAATCACAAGCTAGGACTTCGAAATTTGGTACACCGATATTATTCACAGTTTGTAGATTTCTATCAAAATTTCGTCAAAATCGGTTAACCGGAAGTGGTACTTTACCTACACTGGTTGCGTTTACCTTTCAAGTAAAGTACTAGTTTGCTTCGAGATATTTGCTTCATATTTTGTATATAGATTTAAAAATATGAAAAAAATTGAGATACCAAATTTCATCATGATCTGACTACCGGAAGTGACATTTTACCTATACAAGTAGCGTTTCTTTTTTAACGACCGACGATAGTAAGGGAGGTATTGTTTTCACACCAAATTTCACCTATGGATATTTTTAGGTACATATCTCCACGAATCATGCATTTTCTTAACAGAAAAAAAATATTTTTAGCATGATGTCTGTCCGTCCGTCCGTCCGTATAGATGTGTACAGCCTGAACGGCTCAACGGATTTTGATGAAATTTGGTATATTTACTTAATACATAAGTAGGATGAATTGATCAACTTTTGGTGCAAATCCGGAAACCGGAAGTGCTAGTATTGCCGATCGAAGAGAGGAAGTGAAGGGTTATTTTTATATCAAATTTCACGTGAGGACATATCTCCACCTGTTATGCACTTTGTATTGGTTTTATCCTCGAGAAAAATCATCTTCATTAGTTTTTTCTTAATTTAAAATTATATGACGTCACCCAGCACTTCATAACGTCACAGCCAGCTCTTATATATTATAAATAAAATAAAATTAAAAATACTTATATTATATCCATATCTGTTTTTTTTTACATTTAAAATATCAGTTAACCGGAAGTAGCACTTTATTCTATATATATATATATATATATATATATATATATATAATGTTACCAAATATCAAATTTGACACCAATAAACTAATACGAACTGGCTCTTTATCAATACCAAGTTTACACATTCTAAATATCCATTCACAACTCTTTATACCTATTTATATGCGGGAAAGTCTAGGGGAGGACACTCCCGCTTATTTATATAATAATTTTGTTTTGTTATTATTAAATATTGAAAAAAAAAAATAAAAAAAAAATATTACGACGATTTGAATAAAGTTATTAATTTTATATTTAAACATTGTGTTGTTTTGTAAGTATTTGACACAAAATTTCTTATAAATTTCATAAAAATTCTTATATGATGCCGGGAACGGCTAGTATATACATATATATATACAAGTATGTATAATATAATAAGTTGACCTGTGGCCAGGCACAGAACCGACCGACGGTTTGAAATAAATTAATTTCCAGCTACAGAAACAATATCAAATAATTTAAATGTATCTATTAATGCAATAAAAAAAAGATAGGCATATAACATAAATATTTTTAATTTTATTTTATTTATAATATATAAGGAGGCGCTGACTGTGACGTCATGAAGGACTGGGTGACATCCTATAATTTTAAATTAAGAAAAAACAAATGAAGATGATTTTTCTCGAGGAGGATAAACCCAATACAAAGTGCATGATGATTCGTGGAGTTATGTAAATAATCTCCTCATGTGAAATTTGGTGTGCAAACAATACCTGCCTTCGTATCGTCGGCGGGTAAAAAGCAATATTGAAACAAACATTGCCACACTTATTGAAATACCCTGCGCTATACATATATGACCGTTACAATTTTGTAGAAGATGAAATGAGTCAAAAAAGAGAAAAAATAAAAAAAAGATATTAAATTATAAATATTCCATATTAAAAATAAAATATTTTTTTATTTAATTTTATAATCTCATTTTTAATCAATCTGGCCAGCTCTTATATAAATTGGAGGAATGTGATTGCTGTTTATATATTTATGTAAAAGAGCGGAAGAATGAGAGATTAAAAGACTGGAGGAAGGGCATTCACCTTTTTATATCGTACAAGGGATGACTTTGCGTACGCACACCTGTTGTTCAGGTACCTGAACTATTATTATTATTATTATTATCAACTGTATTGCGAATTATGCATAAAATTTTCATAAAAATAATAAATAAATAAAAACGCATATATATATATATATATATATATATATATACTGAAAAGCGCATTTCAGAAGTGCTTCGACGATTCTATCTGTGGGGAATTACTTTGAAGGGGACACAAAATGAATATGGATGTGAATAAATAAATAACTATTTACTTTTCGAAATAATTCAAAATTCACCTTTTCTTTTGAACCAACCTCGTATGTAAGTAAATGTCAAAGATTTAAGTTTTAAGTTTGAGAGACTTTAATAGAGAGAGAGAATCCATTTATTTATTATTTATATATTATATAAATAATGTGAAATTGGATTTATGAACATGACTTTTCTATTTCATTCTATTTATACTCTTCTTCTTCTAGGTAAATGTTATGTAGATAATATTATTTTATTATTTATTTATTTATTTATTCAATATACGTATATGTAATATACTAATATATTAAACATTAATTTATAATATATATCGAAGACTCCTATTTATTTTTTAAATCACCTAATTTTTTTTTATACATAAATATAATATAGTCCAATCAATCTTACTGTTGTTAGTTGTTATTGGTGTTGTTGTTGTTGTTAGTGCCTATTTGATATCCAAGGCACGTGACTAATTGGCAGGAACAGCCGTAAGAAAGTCTTTTTTGATATTTACGAATAAAAAAAAAGAAATAAAATAAAATTTTTTTTTTTTTAAACTTTGAAAAAACTTTTTCATTGATTTTGTTGTTGGTATTGAACAATTAATTGCACATTTGAAAATCGGTTTGATATAAAATTCTAATTTTATAAATGTTGTATATTAGTATAATATATTAATATATAATAAATCGTAAATCGATGTTGAATTTATTTCTTCAAATTAAACAAAGAAAAGATAAAACAATGGATAACTTTAAATGTAACTGCTTCGACAACAACAAACAAGAATTGTTTCTTTGACTATTTACTTATTTAAATGATGGGGGGGTTGACGCTTTACAAATAAAGAAATTACATTATTTATACAAAAATCCGCCATTATTTTTATAATACATAAAAAATACATAAAATACATTCTCAATACTAGCACCGACACTGCCGAGGATTAAACGAATGGAAATAATTTATTACTTACAGTAGTAGTAAGTAATTGTTATTTTTATTTTTAATTGACTATTTTTGATTAAAAAATATTATTTTTAAAATTACATTAATTAATAAAAAATAGTTATTATACATAAGTAATAGATAATATATAGATAATGTAATATAAATTTTACAACACACAATGTCAATTAATTAAAAGAAAAAAAATCATTTTTCAATTAGTATTAATACTAATAAATAAATTGGTTATTATTCTTTTAGAAATAAAAATAAATAAATAATCCTACAGGTACATTTATGTGTGAATTGTAGCTAAATATATAAGTAAATGAATTCCGTTTCATTTAAAAAAAAAAAAAAAAAAAAAAAATTAATTAAAGATAATTATTTAATTATATATTTTACTAATTTTTACATCAATTATTTATTTTTAAAAAATTTAAATATCCAGTTCAATTGAAATAATCTTTAATAATATTTATTTAATCCTATTAATATTTATTTAATGATCAAAAATGGCTTTAATTAATTGATGAAATTGTCACCCGAACAGGAAGAAAAAAAAAAGAACGACAAACATAATCGTTGATATTCTGGGCTCCATTAACACAACCAAAGCATTCATTTCGATACTTAGGAGTCAGGCAGTCAGTCATAATTGACAAAAATGAATTGTCTATCATGGGGACAACATGAAAAGCAAACAGGAGTGCAGTGCTATCTATGGCGGCGCTTCAACGATCAATGCCCAGCGTGGACTGATGTTCTGAAAATAAAAAGAAAGAAAAAATATAAACAGAGATGTGCTCTTATTAGAGTCTGTGATAGATTAATTAGCCTGCGAGAAAGATTATACAACCATAAAGCAGACCCAACATCTTCATCTTCATTCTGAATAGAACGTGGATGTTACAAAGATGGCAACAGCCGTGTCTGATTCCACAGTTGGATGTCTGGTGCAATCGTGCAATTGCAGTCATGAAAATTTAGACTATTTCTTACCAAACTAACTAACTAAATAAAAATGGGACTCAGCACGGATGACCAATGGCAGGACATGCACGAGACCTTGGACACATCCGGAGCCTACAATTTTTCATTCATTACACTAAATGATATAGGATGTCAATTCCGAAGTATGTAATAACAAAATACATTAACAGCTCGGTACTTCACTCTTTCCCCGAACAACAACAACAACAACAACAACAACAACAAATATTAATGAAGTTAGCAACATTTACATACAACACATCTGAAAAATTATAAAAAGAAGAAATTTCAAATAAATTGTTGAATAAATTTGATCTATAATAATATTAAATAAATTATCAATAAAATATATTTATAAATGATATTTGATTCTTATAAATAAAATGAACAAAAATATAACCTTTGTTTTCTGAATTCAAATACGTATAGACAAGTACAGGTGTCAATAGGTATAATATAATTTTTCAGAATTTCATAATTTATATATTACTATAAGAGTAGAAATTCTTGTGTGGTCGAGAAACAGTTGATAAGCAATTGCTACTTTGATATTTTATCAAGTAAATTTGAATATTGTATTTTTCATCTATGAAATGAAAATCAAGTTATTTTAATTAATTTTTACTTTTTTAGAAAACCCATTTAACAATTGTAATAAATAATTAAAAAATTGTACAATTTTTAAAGTTTATAATATATTATAATAAATTGTATAAATTTGTTATATATTTATAAAGGGTCGAGCGATAGATAGCTCGTGTGGTTCCAGGTACTACTATATATATATATATGACCTAACATAGTATTATAGTATATTATTATTATTATTATTATTATTATTATTATTATTGATCATCCATGTATGTACTCGTTTCTATTGCGTTGGTGGAAAAATTTAGATAAGCCTACTCAAGACAATACATATTTGGTAATTGGTAAAGAAAGAAATGATGGAAGCTCCTATCGTATTCGATACCACCTCTTCTATGTATAAGTGCGAAAAAAATAGTCATACAATAATAATGCGCCTTCTCGACCGGTTGACTGCCCGACAACAGCGCCACCATGGCGTTTACTTTTTACTTTCCCGTCACTGGAGAGAATTCAAAATTAATAAAAAGTAATACATAATATAGTAATTAGCAAAGATTATTACATTACTTTTTCTTAATTTTAAATTAAAATTAGAACAATTTTAAATGAACAAAAGAATTTTTATATTTCTTGATTGTTTTTCATAAATTTATTTATATAATTACACAATATATATCGATAGATAAATTATTATTACGAGTGTCATTTAACTTTTTATAAATGATAACTGATAATATAATGGATATCTTTTCATCGATTTAATACGATAATTTGGCAAATTAACTCGATTCATCAAATTATATTAATCAAAAGTTTAAAAGAAAAAAAAAATATTTAGGTTATTGAATAAATGAGTGAAAGAAGACTGAATTATATATATATATATATATATATATATATGATAAATGAGGCTATCAGTATGTATATAATATCTGTGTGTGTGTGTGTGTGTGTGTGTGTAGGGGGGGGGGAGTATGTGAGAGAGAGAGAGAGAGAGAGAGAGAGATAAAAAATGGAAGTGGGGGTGGGGATGGGGAGAAAGAAAGAGAATGAGGAAGCAAAGAGAAGGAGGAGGAGGAGGAGGAGGAGAGAAAGAAGGATAACGGGGTTAAAAAAAGAAGAAAGATGAGTTGATGTTGGAGGCCAATGAAAGACTCGGGGCGGAGCCTCCAGCCACCAGATTGAACCAATCAAACAAGTAATCAACTAATCTAGTTTTGGAACAAATGAACAAATAATAGATTCTTGCAAATTTTTTTCATTTCATTTTAGTTATCTAATATTATACTATTATTTGTTTGTATCATCTATAAAATCTAAATGGATCTAGAGTCTAGAGTCTAGAGTTTAACTCTTCTTACCTATATACCTATAATAGTGTGTGTATGGATGTATGTGGCTATAGATAAACATTTCTCTCTCTCTCTCTCTCTCTCTCTCTCTCTCTCTCTCTTACACAATTTTCAAAATATATTATTATCTAAACTTTAAATATTATTAATTAAATTATAAATTATAAATTTCAGAATTATAATTCAATTATACATTTTGAAAAAATAAATAAATACATATTTTCTCACTATCAACTTGTTGAATTTTAATTAAACTAGTAAATTTATTTTAATTAATATTTAATTTACCAGCTATTATATTATATTATACTAGCTGCTCAGAGCGCCTTCGGCGCTCTTCACACCTAGACGGGGGCTCCGCCCCCTGTACCCCCGAGTTGTACATAGTATTTGGTGGTTGAAAGTATTAAAAGGTTTTCATCCATTTTGTTTCAATCAGTATATTACATAAAACATTCATTTCTTTTTGTGTTCTTATTTAAAAAATATATTTTAATTTAATCACTATATTAATTATATATATTATTATTGTATATGTTATATCTATCTACCTATGTGGCTCAAAGATACTCGAAAGTTCTTAGCCGCAACAACCACATTTCTCCAAGTGTCCCTATCCTGAGCCCTTATTCCATCTCTCTTACGTCCCTTCCTACGCGTCATTGGTTTTCCAAGCGGACGTTTTCCAATCGGTCTTCCCACCAATATCTTTTTCCTCTCCCATTCTAGCCACGTGCCCTGCCTATCGCAGCTTTTTCCCTTTTATAACCCTAACTATTTCTGAAGATGCAGAGAGGCCATGCAATTTCTTGTTATACAGTCTCCCCCATTCCCCGGTGACCTCATCTTTCTTTGGCCAATAAATGCAGGGAAGAATCCTATTCTCAAACACTCTGAATCTACTCTCATCTCCCAGGGTCATAGACCATGCCTCCCACCCATATAATGCAACAGGCAAAATAATCTTTTTATATATTCCCTTTGATAATAATTTTGAAGAGATAAGCCTCTTTATTGCAGATAACAGGCGTTTCCCGATTGCAACCCCGATTTAAATTCTTCTCAAATATTATTATCCTTCGTGATTACATTCAATTTTTCAACATATTCAAATTCTACATTTTGCATCTTAAGATTTTGTATGTTAATACTCTTCCTCTTTGTTACTAAATATTTTTTCTTATCACTATTAATTTCAAACCTCCATTAAATTTTCCTCGCTATCTGTAATTGCAATTGCCGAATCTCCTATTATATTTAAGTCGTCTGAGTAACCTAATATTTTACAATTGATTTCCGCATCTTATTCTTTCTTTACTACCTTCAAGAGAAATTTGAAGATTGAAAATTTGAAAAAGTTTATCCGGATCTATTGAGTTATGTGTATGTTTTACTAAAGTCTACAAATAATTAGTGAACAGAAATATTGAATTCGCGGTTTTGTTCCTAATATCTGTCATAATGAAAATATCTTAATTAATGTTGGTCGATTTGGCCTGAACCCGCAATGATATCTCCTAATATTTCCTCCGCCTATAGTTTATAAGTATTGTATATGTTATAATAGAGTATAATATTTCTTGATCATTACATTTTGGTATTTTATTTTCATTGCTAGATTATTATTGAATATTTTTAATTATAATGAAACTTGAGAAAATGCAAAAATAGAGACTTGAGACAATTTATAAAAATTAACGGTATAAAACTATAGATAAATTATCAATATATACATTCATTAATAGTATTAATTTAAATTAATTGATTTATTTGTTTTTTTATTATTAAGTTCATTTATTAATTTTTTTAGATCATAGTTATTTTCCTTAAAAGAAACTTAAATTCTGTTGTGCTAGGGGATTTGAAAATTATTCGTCGCAATATGAAGATTTCGCTTACAGTTTCTGTCATGTCCGACCTCCATCCAACAGTTATTTTCTGTTAAGTTTTTTGCTTCTCTTAATGATGTGATCTATATATTTAATTTTTTTTGATTCATTATAATAAAATTTAAACAAATAAAAATTTTTACTTTGTTAATTTATATAAATTTCAATATTAACTGATTGTGAGTGATACGCTTAGCCAATACTCTGAATAATTTGTGTACAAAAATATTGAATGTTCTTAGCGAGATTTGATATAATGTTGTACGATTTGTCCTAAATCTGAATTAGAAGAAAATTATAAATTGCATTAAAATGAGACCTTTTAGAATAAATTATTTAATTGAAATGATATTTAAATATAAGAATTTAAAAAAATATTATATTCTTTGTTTGGCAATTGTTATTTAATTATGTGCAACATGTTTCGACTTGCACAGAGCATCGTTATTTTTTATTAATATCACATAATAAAAATGAATCTTTTAAACATAATAAATAAAAAAGACATTTTAATAAATTTAAAAAATATACCCAATTTAAAAATGTCAAAAATTTAAAACAACTTTATATCATCATATTTTAATTTTTATATAATATATATATATATTTAGTAATTAATAATAGAGTAATTAAATTAAAATAAAAAACAAAGATAATATAATTCAGTCATTTTAATTCAGGTTAAATAATATTTTTTTTTATTATTCAATGATAAAATTTATATATTATTATATATATATTATAGAAAAGAAGAAATATTCAATTAAATAAAAAATAATTTAAGATAAAAATATGATCTAATAAATATTTTAATTAAATTGAGAACTTTTAGAATAAATTATTTAATTGAATTGATATTTGTATATTAGAATTTAAAATAAAAAGGGAAATATTATAATAATTCTTCGATTGGGAATCTCTATGATAATTCATTGTTTGAAATGATTCCGCTAGGCCGACAGTGAGCCGCGAGCTGCTCTTGAATGAACAACACGGAGAATTATATAAACTTTAAAAAATTAATTTCTGCGGTTATTGATAAGATATTAATAAAATTTATAGCCTATGTTACTCTAGAGGTATATAAGAATATTCTGATGTAATTTCAAAGAAATCGGTTCAGCCAATTCTGAGTCTATAAAATAGTAATTTTCCGGACAGACAGACAGACAGACAGACAGACAGACAGACAGACAGACAGACAGACAGACAGACAGACAGACGTGAAAAATTCTAAAGTCACTTTTGGATTCTAGAGGTCATGAAACGCGAAGATATGCAAAAATTTTTAAATTCTGAGCAATGTGCAGACAAAAACCTTTTTTTATATATATAGATTATTATATTATATGATTATAAAATATAATAAAATTAATTGTTGGTTTGTATTTAAATTAGCCATTTGTTGAATAGACATATTTTAATTTATATATAAATAAATAAATAAATAAATGAACTGTGGCCAGGCCAGGCCAGGCACAGAACTGACCGACGATTTGAAATAAATTAGGTATATAATATTATAATTTCCAAAACAACATACGAGTAAAAAAAAAAAATATTTTTAAAACTTGAATTAAAATGGCTAAATTATATTATCTTGGTTTTTATTTTTAATAGTTTAATTAATCAATTATTATTAATTACTATTAATTAAGTGAATATAAAATTAATAATTAATTGTAAACTACCACTTGCAGTTTGTGGATATACACCAAAAGTTAATGATTTCATTACACTACTGATGATGCATTAATTAATAATCATTAATATCTCATCCAATTTTATCAAAATGTGTTGAGCCGCGTTGAAGGTTTATAAAAATCTCCACATGTGAAATTGGATGTGAAAATAAATAAAAAAATTCCTCCTTCTTTCTATCGCGGTGGGTCGGTCAAAATGAAATTGCAATTTTTGTTTATTGCAGTTTATAATTATTAATTTTTAAGTTGATTGAAAATCAGTTTTTATAATATACTTACAATATATTTTAATTAATACACAAATAAATATTCAATATTATTTGATTATATTTATTAATAATAAATATTATTTTAAATACATTATACATTTGGTGATATGATTTATTCAATTCAATGTTTTGATAAAAATCTGTTCTTATGATCCATTAATTATTTATTAACGTTGTTGTTGTTGTTTGTATTACTAAACAACCTCTACTACATCTAGAATTTGTGATACGTAACTACACACCCACCTGAATTACATTCTACTATACATTCACTTAAACACTTTTACACTTTTATACTCCATTAAAACATCAACAACAACAACATAATTAAATAAATTATTATTATTTAATAAAACAAACAAACAAACAAACAAAATTAATGTAGAATATATTTATAATGATTTTTATTTGTCATCAAATGAAATATATATTGTATAAGTAAGTAAAATGTTGGTAGGAATACGATATTTTCAATTATTATTATCATTTATATACAATAAATGATACACTGATACATTACGTAGATATGTACGAGTATGTACGATGTACGAGTATGTACGATGTACGATGTACGATGTAGTACGTGTAGTTACAGTGAGTGATACACTCGATGGCTCTGCATCTAGTGCAACTGCTGTCAAACATCACTTAATGGATAAAATGCAATCACAATCAGCTTGTACATTTTAGTAGGCTTGTACATTTTATTGGAGAACCGGTGATGGTCCTTTAAATATTACACCTGTTGATGGTCGACTCTTATGCAATTGCTAATTCAATATTCAATCTTTTATTATTTAGTTTCTAATATCCAACACCCAATTTTATTTTATTATTAATTACCATTGTCTAATGCCTACGATATTAAATATTCATTTTGCTATTATTATTATTATTATTATTATTATTATTTTAATACTTGATTTTTATTCTGATTGAATTCAAACTTACATCTTCCCTATTAACCTTCGCTGCATTCCACAAACTACACCCAAATATTTCATTCACAATAACCAGTGTGCTACCCAATTAAATATCCCATTTATTAATTTTCAAAACACAACCCCATACTAATATACTCCAATATACGACAATATATATTTGTATCTTTTTGAGATATGAAACCGCTCGAAGGTTTTTTTTTTTTTTTTTTTTTGTGAAATTCCCACCATAGATAATAATATTTATAAGAAAAATGGATCTGTATTAGTTTCAGCCTTTCAGCATTAGACAATGGTAATTAATAATAAAATCAACTTTATTACTATTTTCTTAATTAAAAATAGTAAATTCAAATGACGTCATCAATAACGTCATCCATATTTGCCTCTTGCATTTTTTTTTTTTTTATATTTAAAATATTTTAAAATTTTTTTATTTAATTTCGAAATAAAATTAAAAATATTTATTTGAATAATATTTTAGAATCAAAATTACGAAATATATTTATTAATTTCTCACCAAAAAAAAAAAAAAAAAAAAAAAATTATTTGTCTTGCAAACATGGTAAGTATAAATTATATTTCTCTATATTGAAAACATATTATACATATTATTTATCTTATCTTCTTATACGAGTAAAAATTGTTTCTCTGTTTCTCTGTTTCATTGTTCTCAAAAACCGCTCTAACGATTTTTTTGAAATTCACAACAGAGATAGTATTTATAAAGAAAAATTGAGTTTTATTGATCACATCTCACGAAACTTTATTAGTTCTTTTTAATTTAAATTTATAATATATTGATGACGTCACAACCACCGCCTGTGAGATATATATATCTATTCTTAAAATAAAATTAAAAATATTTATATTATATTCATATATTTGATTTTTTAATTTCATTAATAGTTTTACATTTAAATTATTTGAAATTGTTTCACACAACGTTTAAAAGAAGATTTATCTTTATATTCGATTCAATACATAGTAGGAGAATTAAATGACATCATCAATTTATTATAGAACGAATCCGTAAATATATTTTTAATATTATATATTAGCTATTGATTATATTGTAATTCCACTCTTAATTATATACTTACATGAAAAAGGAAATCCAATTATGAGATCAAAATTAAAATTAAAATATGATTTTTTAGACATCCTCTAGGCATTTTTAATATTAGATTTATTGATTAAAAGAAAACAAAAACAAAATTAAATTATAAATATAAATAAAACATAAAAATTATAAATATTATATACATATTCTTTGACCAATTATATGTTGCATGTTGTGAGTATGTGATTACACAAATTGGGAAAAAATCACTCAAGTTAGGCTAAGCAGACGTCTTAAATATTATAAGAGATTCGGCAATTGCAATTACAGATAGCGAGGAAAAATTAATGGAGGTTTGAAATTAATAGTGATAAGAAAAAATATTTAGTGAGACAAAGAGGAACAGTATTAACATACAAAATCTTAATATACAATTTAAATCGAGGTATCAATCGGGAAACGCCTGTTATCATGCAGTAAAGAGGCTTATCTCATCAAAATTATTATCAAAGGGAATCAAGACCATGGACGCATAGGAAGGACGTAAGAGAGATAGGACAAGGGCTCAGGATAGGGACATTTGGAGAAATGTGGCCAAGAACTTTCGACTATCTTTGAGCTATATAAATAGAAGAATACTACTTTTAACCAAATACGATGTACCACTCGGGGGTACAGGGGGCGGAGCCCCCGTCCAGCTGTGAAGAGCGCCGAAGGCGCTCGGACCAGCTGGTGTTATATTATTATGATAGGAAGCAATTTCTTACTTTAATTAATATTCCTTTGAAATGATAATTAAAGATTGTCCTATTCAAAATAAATTATTGAATAAATATGATCTAATAATATTAAATAGAAATAGAAAAATGCATAAATAAATAATTTTTTAATTTCTGTTCATTTAAAATATTTGAAATTTTTTCATTTGTTAATTCTTGTAAATTGTTATTAGTTAATTTTATTATTTATTATTATTACTTATTTTAATTATTAAGGACCCCCAATATCATTCATGTTAATCAGATTGATGCAATGATGCAATGACATTTAATAATTGTAATAAAAAATTAAAGAATTGTATATCAATATTTTTTAAAGGGTCGAGCGATAGGTTGGTGTTCCATAGTACTTCAATTATTTATTATTCTTGTAAGCTTGATTGAAATGTTTTAACCAACCTCTCTCTCTCTCTCTCTCTCTCTCTTTCTTTCTTTTTCAACTGCCTACCACTGTCCACTATCCTGTTTATGTTTCTATTCTACTACTGTAGAACTCCATCGTTTTAAAATCAATTTAACACTTTGGAATAGTCGACGAAGAAACAAAAAGAATATGATTTATTAGTAAATGGATAGAGAGCAAAAAAAACACTACGAAAGAGATTTAATGTTGTTTTTGTTTTTTTTTTCCAACTCTTCCTCTCTTTATCTAACTAAATCTAAATCTAACTAAAAAAAAAAAAAAAAAAAAAAAAAACTGACTAAACTATCAACTAATATCATTATCCCTTTTTCTAAATAGTGATTGTATAGTAGTATAATATAAAACGAGAACTTTTATAAAATTATCATAGTAGCATAGTAGCAGGAGAGAGACAAGATGACCCGGTTACCTTCTTTTTTTTTATATACACACACACACACATATGGTCATATATGTATGTCCATGTTTTTCATTCCTTCTCTTACATACTCTTCTATGTATTTAACAATAAGTAACATAAGTACTTGTGTGTTGTTACTTTTTTTTTTTTCCTATTTTTCTTCTCCTCCTCCTCCTCCTCATCAATTGTATCTCGATCCAAATTAAAAATATAATTTTATTTTTACTTAATCATAAAATATAAATTATAATATTATTATAATAATCTCAATTAGTAATAAAAATAATAATAATTATATTTTTTTATTTTTATTTTTTGGAGGGGATGAGGAAAATGTTTAACATACGATATCTCTCAAGGGTAACGTCACACCGCTTTGGTAGGCACCCATTCAAAAATGCCATCACAGAAAAGGAGCACGTATCCATTCATCATGGAACCACTTTGGCTACTTTGGCCACTTCTGCCACTTTGGCATTACTTCAAGGGGGGGGGGTGTGCTCCCTTTCATTATCATTTGCCCTTTTGCTTGCGCAACAGTCCAGGCATTAAAGTTGCCACACCAATTTCCCTAATTTCCCTGAAGGTTTAAAAAGACGATTTCATTTAAGTGTACGATAGAAACCACTTCCACTTCCACTTCCACTTCCATCCTACTTTGAATAATTTAATTTCGACTGTAATAAAATAAATTATAATCTTAAATGAATTAAAAAACAAAACCTGCACGTCTTCTTCTCGGCTTCATTCATCTTGGTCCAGTTATCACGTTATCAGTAACCAATGTTTTCGTCCCTGACAGTGTGAGGGGGGAGGGGGGGGGAAACCGGGAATGATAACAATGCTGTCCCTTCTTATTAACTTGCCATTAGGGCTTAGAGTATATGATGAATATGAAGGAGGGGGGAGGGTGGTCCATTTATTATTTTTTATAATAAAAACAATTTAAATAGTTAATTAATTAATTGATTATTATTCTTATTATTATTAATCAAAATATAAAAATTGTCAGAGGATGGAAATTCAAATTAAATTTTATTAATAAGATTTCATGCGGAACCAATGATGATAGATATAATAATAGATAATAGATAATAGATAATAAGATGATAGAAAGTAGAAATAATCTTGTAATGTAAGCAATTGTGAGATGAATCGATGGATGATGATGTCATCATCATTGAATGATAATGTATTTAAAAGTGATAAATTCTAATTTCATTTTTGTTTTTGTTTTAAGTAATTTCAAAGTGCGAACAACACTATTATAAATTTACAATTAAACCTCATTAATTATTTCATATTATTATTTATTTTGATGACTTTTTAATGGCAAACCATCATTAGGAATAAATATTTTATACCTTAATAAATCATCATCATCATCATCATTATTATTATTATTATTATTCAGATGATTATTTAGTAATAATACATTAATAATAATAATAATAATAATAATACAATATATGTCATGTTTCAAAAATTAATAAATAAATAAATCAAGGAATTTTTAATTTTTAAGTATAAAAATAAATTTAAATTTAAATTAAAAAGTAAGTAATTATTAAATACGATAGATTAATTAATTTAATAATAAAATAATAATTATTATTTTTAAAAATATCACTTAAGATACTTGTATATTCAATGTATTCATATTATATTAATATTAATAATACTATTATAGATTATTAACTATCATTTTTTCAAATTTTGATATTATATAGAATGTTTAAGCAACTTACAATACAAAATAATGATAAAGTAAATTTAGCTATGAAAATAAGTCGAGTGAAAGAGATGGATGAATGCCCGTTTTGATATAAATGTCCAGGAGGAAAGAGGGGGAGGGGGGGGGGGGGGCAGGGGTAAAGGAATGAAAAAAAAGAGAAGGCGTCCATTTTTTTTTCTCTCTCTCTCTTGATATATTTGAATTATGTCAAAAATCTATTGAAGATCTCATTAATATTTGATAATAATGAATATTTATATACTTATAAAATAGAGGAGATGTTGATGTTAGTAGAATTAGTATTTGCCTTGAATTTAGGCAACTTTCCTTTATTTTACTAACAAACACATTCCTTTTTACATTCCCGCATACTTCGCATAAGGGAAGTATTGGAAACGTCAAAAAAATTCGAGAGACTTCGAGATTACGATAGCTCTTGACATTTTAGACCTCCCTGAGTCGGAAAATAGCATTTTTCGAATTATGTCTGTGAGCAAATTTACTCAGAAACTAATCAAGCTAGGACTTCGAAATTTGGTACACCGATATTATTCACAGTTTGTAGATTTCTATCAAAATTTCGTCAAAATCGGTTAACCGGAAGTGGTACTTTACCTACACTTTCAAGTAAAGTACCAGTTTGCTTCGAGATATTTGCTTCCTAATTTGTATATAAATTTAAAAATATGAAAAAAATTCAGATACCAAATGTCATCATGATCTGACTACCGGAAGTGACATTTTACCTATACAAGTAGCGTTTACCTTTTTTTACTATCTCGTAAGAGATAGTATTGCGATCACGAAAATTTTCGATGTTGAGATTTTGATGTTTTTATACGTTTTGAAGGTTCCTGAATCATTTTCACTAAGGTTGAGAAAAATGTCTGTGTGTCTGTGTGTGTATGTATGTAGACAAGATTGCGCAAAAACGGTTTGAGCTAGAATGATGAAATTTGGTAAATCTCACGTGCCAACACGTGCCATGGTGCCATCAATAAAAAGCCAAACATGCGCTGGTTTAATAAATATTATCTATTAATTAAATTTAATTTAAATATAATATATTATGTTATTTAATCCAATTCTCAAATTGCGAGATAGTCGAGTGGAGACACTCCAGCTTATTTAGTATAGTTACAGTTTACTTGCAGATATTTTACATTTAAAATATCAGTTAATCGGAAGTAGCACTTTATTCTATATATAAATATATAAATGTTACCAAATATTAATTCACAATGTCACAATTATATGCGGGACACTCCCGCTTTTTCTATTCTGTGCGGTGTATGTTATTTGGAATAAAGAAAACAAAAGATTTATATAAATTTCCAATATCAATTCCAGAATTATTATAATAGTAATATAATGAATGATTTTATTTATAGTACTAGCTGCTCCGAGCGCCTTCGGCGCTCTCCACACCTAGACGGGGGCTCCGCCCCCTGTACCCCCCCGAGTGTCCCTATTCTGAGCTATAACCATCTAACTCCTACCCTGTCCCATTTCTCTCACGTTCCTTCCTACAATGTCCTCCCTGTTCACAATTGGTCTTCCACACGGACGTTTTCCAATCGAACTCCCCACCAATATATTTTTCCTCTCCCATTCTAGCCATGTGCCCTGCCGAACCCAGCCTTCTCTATTTTATAACCTATATCTAGAGATGCATAGAGGTCATGCAATTCCTTGTTATGCAGTCTCCGCCATTCCCCGGTGTCCTCATCTTTCTTTGGCCCATAAATCTTGGGAAGAATCCTTTTCTCAAATACTCTGAATCTACTCTCATCTCCCAGGGTTATAGACCATGCCTCCCACCCATATAATACAACAGAAAAAATAATTGTTTTATATATTTTAATTTTGATCCCCTTTGATAATAATTTCCCGATTGCAACCTCGATTTAAATTCTTTGCAAATATTATTCGCTCTGATACTATTTATTTTGCATTATCACTATTAATTTCAAACCCCATCACTTTTCCTGCCTCGAAACCATTAATACAAACAAACAATTTTAGCTAGCATAATGAGATTAAAAAATAAAAAATATATAAACTTACCTGAAAATAATTAGATATTTATTTAATAAAATTAAATTTTTAAGTAAATAAATAAATAAAATCAAAATTCAAAATTAATCAAGTAATAAGTTGACCTGTAGCCAGGTCTGAACCGACCGACGGTTTGAAATAAATTAATTTCCAGCTACAGAAACAATTTCAAATAATTTTAATATATCTATTAATGTAATAAAAAACAGATATGGATAGAACAACAATATTTTTAATTTTATTTTATTTATAATATATAGCTGAAGTAGCCGGCGTTGCCCGTGATTATAATAAGGAGGCTGTGACGTCATGAAGGGCTGGGTGACGTCATATAATTTTAAATTATGAAAAACATAATGAAGATGATTTTTCCCGAGGATAAAACCAATACATTCGTGGTGATATATAAAAAAATCTCCTCATGTGAAATTTGGTGTGAAAACAATACCTCCCTTACTATCGTCGGTCGGTAAAAAAGGCAATCGAAATGTTTTAAATTATCTAAAAAAAACAATTATTAATATAAAAATACAAATAAAATGATCAAAAAATAAATAAAATTAAATTAAATAAATAAAATGTTTTAAATAGAAATTCAAACTATTTGATATTATGAAAAACAATTTTAAACAAACGTATTTAATTAAATTAATAAATTTAAAAAATATTAAATGATATTTAGCTTAAATATAAAAATTAAAATAAAAAGAAATTACTTAAAAAAATTAAAACTATAATAATAATATTAAAATATATATAAAATTACCTGAAAATAATTAGATATTTATTTGATAAAATTAATTATTTATCTTAAAAATTTATCCAAGTAATATCATCTATTTCTATTCGACACAGAAGGAAGGGATTCACAGCACAGATCATCCTTACAGTCACAGTCAGTAGAGAGTAAAAAAAATGAAGACCGCCGTTTTTTAAAATAATTAAATTATTTTATAGATTATAAAATAAAAATTATTGTATTAACATTAAAAAAATATTGAAATAAAAAACAATATTTAGTTTGATTTAATAAATAAAAATATTATAAACATTTTTAGTGAGAATTTCTCGGGGAGGTAGGGAGGTCAGATAAGCGACAACTTTTATTCCAAATGTTCGTCCTCCCTAGCTGTGACGTCATCAATAAGAAAATGTAAAGAAAAGGGCTGTTTTTAGGGTTTTCCCGACAATTATTCGATTTTTTCTCGCCGGAAAAACCATCCTTGGACTTCAACGAACATTTTAAAAAAAGAATTGTCAAAATTGGTCCAGGCGTTATTGAGTGATGCAATTACAAAAGTCATTTTTATTTATAAGATTTAATATTTTATTTTCTTAAAATTAACAAATATAAAATTATATCGCGGATCATTATTTTATTTATTTAATAATCAATCAAATC
The DNA here is from genome assembly GCA_963082975.1 of Labia minor. NCBI lineage: Eukaryota > Metazoa > Arthropoda > Insecta > Dermaptera > Spongiphoridae > Labia > Labia minor. The sequence continues at coordinate 1,091,921 of OY720350.1, read as the reverse complement.
AATTTCTAATGTAAAATTTTCTATCCATTTGTTAATTTGTTAATTTGTTAATATTTATAAATAATTATAAGTATATTAGTATGTATACTAATATTAGTAATGGTAATGTAGATTTTAGAAAAAGAAATATTTCATTTTTAAAAATAATATTTCCTTTTCAATATCTTCTCTAGCAGATTGCTAATCGTTGTTTTATTACAACCAAGAGAAAAAAAATTATTATTATTATTATTATTATTATTATTTTAGTACCGGGACCCCGAGCCTCGGCTCGGTACTTAAGTTAAAAAATGATTCATTATTATTAGATTTGGCTGGTAATATTAATACCTGGGACACCGAGCTCTCGCTCTACCCTTTAAAATATATTGATATACAATTCTTTAATTATTTATTACAATTATTAAATGTTACAGATTAGCATCAATCTGATTAAAATGAATGAACTTGTGCTCCTCAATAATACATAAATATATAATATATAGGTACATATATATTTTTTCTATAGTTTTTTTTTTTTTTGAAAAACTGTTTAGCGCCCCAAGTGGTTATAAAACAACAAAAAAAACGTTATTTGCAGCTTTTCGGAATTAAAAAAGCAAAATTGGCAGTCGTGGGACTGGCCGACAGAAGTAAAAACTTCTGCGTAAGAAATTTTAAAACAGACGAAATTCGCGCTATTTCACGAGAAAGATGAATTTCATATGCATATATATATATATATATATATATATATATATACAACTTTGTTTAAAATATTGCAATACGAACTGTTTTATAAATTGTTATCTCTAACATATAAATATATATTTATAATGTGAAGTTTATTTCGTATAATTTTGATTATATATGTATATATGAAATTAACTTTACATAATAAATATATATATTTATATGTCAGAGATAACAATTTATAAAACAGTTCTAATGACAATTCAAATTTCGCGCTCTGTTATTTTTTGAGAGAGATTAATAAATATATATATGTATATTTTATTAAAAATAAATATTTTTAATTTTATTTCGAAATTAAATACTTAATAAATTTTAAAATTTTTAAATAAAAAAAAAATATTAATACAATTTCAGTTAAAAAATAAAAATGGATGCCACTTTTGACGTCACCCATATATAATTTTAAATCAAGAAATAAATAATGAAGATGTACTTTTCCAGAAATGTGATCAATAAAACTTAATTTTTCTTTATAAATACTATATCTAGTGTGAATTTGAAAAAAATCGTTAGAGAGCGGTTTTTGAGAACCCATGGCTATATATATATATATATATATACAATTTTAGCTAGCATAATAAGATAAGATATAGAAATAATAAATTGATTTAAATAAGTATATATTTATATATGTATGTACTTATATTAGTATTAGTTATTTCAATTGCTGAATAATATAATAAAATTTGCTATTTTCTCTTTTCTAATTTTATTATTCGTAGAATGTTTGTAGTTTATAGAATTTAGAGTATGTGTGTCAAGATTCAACATTTCAATTCATTCCTTTCCTTTCCTTTCCCATAATAAATAAGTATAGTAATATCTAAAATTTATTAATGAATAAAATTAATCTATTTATTATATTATATTATATATAATCGACTTAAATAAGAAACCAAAATAAATAAATAAATAAAAGAATTAAATATTATATTAGAATTAAAATCGAGAATTTGTAGTAGATTTGACTGAAATATATAAGATTGCACCAAAGACCACCACAATATAATACAATAATCTTATTATTATTATTATTATTATTATTATTATTGATGCGTGGTATTAAAATAATAATTTCTGCTTCAAGTTGTAGTTGTAGAGTTTATAGAGTCTCAATTATGTATTTGTTTGTTAATTGTGATTTGTTATTGTCTCCACTCCTCCACTCCTCCACTCCTCCACTCCTCCACTCCTCCACCCTTTACACTCCTCCAATTGATAAATTGGTTTATTATCCAATTTCGATAATAAAGTTTGTGACCAATAGAAAAATGAATTCCAATGGGAATTATTCTGGAATACAAGTTCAATAGTCAATTAAATTAGCGTTTATCACAAATGCATTTGTCATGGCATTTCACAGGGTTATATTTTGCACGGTGAAGGTACTGCAAAGAAATTTGATTTGCAATTTTGCCAATTGGATATCGAATCCATATTTTATTGCTAAAACGGAATGCAATCAAGTTTATTCTGAAATGTATCATAACGGATGATGAAAACTGGGTCACCTACCACAATCCAAAGTGACCAATCCAATGTCGTCCTTTCATAGTTTAGTTTACTTTACATTTACAACATGCAACATGGATGGACCTCCAAAAAAAAAAACAAAAAAAAAAAAACAAAAAACAAAATAACAAAACAGGAGTAGACTTGAGCAGCACAACTTTACATTTTGTAACATATAGCAGCAGCAGCAGCAGCAGCACAGTCAGAGAAGAGACGGCGTTGTCTCTCTTTCATCATCATTGGTCATCATCTTGTTCCATGGACAAATTAACGAACTGGAGAAATTCCAATGACCAATGCCATCATTTGACGTTAACTGGAGCAGGTCCCTTTAACATACGAGAGATGTTGTTATTTGAACCTAAAATGAAGATAAAGCGCAGCCCTCAAACTAAAACGGCTAATATTATTATTTATTTATTTATTTATTTATTTAGGTATACGAAAGACAAAAAGAACTGGAAATTTTTTTTTTTAAATTTATCACAAACAAAATCTTCTTCTATTTCTAAATATCCAATAAATTACAATGAATGCGATATGTACACATTTGCTATTCACTTACAACTTTTTTTTTTTTTTCCATTTTGGTTTATTAATTTTATTAATTTAATCTTATTTTTTAATTAAAAATAAATAAATAAATAATAATAATAATAATAATATAATAGAAGATCTTGTCTAATTACTAACATGTCGATATGGTTTGACGATAATAGAGAAAACTATCATCAATAAATAAATAAATAAATAAATAAATAAAACTTGACCGAAATGTTATTTATTTGCTCGATCTTTGCTTTTAACGAGAAACCTGCTCTTAGCTAATAAATAAATCGATTAATGTTTGTTAGTTGATTGGATACTTGCTTTGGATTATTAGATTATATTATTATTAAACTCGTTCGTTGTCTGTCTGTCTGTCTGTCTGTCTGTCTGTAACTAACTTTAACTTGTTAGATCATCAATCAAATATTAATCCATATATATATCTACGCGTATATATATTGGATATTGTAAGTGTATATCTTATATTGATATTAAAAAAAAAAAAAAAATAGAAGAGGAATTAAAAAATAAATTAATTAATAATTAAATTAAAACTCACTCATCTTATAAAATTATTATTTACATATAAGAATAACATAGTTATATATAATATATATACTTTATTATTTGAATAAAATTGTTGAAAGAAAAAATAATTAAAAATTCTTTTAATATTATATTTTCAATTATATTTATTTATTTATTTATTTATTTATTTGTGATATCTTCCCGTGAATATACTCTGAATGTTTATTTCATGTACCATGTACATATAAATCAACTTCTTTGTAAATGTTCATCATTTTTTTTTTTTTTTCTATTATATTAATTATTCTAACTTATTTTCACCGAAATTTATTAATTGATTACGTTTACTGATTCCTGATTTTTTTTTTTTTTTTTTTTTTTTTGATTTTTTTTCTATATTTCCCAAATTAATCAATAAATAATCAATGCATGCATCCATTCTATCATATTATACAATTGTACATTGAAATATTTCTGTATATTTTATCTTATTCTATTCCTCTTTACTAAAGTAATGATAAATCAATCAAATTGAATGATGATTAATGAATTTACGTACTGCGATGATGAGGATGAGTTTTTTCTTTTTCTTTTTCAATCAAGTTCTTTAAACATTCTCTCTCTCTCTCTCTCTCTCTCTCTCTCTCTCTCTTTCACACACACATACACACACACACACATATATATATATATATATAATGAATTTATAAATGGAAAAAGTGTTCATGTGTTTGTCAGTGTTTTATTTATGTTACATACTGTTTTGTTTTGTTTTGTTTTGTTTTGTTTTGTTTTTTTATTTTTTGTTTTATTTCTTCAACTAAAATCTTCAATTGATCGATTTTACAGTCAATTAAACTTTATTAGAAAAATGGAATTGGAATTTTTATTTCTTTTTTTAGTTAACATTTCGATTTCTGCACTGAAATGCTTAGCTTTGCTATACTAAATAAAAAAACTGAATTTTTCGAAGAATTTTACCATTTAATCCACAACTAGAAAAACTATCCAATCGAATCGATTAAAAAAAAGCAAATCAAATCATTTTTAATTATCATCATCATCATCATCATCAGCAGCATCATCATTATTATTATTATTATTATTATTATTATTACAAATTTTAAACAATAAATCAAACGAAAAATTTAAACCAATTATTTTTATTTTTTTCTATTAATTTACATTTTGTACCAATTTTAATCTTATATTTAATTTATTCTGTTCTGTTTGTGTGTGTGTGTTTGGGGCGGGGGGGGGGGGGGAGGGCGAGAATACACAAAAACAGTTTGAACTAGAATCATGAAATTTGGCATACGGGCATTATTCAAAATTTATAGTTTTCTATCAACTTTTGGAAGATGCAGCTCAACCGGAAGAGAGTTATTACCTACAACGTTTTGATTTTTTTTTCCTCTAAAGTGACACGGTAAAAAAAAGGGATATATGTTTGATAAGTCATATGATTACATGATTAATAATTGTATAAAATTGCTATTGGCTTAGTAGAATTTCAGCTTGATTGATCGCTGAAAGTACCAGAATTATAATTTTTGAACAGTGCAAATCTCACGCGCGATCACGTGACGTGGTGCCATCAACCAAGAGCCAAACATGCGCTGGTTTAATAAATATTATCTATTAATTAAATTTATTTTAAATATAATATTATTATATGTTATTTAATCCAATTCAAATTTGCGAGATAGTCGAGTGGAGACACTCCAGCTTATTTATATAATTTTTTTTTTTTTTTTTTTGATGTAATGAATTACAAAAGAAAAAAAAAAGAAAAGAAATATTGGAATTATAAATACTTAAATAATGAATAATTAAGTACTACCAACTTGCTTTCAAAGAATGCATTTGAAATTAATGAGGCATCGAAAACTCTAAAAGAGAACTTTTGATTCTTGCCATTTGGGTTTTTTTGGAATTTGGAATTAATCATTAACCATTCACATGGCTAACTTCTGAACTGAATTCTCTTTCATATTATCATTCATCGATATTAATTCTATTTTACTTTTATATATAAGATTAAAAAATACATAACATTTCCATTTTATTAATTACAATCCATTTGTAAAAAAAAAAAAAAAAAAAATTATTAAAATAATAATTTTTGAAAAAGTAGTACAATACCTTGACAAACTCTTCTTAAAATCATTTTCGAAGAATTCTTATTCTTATTCTTCTTCTTGTTTTTCTTCTTAAAATTCATTTCAATTTCTTCACATTTTCTGGTAAAAGTCTACTATAAACTATAAACTAATTGAATTTTATTTATTTTTTTTTTTTAATATATATATATAATATCTATAATAATATATGAAAAATTATTATTATTATTATTTTTTATATGAATAAAAAATCAATTAATAAAATACAATAAAATAAAATAAAATAAAATACAAATTTACTGGAAATGTTTGTAAATCCTTTCATTTATTCCATGAATAAACTTTTTGTAATATTTGTAATGCTTTATCATGATTATTTTTATTGTATTGAAATAAAATATTTTGGCGTTTCATCGGTGTGAATGAAAGAAAAATAATACAAAATATTGCTGGCACGGTTTATGTTAATAATAAATATAATTATATTACCTACCAATTGGAAGTAGAAAATCCATTGGAATTAGTATTGCTAATACAATTGCTCTAAAAAGATACTACATAGTATATAATATACAATATAATAACTCGTATAATTTAATAATCTGTCTTTAGATTTAGAATATAATATACTATTTTTTTTTTTGTTTTTTTTTTTTTGGTTTTTTAATTTTTTACATTTTCAATAATCTTACATGGAAATATGACGGATGTATACGCCATTGCATCATCCAATTGGGTACGATAGAGAAACACATGAATGTGAATGAAATTCTCAAAGGGATGATGTAACTGTAACTAACACTCAAGTTAAGTTAATCAACGAGCCCCAACACATTCTCAACATTCAAAAATAATAAACAAACAAACAAACAAATTAATAAATTAATTTTCTATGTTAAATGATTCACATGATCAAATATTAATAAAATTCGATTCTTATAAATAAAATTAATAAATATAAAAAAAGTGAAAGAGAAAATAAATTTGTTTCTTTTTTCTTTTTTTTTGCTTTCTGACTACTTGAATTAATGTTCACGAATTTTTTAATTCTAATAATAGTTTAGTAATATTTAAAAAAAAAAAAAAAAAAAAATGAGAAAGAGAGAGAGAGAGATAATCTCACGAAATACGAATGAGAGGCCAAAGGGCATAAACGAGTGGGTCCAATATACTTTTATACAACAACAACAACAACAACAACAACAACAACAACAACAACATCTCTATGGTAGGTATTTTCTAGTAGTCCAATAGTAGCTACGTCAAGTGTACATGCACTTTGCCCTCTCGAAACGCCCCTCTTTTTCTATTAAAGTCTTCATGGAAGGAGCATAAACCCTCCTTTTTCTTTCTTTTCATTCTATTCATTGAATTGTATTTAATAGGACACTCGTAAATGAATTGTGACGATTAAGGATTCGTTCACTTTCAAAGGAACACAAGAAAGCAAACGCCTCTCCATTTTAGACGCAACCCATCCCAAAATTGAAATTAACCAAATATTTCTAATCATTCCTTCATTCCTTATTGCTCTAAAAAAAAAAAAAAATACAAATTTTATTAACGAAAAAGGTAGAAACTGCTAATCAAAAAATTAAATAATGCATCGACATGCATGGACAAAGACAACTTTGAAAAAATATATATTATTTAGATAAGAGAAAGATTTAAAAAAGAATGTGGGATTGAACACGTTCCAGCCGCTCAGGCCGTAGCAATGAGGGGCAATGATGGCTCATTAGAACTGAAATCACTGAAATGAGTTTTAAAATATTACAGATTTAAGAAGAAACAAATCCAAGAAAATGTGAACAAAATAATATCCCCCCTCCCCCCCTCCACAAATACAAATATATATTCAAAATAGGAGAAGTATACTTCAAGATAAATTAGGTATCTTTGCAATTATGATATATTAGAGGAGTTCTAGTCAAGCAGGAGCAGGAGCACACATGAAGAAGAAATAAAAACCACACCGTGCCCGAGCACCGATTTACATTCACAAATACAATCACAAGATCATCTTATCTCATTTCTCAATAGTCGTCCGTCTAATTACTAATTACAAGTAGCGTATGTACCCCATTCTAAGAAAAATAAAAAAATATTCATTTTATTATGTAAAAAATTCATTAGAAAATCATTTACTAGAAGATGGAGGAATGTGGAGAAGTACAGCATGAGCAGTTAACCAGAATATTATCGAGTTATTTTGCTACTTTGGATCAACAAGAAATAAAAATACAAAATAAAAAACAAAAAGGAAAACAATTCAATACGTATACGAGTGAGGGAATATATATAAAGCAGGATCATTTTTTGTAATGTTACAATTTACAATTTACCGATGTAAAACGATTAAAACGATACTTACTGGCCCAAGGACCCAAGAAAATTAACAAATTTATTTGATAAATTTTGTTGTTAATAAGTAATCAGGTTTACTGAAAACAACTAATATCACATTAATTATCATCTGATCATCTCTCTCTGTAATAATTACTTACCTTAAGAGTTAAAATAAATATATTCAAACAAAAAAAAAAAAAAAACAACATAGAAATGAAATAAATATTATTATTATTATATTGTATAATCAAGTTTGTAAACCAGTTTGAATGTAATGATTCCAATGATGGCGATGTACATAAAGAAGATAGATATCAACACTGCAGTCTCCAAAATTGATAAAAATGGAATATGCTAAGCTATTATCCATTACGACCGACTTTATTTTATTTTATTTTATTTTATTTTATTATTCTATTCTATTATCGTTTTACTACAAGTTTATATTATTTTTAAAATAATATTTATTAGTTATATTAATTAATTTTAAAAAAAAAAAAAAAAAAACAAAACTTATTGATTTTCATCTCGTTTTCGAAATGTTATTATATTAAATTTATATTTATGGTATACCTCTCTCTCTCTCTCTCTCTATTTTCTGTGGGACTTTTATTTCGTAACGAATTGCTTTCGTTAAGGGTAATTCTTTATTTTACGGTGTCCACTTTAGTAATCCGTTACTTTCTCTCTCTCTCTTTCTATCTTTCTATCTTTCTCTTTCTCTTACTATATCTATTATTATTATTATTATATACTATTTTATTTTTGATTCATACATGACATAAACAAATTGGTTTAAATATATATATTTATTTATTTATTTAAATGCTAGAAAACATTTTAAATTTATTTATTTAGTTTTTTTTATAAATACAATTCAATTATCATAAAATGATTATTTATTGTAATTTTTGTTGTAATTATTTTTTATGTGATAATTCAGCATAACAAATTATTATTATTATTATTATTATTATTATTATTATTATTATTATTACAACTTTTATTAAACAACTACTAAATATTAATAATATATTAATATTTGATTTATTCAATTTTTAATTTGCTCGTAATAATTAACAAATTCGTTGAGACATTTATATAATGATAATTCTCTTTTCTCTACTATTCTATTATCTTATAATAATATCATTCATTTATTTTAGGTATAAAACATTTGAAAAGAATTTATTAAAAGCTGTGTGCTGTTCATTGGAGATTATTTTCTCTTCCAATTTATAAAAATACACGTTCTCAACACAATGAATACAAAATTATTCATACCTAATAATAACTTTAATGTTTTTTTTTTTTTTCTCTTTTTATTTATAATAATTAAATATCATTCAAATTGTAAAAGTTGTCACTTTAATTAATATATAACTTAATATTATTAGATCAGATTTATTCAACTATTTATTTGGAATAAGATATTCTTTAATTATCATTTTAAATGAATATAAATTAAAAAAAAAAGAAATTGTTTTTCAAATTTCATAAATAATATGTTAACAAGTTTCAAGATAGAAAGACAGAAAGATAATATAATTATACTTACAATGTTTGCAAGACTAATTAAGATCAATTTTAGATTAATATACAAATTTTAAACTTCCAAGCCGTGTAATTTAAAAGAACATAAATTAAAAAAAAAAAAATATTCATAAAAAATACAGCCGTTAACTGTACGTATTAATGAACTGAAAGACAGGAAAGTATGGCCGGTGGATATAATATAATATATATATTTCGTAATTTGATTACAAAATATTATTAAAATAAATATTTTTAATTTTATTTGATTTATAATATTTTGTATTTAAGGAAGCGTTGTCTGATGTAGTTGCTGTCGTTATTTCAATTTCCTATTTTAAATTAAGAAAAAACTAATAAAAATGATTTTTTCCAAGGCTGAATCCAATACAAATCGGTTTTTCTTTATAAAAATTATCTATGGTGTAATTTTCAAAAAAATCCGTCGAGGGGTTTAATATATCAAAAATACAAACATATATATATATATATATATATCATTGTATTGTATATTATTATATTATGTCTAGTGGTTTATTATAATTCATATCTTTTACAGAGTGTTTCATAAACTGTATACAACTTTTTTATCTTTTTGTTATCTTTTTTTTCTTTTCCTTTATTTCACTTTTGAATTGTTCTATTATTATTATTATTATTATTATTATTATTATTATTATTCTGGTAAAAATTGCTGAAATAAGTGACATGACGTGACTTGTACGATGCGCATTACATTACAAAATTATACTTTATATTCTTTTCTTTTCTATTATTATATCTATTCCAATTGAAATTCCATTATAATAGTAATAATGTTCATAACAATCTATTATATATATATATATATATAAAATATAACAATGTTTAGTTTTATTTTATTATATTACTAACAAAATAAAATAAGTAAATAATAATAATAATAATCATCATCATAATCATTTTTTTTTATTTTTAATATGATAATGATTATTATTATATGTTATTAAATTCATTTTAGTAAAAAAAATAAAAAAAAAAAAAAAAATACAATGATTTTGAAGCCCTTTGGAAGTAATAGTAGTAGTAGTAGTAGTAGTAGTAGTAGTAGTAGTAGTATGTAATTCATATATGTGGGGATTCGCTATCCAAACCGACAGAGACCAAAAGAAAGTACTAATAATAAAATTAATCGTATCTGCTGTTTGTTATGTCCCAGACTATTCTGATTTATAGGAATTTTGAATTAAAAAAACAAAAACAAAAAAAAATCTAGCCAGAATGTTCGCTTTAAGCAAAGACAAATTCCTTGCATGTTAAGCACCCCAACCACCAACCAACCAACCAACCAACCAACCTCAAAGACCTTCATGACTGAAAATGTGAATCGAACAATTCCGATTAATTTTCTAAATAATTTCCTTCTCCTTCCCCTCCTTGCCTCCTTTTTTTCCTCTTCCTCTTCCCATTCCTAATTATACAGAATATCAGCATATATTCTTTTCTTCTTCTCCACTTATTTGATTGATTCATTGATTTTATAATATTATCTATTATATTATTATATATATTATGACATTGCCACATTAAACTCATGTATAAATTATATATACATTTATAAATTATAAATGCATGCCAATTACAAAAAAAACAAAAATAGTTTAGTTAATCTTTTACGAATATTCCAATGAAAAAGATTTTTTCATTACAAAATTACAAAATTACACAAAACCATTTAACCCTTTAAATATGTTAGGCATAACTCAACTTGAATTAAAATCTAAAATTATTTTATTAGATTTGCTTATCATTATAATTCTTATTAAATAATCAAATAAAATAATTTTACAATTTTATTTTTAATATATTGATTAAAAAATTAACAATTCCACAATCATAATTTATTTATTTATTAGTTATTTATTTAAAATTTCGATAAGTAGATATAATAAGAGTTTTTGAATGTAGATATTTCAAAGATTAAATATGAAAAAGGTTATTACTACCTGTTGTTGTTGTTGTTGTTGTTGTTATTTTTACATTTGCTATTATTGAAATTTTTGATTATAGATATAATAATAATAATAATAATAATCCATTATTTATTTACTTTTAAACTAAATTAACTCTATTAATAATATTTATCTGATCTTGGAGGCCATCAAATTCAAACAGAGAGAGATTGATTAATTGATTAACTATACAATAACAACACTAAACAAAAAAAAAATTAATTATTCATCTTGGATTGACTAAAATTAGATTAACTAAAATGACACTATCATTTTCATTTAATTATTTATTTAATTAATAATCGGGTTTCTCTTTTTTTTTTTTTTTATTAAAAATTATATTAAGTATACATTTTATTGCAAATGCAAATGTTGATACGATCATACAAACAACAAAAACAAAACAAAACACAATAACTACTAAGCTATTAAACTTGTAAATCCTTGTGCAAAACCACAAATTGTATTGATGTTACCATTTAAAAACACACCAAAAAAAAAAAAAAAAAAAAAAAAAAATGTGTTACTAGATATTTAACATTCCTCTTTCAAGATGATAGAAAAATAGAAAAAACAACAACAACAACAACAACAACTTAAAAAAAAAAAAAAAAATTTTAATGGTACATTACTATTGCTATTAGATAATAGATATATTTTTTTTTCTCGATTTGTGTGTAGTATTAATTTGTGTTTATTGATTTGTTAGGCAGAGGCAGAGGCGGGATGTATGGCGGCTGTCGTGACGGTGCTGATGATGACCCTGACACTGGCATTGGTGACTGGCTCACCATTGCTACGAGCCGGTCACCTGCATGTGACAGTCAGCAGGAATCATAGAGGCGATATGTTTTATTCACCAGGCAAGTATCGTTCGTATTCCAATAAATGAAATAAAAAGGTTGTGCACACATCCCATTTAATTATTATTTATTTATTTATTTATTTATTTTTAATTCTTTTCATTCATGTTTTGTTTGTAATATTAAATAATTGTTGCAATTATATATCAAAATTAATTATAATTTCCTTTATTTCTTTTTTTTTTTAATGAAATTAATTAATAATAAATTAATAGCGAAATTAATATTTTATGTTTTGATAAGTTTATATAGGATATTCTCCATTTAATGAATTAATAATTTCTTATAATAAAATGCTAAAAAATAAATAATATGAATATTATACGGTATACCATAATAATATAGCATTAATAATATAATAACGACATAGACACACACACACACACACACACAGAGATGCAAATAAAAAGTTTTATTTAACATGTAATTTATATAATAAATTAACAATTAAACAAAAGTCATTATGATGTACAAATATAATATATAATAATAATAATAATAATAATAATAATAATTTCCCAAATATAAACTTTAGCTTAACGGTTATTTCTCTGTAGTTTGTTAAGTCAAGTCAAGTCATGGATCTAAGAATACTTGAAAAATAATGCCCTCTCATTAGACTATTGTACACATTAATATATTTAATCGATCGATAGATTTACTATATTTTATTCAATTTCTTTAGATCTACATCTACATCTACATATATGTAGTTAGATGTCTACCTGTTCGTAATATACTCTTCTACAAATACTTACTTACTTACTTACTTTTTAATGTTGCAATACAAAACAAAATATATACATTTTATAAAACAAATTTTATATGTATATATCATCTATAAAATAACCATATTGAAAACTTAAAATGATTAAAAATAATAATAATAATAATAATAATAATCTATATATCTATATATATATATATAAAAGGCAATATCTGTGTGTCTGTCTGTGTGTTATTGTTTTGTGTTTTGTACATATATATGTAAAATAAAGAACAAACAGAAATAAGAAAATAAATTTTAATTAATATTATAATTTATAAAAAAAAAAATAATGTTCATAAACTTAGAATATTAATTATTTAATTAATTAAAATCTACTTAAATAAATGCAAAGAGCCACAAATATATTAGTAAATATATAAATAGAAATAGTCAATAAATCTTACTTATTATACTAGGAAAATTTGTTGTTGATTAAATTAAATTATATTTTCCAAGAAAACAAATACATGTCTTATCTACTTATACTGATTGAAACAAAATTGTTGAAAACCTTTTACATACAGACTTTCAACCAAATACCATGTATCACTCGGGGGTACAGGGGGTGAGGGCGCTCGGAGCAGCTAGTAATAACTAAATGAAACATTCTTTTCAATTGACATAGGATTTCTTATATTTGCTTATTTTATTAATTAATATATCCAATTAATTTTTTTTTTTTTTTTTTCAAATTTTTCCATCTTTTCATGAATGAATTAAAGAGAGAAAGAGAGAGAGAGAGAGAGAGATTATAGGGCAAAATTATTATATATATCTATATAGATGAAAACTTGATTAGCAACTTTCTACTATTAATAAGAAAGAAAGAAAGAAAGAAAGAAAGAAAGAAAGAAAGAAAGAAATATAAATTGGACTATATATTACTAGTTAAGTTCGTATATACCTTGGAGATGTGTGGATTCCGTTATCCAATTTATATATATATATATTTTATTTTTATTTTTAAAATAAACATTCAACAACTCGAAAGGATAGATAGACGATTATTTTTTATTTTTTATTTTTCATTTTTCATCTATCTACTCGTAAAATTAGATATTCTATTGAATCTATTTTAAATAGAAATTTTTATAAGAGACCTAATCTAATGATGATGGATGTGTTGTTGTTGTTGTTGTTGTTGTTGTAGGTGGTGGATGCGAACGAGATGCTTGTGTAGGTGCAAGCAGCGGCACCGCTCGTGCAGCCGATGGTCAGCCATGCACGTGCCAATGTCAACCGCATTTGCCCGTTTATCGAGAAGATCATGGAATCTGCGTCGAGGACGTTCACGGTCAGTCAACAGATATTCAGATACTCAGATAATAATTAATCCAATTTCAGATTAGACAGAGAGATGCTACACAAAAATAAATACATATTATCTACGTATGTACTAATAAGTAATACTTGTACATTGTATTCTGTCTGAATTCATTTTAATACTTACATTAACTTACTTACTTGTAGTACAATACAATTTCATAGTTTTTTTTTTTTTTTATCTCCAACATTCAATATAAATTCTAAATTAATAAATTTTATCTATTAATTATTATTATTAATTATTATTTACGAAATGACTGTCATTTTTTTTTTTTTTTTAATCAAATATTCAACTCCAAGTTTAAAGAAGCTTGTCAAGTTTACTTAAAAAAAAATGTATTTATTTAAGAAAGGTATGAACAAAAATCCGAAATTTACGAGTTATTTGTAGATGAGAAAGAGAATGTGAAAAATACAAAAGAAATACAAAGAAAATTTAATTTTGATAAAAAATTTAAAAAAAAAAACAAATATCCATGAAATTATTTATAATATATTTTATGAAAATAAAAAAATGTTATATCTACTTAAAAAGAGAGAGAATGATGATGATGATGATGATGATGATGATGACAATACATAATAGGCTATATAATAATTAAAAACGCTTTCTTCTATTAGATAAATAGGTATATTAATTTTAACAGAATTGAACAAAAATAACGAAATATTAATAATATTTTCTCATCAAATCCATAATCAGTAATCCATACTCCATTAAATAAATAAAAAACAAAATCTCAATATTTATTTAAAAAACATTCAAAAACTATTACTATTAATACTTTTATTAATAATAAAATAAAATTCAAATTTACAATTTTAATATAAATTATTATAAATAAATCATCGTTTCCATTTTTTTTTTGTTTTTGTATTTTTGTTTATCATAAAATTGGGTTAGGTTTTTAATATTAATTTTGATTTATAAAATTGTAGTGTGTATTACTCTTTCCATACTTTTATTATATTATTATTAATATTATTTTTCCTATAATATTTTTTTCCTCTAAATATTTCTAACTGTGTATTTTTTTTATATTGGAATTTCTACAAATCGTATTTAATATGTAGGATTGAATCTTGTGAATTTAAGTATTTATTTTGGATTTATAAGAAGTTGAATTCTTTTTTTTTTTTTTTTTTTTCATTGGACTGGCTTGAGGTAAAGATATTTTTTTTTTTTTTGGAACGAACTTGTTCTTGTATAAAGAAGATTTCCTAATCAGGTGATATGAATATCAGGTAAAAAATAATCCATTTGGATATTTAAAATATATATAATACTTATTACTTTACATTTTTTGATTAAAGAAATACATAATGTAGAAGCAGAGGTTAATTATTTAAGTATTTAATAAAGTAAAAAAGATACATAAAATATAAAGAATTTATTAAGAAACTATCATCAGCTAATGAATGAATCTTGTATCAATATCTAGGTAGCTCTCTACCCACCCACCCACCCACCTCCATCGATCGGCATAGTGACGGAAAAATGTTATCGCCATGGGGGCGCTTTTGTTGTTGTTTTCGTTTCAACCGGTTGATGGGTTGCCCGGTAACAGCGCCACCATTGCAATCACATTTTTCCGTCACTATGCAGACGCGAGTATTTTAATAATAACAATACAATAAGATGACTTTCCATAACATAAATAAATAAATAAATAAATAATTGGTTAGCTGAAGGGGGAAAGGTTTATTCCTGAATCTATTATTAATTTTTAATTCGTCTCTAAAATCAATAGATAAATAATATTTTTTTAACTGATCTTTGGGATACCATTTTAACATTTTATTTGAAATTATTTATTAATTTTTATTCGATTCCACAATATTAAGTTGGATGTGAATCAGGACAATAAAACAAAAATGTTTTCTAATTATTATAATTCTTACACCATGTGGAGAGGAGATAACATGTAAGATATTTTATTACTCTCTCTTAAATAAAATTATCTTATAAATTAATTATCATCACTTGAAAATGACTGACCACGAATTTTACTATAATACTAATATTTTAATACTACTACTAATGTATGATCAATGATAATAATAAATATAACGCCGAAATGCTTGTTCAAAATGCCTAATAAAATTGAAGATGAATATGTACAAAAATTATAGGTACATTATTGATTGATGGAGGATATTTTAACAAATGAGGGAGGTATTCATTAAAAATAAATAAATAAATAAATAAATGAGAAGAGAGAATGAGAGAAATTAGAGTTATAGAGAATGAATAATTGTGAAATTTCTTATTCTAACCATTCATTTTTAATATATCATCATCTTTTGTATATTTGATAAAATATACTACTTAAGTATATTAAATAAATTATCAAAAATCATCTCATAAATACAATTATAATATAAAATTGTATTTTTAAGAACAAAGTAAAAAAAAAAAAAATACGTAACTTTATCATTATTATTATACATTTTAAAAAATTACAATTTTATTTTCATAAATTAAAATTAAAAGAGAGAGAGAGAGAGAGAGAGAGTGGACCTTTCGAACTTTATCTTTTTATCTTTTTCTGCCTACTGGTCGTTGGAATTTTTTTTTTTTTTTTTTTTTTTTTTTTTTCGAAACCTGCTGGACAAGTCACCTGAATTTATTTATGGTCAATGGACAGACAGAAGAACAGAGGTCATCAGAAAAGAGGGGATTTCAGTGAGTGGGGGGCGGGGGGGGGGGGAAATGAGAGAGTTTGGGTTATGTGACCTTCTCTCTTCTTCAATTTCTTCTTTTTTACTTCATCAGATTCCTAAACCAATCCCCCCCCTCCAAATAAATAAATGAATAAAATAAAATAAAAAAATAAAAAATATTGTCTACTCTATAAAACATGTAAGATAAATAAATAATTTTAATTTTTTCAAAATGTGATTCGCTCTTTAATTTATATATTCAATTTAAAATTTATTTTAAAAATGATTAATAATATAGCAAATAAATTAAATTAAATTAAATAATAATTGCCTTTTTGAATTAAAATAATTTTTTTTTAAATAAATTATTAATCTAAATAGAAAAATAAACTAAAAAGACAAGATTTAAAAATAAATCGATTTTAATGTTATTATACTTTTTTGAAAATAATAATAAAAATAATAATAATAATAATAATAATATGTAGATTTATCAATATTCTTTATTTCAAATTTAATTATTAAAATATTTAAATAAATAATTAATCAATAATAAAATGGTATTCAATTTTATATTGTATATATTATAATTATAATTTTAAACAATTATTTATTATTATTATTATTATTATTTAAATAATATTATAATAATATAATAAATTATATAGCAAATAATCATATTTAGTAGAGTCATTAAAATAAACTATAATCTGTTGTGTGAATAGTTTGATAATATTTTGCTCATTATTTTTAATATCACACACACACAGAAAAAAAAGAAGAGAAAACTCATCATTATCAATTATTTATTTATTTATTGATTCATTATAGGAAAATTAGTATCTGGGCGTGCAGAATTTAGGTATGGCAAATGTTTTTAATGCGTGTGTGGTATAAAATTATTACTTTTTTAATCTTTTTTTTTTTTTTTTTTTTTTTTTTTGCCCTATTTTGCTTACGATTAGAATTGCTAATAATTTATTAAAATAAATTAAATTTCTTTTAAAATTTGGCAAAATAGGTTACTAAATGATCAAAGGTCAAAGTTGTTAATAACAGTGACCCTTCTCTCCCTTCTCACTCTTAATTTAATTCTGCACCACTACTACTACTACTACTACTACTACTACTACTATTCCTCTCCATGATCACATGATGACCAAACTAATGGACATACTCTCTCCAATTCAACTTTCCAATGAGAGAATATTTAAAAATACCAATCAACAACAACAACAACAACAACACATTAATTATAAAATAATAGAATATATTTAAATAATAAATAATAACCCATTTAATAAATTGTATCCTAAGAAATTACTCCCAATTTTTATTTATCTACACGATCGATTTCATATAAAATATCATAATTAATTCAATAAATAATCAATCTTATACTTTGCATTTACAGTTTAACCAGGGAGTACTTCTATTGACATTATTTTTGTAAAATATGTAAAATTAAGTACTAAAATACAAATTACATTTTGTAATTAAAATTGAGATTTCATTCATACAATAATAAATAATAATAATAATAATAATAAAAATGAAATTTTGATATATGCTAGCAAAAATTGTATATTTATATTAGATATATATATATATATCTTTGAATATTTTTGAGATATTTTATCTGGCTAGGGATTTTTTTAAAAAGTTGCATTATAAATAATTTTTATAAAAAAAAAAACAAAAATTAATCTGTATTGGTTTTTAATCTTGAGAAAAATCATTTTTATTAGTTTTTTACTATCTGGTCAGAGATGGATAGTATTTTGATCACGAAAATTTTCGATATCGAGATTTTAATGTTTTTATACGTTTTGAAGGTTCCTGAATCATTTTCACTAAGGTTGAGAAAAATATCTCCGTGTGTGTGTGTGTGTGTGCGTGCGTAAAACTGCTATTGGTATAGAATTTCAGTTTGATTGAATCGCTAAAAGTATCGGCGGAATTAATTTTTTAACACGACTGCAAATCACACGCCAGCATGTGACGTGGTGCCATCCATCAACACGCGTTGTTTTAATAAATATTATTTATTAATTTATAATTTATAATTTATAATTGAATTAAATTTAATTTAAATATAATTAATATACCTATGTTATTTAATCCAATTCAAATTTGCGAGATAATGTAGTGGAGACACTCCAGCTTATTTTTAATTAAAGTTAGTAATTAAATGCAATGCTATATTTTGTCTTCGTCGGTGACATCAGCGCCTCTATTATTAACAGCTCTCACCAGACATATTCTTTTTAACAATTGAATATTAATCATTTTTTTTATATTACGAATATTTTACTAAAATGTTAAGTTTGTTTTTAATTTAATTTCTCAGAGGTTAGAGGTTATATACGAGTAATATAAAAATATTTAGTAGAAAGGAGGATATTCACTACATTACAACAACCGAGTGAATTTATTAAATGTATTTCCAAACAAACACCCCAATATTTACATTTCATAAAGAATATTTATTTATTTTTTTATTTTAAGTGTATCGGATACTATACAAGTAAATTATTTATATTCTATTCTACGTATTTTTATATTCTATTTTATTTATTTATTTTTCTAATAAATATTATTAATAATAATAATAATAATAATAATAAAGCTCGTGTTCCCGATTAACATCTTAAAAGAAGGACAAAGCTGCCATATTGTCAGAAAATTTTTGAATGCCTAGTCTCCAATTATTCGATACGTTAATAAAAACAAGAACAGAACTGTGAGGGCCAGAATTGGTCAGAATGAATCAAGTCTCTTTCCACACAGTTAGGCTCTAATCCCACACCAGTTTACACTGGCTTAGTTCTTCTTATCGTTAGTTCAGGGGTGGGCAAATCATTTTAAGCGCGGGTCAAAATGAAATTTTCAAAATGTCTTCCGGGCCGGAGGACCATATTTTGAAAACACTAATAAAAAAAGTTTATCTTTTTTTTTAGAGACATATTGAACGAAAAATCAAAATAAGAGTCAACTTAAAAGTATTTGCCCACCCACTGAACTAATGACAAGAAGAACTAAGCCCGTGTAAATTGGACTTAATATAAGATAGATATCTTGGAATTATATATATCCATTGTATACATTCAAATTTATCCATTTCTATCGAAATATTATTATACATTGATCATCGTGTTGATTAGTTAATAAAAGAAAAAAAAAAAAAATAAATAAAAATAAGTTGACCTGTGGCCAGGTCCGAACCGACCGACGGTTTGAAGTAAATTAATTTCCAGCTACAGAAATAATTTCAAATAATTTTAATATGTATCTATTAATGCAATAAAAAACTTTTATTTTATTTATAATATATATACACAAGACCAGGCTGTGACGTCATGAATGGCTGGATGACGTCATATAATTTTAAATCAAGAAAAAACTAATAAAGATGATTTTTCAAAGTGCATGATTTGTGGAGATATGTAAAAAAATCTCCTCATGTGAAATTTGGTGTGAAAATAACCCTTCCCTTTCTATCGTCGATCGCTAATACTACCATTTCCGGTTTCCGGATTTGCACCAAAAGTTGATCCATTCATCCTACTGATGTATTAAGTAAATATACCAAATTTCATCAAAATCCGTTCAGCCGTTCAAGCTATACACATCTATACGGACGGACAGACGGACGGACGGACGGACGGACATCATGATAAAAATACTTGTTTCTGTTAAGAAAATGCATGATTGGTGGAGATAATATATAAAGAATCTCCACATGTGAAATTTGGTGTGAAAACAATACCTCCCTTACTATCGTCGGTCGGTAAAAAGACAACATAACATTATAAAAATAAATAAATAAATAATGAATCGATTTTCAAATTAGAATAAAATAATTTTAATATCTCTCTCTCTCTCTATATATATATATATATATATATATTAATGCAATAAATATGAATATAATAATATAATAACCACATACATTCATACATACATAATTATAATAATAGGAAAAAATAAATAAACTTGCAAGGAATGGAATTAATTCTATTCACAACCTAAACTGTAAATTTTCAATAAATAATATAATAATAGAAAATTCCTCAATTATTATAAATAATCATAATAAATAAAATAATAATAGTAGTAATGCGAATATCTATATATTCAGAACAATTTGCAATTTGTTTCTTTCCATATTTTTATTTATTTATTTATTTAGAACTACTAGTATTATTTAAATTATTTTATTATTATTATTATTATTATTATTATTCATAATAATATTTAAAGGTTAAGAAAAATAAAATAACAAAAGTTAACTTTAATTTTTATTATTAAAAGAGAATAGAAAATAAAAATTTTTTTATAAAATGTTTTATTTCAATTATATACCTATTTTAATTCTATAACGGCTTTATTAATATAATAAAATTATTTCTTTCTTATATGTATATATATAATAATATATATATATATATATTAGCAACATTTAATTAATTATAAAACAATAATAATAATAATAATAATAATGTTTAATTAAATATTTTAGAATTAACAAGTATTATTTTTTAATAGACAATGTCCATCAATATCATTTATAATTACTACTAGACAATTTTTTATTACCGACCGACGATTTTCACATTAAATTTCACATGTGGAGATTTTTACATATTATCTCCACGAATCATGTATTTTAATATGTTAACAGGAAAAAAGTATTTTTAGCATTGATGTCTGTCCGTTCCAGATTGCCACCGAAAAAATCAAATTTAAGTAGGCAAAGAAAAGAACGTTTCAAATCAAGTCAGGTAGGGACATCTGATTTGTTACAATTACAAAACAAAGATGGGGGAACCTAAAATTAAAAAACGATCGATTAATTGAGTCTCCAGTCAGAGAGAGGCAGAAAATATGCTTTTTAAAAATAGGGTCTTATATGCAGCAGGTCGCTCTACTGAGATAGAAGAAGAAAAAGTAGAGAGGTTAAAAAATTACTTTATAGAATTAAATATTAATTCAAATTTCGAATAAAAAATAAATAATTTAATTTAATTTTTTTAATTTATATATTATATCTATAATAGAAAGAGAATACATTCAATTTTTTTTTTCTCCTTTTTATTTTATTACATCATTGATTGTAATTTTGTTGTTTTATTTTTGGAAATTTTAATTCTATTAGATTATGTACCTATATAGATTCACATCACCCACACCAATTACTAAATAAATAAATTAATATATTATTATTATTATTATTATTATATTCAATTTATTTGATAATGAATTCAAGATAAGCATTGGATTGTATACGTATCTATGTGTATCTGTTCAATATTTTCCATTAACAAGAAGAAATAAATAAATAAAAATACAAAACACAATAAATAAACTCGATAGATCCATTTAACTAACCAAAGATAATGTTTCCAAGAAAATTTTCACTGACCTCTCATTGGCCTTTAAGAGATGCATTTCACCTGTTTTTTCTCTTTTCGTCTTACTTTATTCATTCATTTATCAAATAAATGTTGTTGTTGTTGTCTCTTAAAGGTCATTATTCTATACTGTGTGACCTGAACCCTTGAAGAAAGTGATGTGATGCTAATATTCCTCGAGATGTACTCGTATATATTATATTTGTAGCATATCACTGTCCTACCTACCGGTAGGTACATCTCGTTGATACAGAAGAAAAGAAATATTATAAATATTTATTATAATTTGAAAATAATAATAAAATGAATAAAGAGAAATAAAAAAAAAAAAATAAAGATGAAAAATGAATTTTATAATGAATACTATTTTATAATAATTTAATATATTAATGTAATATCACTCACAACCAATAATAGGTACATTGATCATTCATCATTCATTATTTTATCATTGACTCTTATCATTATTTATTTATTAATTTATTTATTTATTATACCCCAACTAATAACATTTTTAAAAAGTGATTTAATTCTTCATTTAAGATATACATTTTATTAATAAATAATTATAAATCATTAAATATATGTTATAGATATATATTATAAAAGAATTATTGAAAATAAAATAAAAAAAAAAAATATAAGAGAGAGAGAGAGAGAGAGAGAGAGAGAGAGAGTGTAAGTACATATTAGTTTGTTTGTATGTATAAGTATAATTAAATGTAAATTAAAAGAGAATGAGAGATTAGTGGTAGAAGATGAAGCGGGGGAGGAAAGGGTGTGTGAAGAAAGACCGGTATTAAAATTCAGGGGCATAATAACTTTTTAAATATTTAAATAATAAATAATTAAAGGGCGGAATGTTTGTAATGTTTAATGGGGAAGGGGAATTGAATGAGAGAATATACAGAGAGTAAAGAGGAGGATGATGGTGAGGGAGGAGGAGGAGGAGGTAAAAAGGTAAAAGGAGAGAAAAGAAAGGTGGATGGGTCACTAGACAGACAGGTATTAGCTTGCTTACTTGTTTCCTGGTCCAGAGAGAGGAGGAGGAGGAGGAGGAGGAATGACCAGTATCATATATATATATATATATATATATATATATATATATATGTGATCTATGTATAGTGAGTGTTTAATCTTTCTTGATGGGTGCCACTAGCCGCACTCAAGGTCACTGACCCAATTGCCAATAATCACCTCTTTTAATGGACACATTCTCCGGCTATTTATTTATTTATTCATTTATTTAATATTTATAATAAATTATAAAATAAAAAATTTACACTTATTTAAATAAATTATTAAAGAGAAAAAAAAGAAAGATATATTTAAGGATAAAGAAAAAATTAATTAATTTCTGTATGTGAATTCATTTGATTTTATTTATTTATTTATGAAAATATAATATAGGTAGATACATAATACAATTTAGCTTAAGTGAAAATTGATTATATATTACAAATTAGCAGGGCCGGCCCTAGAGCCGAGCCAGTAAGGCCATGGCTCGGGGCGCTTGGCTGGCAGGGGCGCCATTATGAAAAAAAAAATTAATCCTTCGCAAGATATCAGGGCTTATAAGACTTAATAGTAAATAAAAAATTATGGTACGCAATAAAAAAATTGCGTTTATTTAAAATAAGTAGTAAATTATTACATTTTTAAAAATATAATGTTGATATCATACCAAGATATCTCCTTTTTAGGAAGATAAATAAAAATATTTTTTTAATAACAAACAAATATTTTTTAGTTGATTCTTTTTTTTTTGCTTGTTAAAACATATGGGGCGAACTTTAGACCCTTGGCCTAGGGCGCCATAAGAGCTCGGGCCGTGCCTGCAAATTAAGTTATTTTTTTTTAAAGAAAGACATTCATTGTGGAGGAATAAATTTATTTATTTACCTGTTTCAATATTTATATATATATATTTATTTATTTCTTTTAAATTTGATATAGCTACAATATTTAAATATAACTTATAAAGTAATAATAATAAATATTAAATAAATATTTAAGAATTTCAAAAATTCTCTTCTTTCAATTTTTTCAAGTAAAAAAATAAACAAATTTAAAACAAATATCTATATCTATCTCTTTAAATACATATATAATACTTATATGTTCACTCTCTTGTTTTTTAAATGTTTTTAAAAGAATGTCTTACGAATTTTTCAAATTTTTTCTTCTTTCTTTCTACAAATATATATATATATATATATATATAATAAAATCAATAGTAAAAGGGAAGAATTGTATTATATTGCATTTATATAAATATAAATATTTAAAAACAAATAGAAAACAAAATGTAGAGATATAAAGATATAAATGGATGGATTATTAAAATTAACAAAAACTAACCTTCACATAACATAAGACAGAGGTTCTTAAACTGTGGTCCGCGGAAATGTGCAAGAAAACTATTGCTACCGTTTCCATCTTCATATTTAGCAGAATTTTCTTTCTTCAATATTATAATTTCTAATAAAATGTGTTCTACAATATGCAAAAAAATCGTTATTCACCAATCACTGTTATAACACAAATATTCATCATATATCCTTGTTCTTAGGAGATCGTAAGCCAGAAATTAACTAATAAAATGACGTAAAGTACCTAAAGTTGGAATGGGGTCCGTCAAAAAAAATTTTTTCAAGTGGGGGTCCGCAGAGTACATAAGATTAAGAACCTCTGACATAAGAGATTTTGTTTGTTAAATAATTAAAAATATATATTAAACAATACTATAATTATTATAATATATTCAAAATAATTAATTATTAATAAATTTCCATATTAATGCATAAAAAAAGTAAATACTATAAAAAATATTTACCGTTTTTTATTGCATAAATAAATATTAAATATTTTGACAGGAAGAATAAATTATTTTAAATTCCAGTTTGATTTTTAATATTGAAATAAATGTATGATTAATGTCTAAAACTTGTATAATTATTTATTGTAACAAATATTTTGATTTTATTAATTTATTCTTTACAATTATACTTTTTCTTTATTTTACTTTTTTTCATTATTTTTTACTAATTATTTTTAATTTATAAAATTAGTTTTAATTTTTTTATTAATTATTTTATTTTTATCTTTATCTTCTTTGTCTCTCTCTCTCTCTCTCTCTCTCTTTATATATATATATTTAATGGTTTTCGTTTGCACATTGCTCAGAATTTAAAATTGTTTCATGACCTCTAGAAAACAAAAAAGTGATTTTAGAATTTTTCATGTCTGTCTGTCTTAAAAATTATTATTAGAAGAATGTGAGTATTTATAATAGGGTACTGGGATAATAATAAGATTGCGCTTATTATTATTATTTTATTATTATTATTATTTACAAGATTAATATTACTTCTTGTTAAGTACTAATTTAAGTTTTTTTAGTTAACAAGAAGAAATAAAAAGATAGAGAGAGAAAAAAAAGCACAATTATAATCTATATATAAAAGTGATGTATTTATTTAAACAATATTTTAAATATAAAAAACTTTTAGAAAATCACGTTTTTCTCATGGACTAAAAAGAATAAAATATTTTTTTATAAGCCTGACAAAGTTTATGGATGAATTGCTTCATATACAACGAAAAACGTTGGGCGCATTTAGTTCTATTTATTTATATGAACAATCAAGTCAAATTTTTGTAATAATAAAAATTTTATTAAACATATAAACTAACAAATATTTTTTTATGCAATAAAATTGATAGAATAATCTTTTATTATTTATCACTGTAAACTATACATATATCAAAGTATGTAACAAATTTTAAAAGAATGATTATTTTTTTAAATTTACATATTATCAATCAAAGTCAAAACAGTTGATTATATCAGAAGAAATAATGTTACTTGTTAATGAAGTGTTTTGGTGTGGTATGTAAGTATTTATATAAATTATATAACTCTATAAAGGAATTTAATTGCATAGAAATAAAATAGAAAGCAAATGAAAACTAAACGCGCCAAACGTTTTTCGTTGTATATGAAGCAATTCATCCATAGACTTTGTCAGGCTTATAGAAAAATTATATTATTCCAGAGAAAAACGTTATTTTATAAAAATCTTTTTATATTTATATTATTTTATTCTTTTTATAAATTTATCTTTTTTTATTATACTAGCAAAATTGTATATATATATATTTGTATATTGTTGGATTTATTTATTAATTAAGTTTTTTCTTAATTTAAATTTATATATGGATGACGTCACAAATGACATTTATATTAAAATGTGTCTAGAAAAAGTCTAGGTACGTTTAAAGAGAGTTGATGAAAAATCGATTTCAAAATGTTATAAGAACGAACAGACAGACAGACAAACATGAAGCGAAAATGATAAAAACCTTATAAAAAAATAAACAAACAAAAATTTGAATTATGAAATAATTATATTTCTATAAATCTATTTTTATTATAATTTAAAATTAATTCTTTTTATGTAATACCGACAGTTTATATTTTCCTTTTTTATATATATAGATTATAAATTAAATTGAAATGTTATAAAGTGTAAAGATTGTGTCAATACTATTACTTAAAAAAAATGGATATTTTTGTTTTAAATATGTATGTCTAATATTTAAATGAATAGTTTATAATTTATGGCTATAATTAGGCATAGCTAAAGAGAAAATAGGATTGAAGATCGTCAGGTGATACTTTCTTATAAATCATTATGACAAGAAATGAAAGGAATATATATTCCAGTATACCTACTATATAGTATATATATATATATTTAAGTATCTAAAAATGACCTCTTCATATTATGATGTTGAAAAGGATGAAATAGATAGATTGATTTTTTTTTATTTATATATTTTTCTTAAGAGGGATAATTATTTTGTACATGGAACGTGTGAAAGAGGGACGTTAAAATAATTATTAAACTATGTAGGTATATATGGTATATAGAATGTGGGGGGGGGGGGGAGGGGGGAAATAAATTATACATAGGTATACGGTATAAATTGGTAGTCACGTTTGAAATTAATTTAATTTAAAACATTAAATCCATTTTTACTTCTTCTTCTTCTTCTTCTTCTCCTTATTAAATTTCATCATCATTTAAAAAAGATGTTATGTTTAAAATTGATGATTTTTTTTTTTTTTAAATATTTTATTATTATTATTATTATATCTTTTAGTTTACTAGGAAAAACAATTTCAATTCTCTCTCTCTCTCTCTCTTCTACCCGACAGTTTAACATCTATTCTATAATATTTGTTATAGTTATAGTTATACTTATCAAATAATTATTAGAACTAATAATAATAATAATAATATATATAATAGATTCCATCCATCCATCTATCTATCCATCTAGAATTCAATTGTTAATAATTCTAGAAATTAGTCTGGTCACAGTATTATACAAATACTAGTCAATAATATTTTATTTAAAAATTATTATTCTATATATTATATATTATACTTAATTATTCAAATATAATTTCAAATGTTTATTTATTTGATTTAATAATATTTTAAACATTTTTTATTTGAAAAAATAGTTGAATTGAAATGAGATATATTTATCTTTTTCATTTTATTTTATTATTATTAATGAAAGATATGTTAAGTATTCTAGAATATATCAGGTAATCAGGTATAAAAGTAAGAAACCGGAATTTTTTTTTGAAAATTGCACGTCTATCATTTGAAAATTATATAAAATATTTTATTCAAAATAGTCTCCATTGGAATTTAAACATTTTTTCCCACCTCTTCGACTGGTTATGAATGCCTCGCCAAAAAAAAACCAACAATTCTTCCCCTTTGAAGCGAACCTTTGTCGAGCCATTTTCGTACATTTTCATACGAATCCAAGTGTTGTTCGGCGAGTGCATGTGTGCTGATGGTAATCAGACGGAGCCAAGTCTGGAGAATAAGCCGCATGCGCTACTAGTTCCCAATGGAACACATCGATCGTATCGTAACTGTGAACCACTTTGCTATGTGTGAGGGGGCATTATCATGAAGCAAAATGACTTTATGTTGCACTTTTAGCATATTCCGGTCGTTTTTCACGTATTGGTTGATTCAATCATTCGATCATTTGTTGATGGTTGCGATCAGTGTTAACAGTTTCGACAGGTTTTAGTAGCTCATAATCTATTATACCCTTTGATTTCACCAAACGCACAACATTGTTTTCTTTCCAAAACGATTTGGTCTTGCAGTGGATGTGAATGGTTTGCCTGGTTTCACCCATGATTTACGACGCTTAGGATTCCGAAAATATATCCACTATTCGATAAAGAAATAATTTTCTTTTACAACTGACTAGCAGCATTTGACAAGTGGTTTTTCCATTTTCTTGCTGTTTTTCATTCAGTTCATGTGGTGCACATTTTCCTACTTTCTGAATCTTCCTTCTAGCTTTCAGACGAAGCAAAATAGACCAGTGTATGAAATTTAGGTTATTGTGTGTTAGGGGGAGAAGATGACGCTACAGAAGCGGTCTTACGGTCTTTAAACTGATAGCGAGCACCATCTATAGAGAAATTCCGTTTTCATACTTTTTCTTCTACACCTGGTATATCTACATATATTTAATAATATAGTAATACTAATACTAATAATAATAATAATAAGTACAACCTTATTACTCTCTCTCCCAGAACCCTATTATAAATACTCACCTTATGTTTCTATTTTCCAAAGCTACTTTGATATTGTACCATTGTAATATTTTAATAATTTGAATAATATTTATTGATTTTAATTAAAAATAAACTTTTTTTATAATTTTTTTAGAATGTCCGCTAGCAAGCTTTGTGAGTGGTTCAACAATTCAACGAATACCATTTGTATTTTTGCCATTGCGTGGTCAAATTGTTTATCCTAGTGCAGAAATTGCATTTACAGGTATTTACATATATAAAATATAACTAACTATGTATAAAATGTGAAAAATATTTTAAACTTTAATTTTGTTTTAATATAATATAATATATACTTATTTATAAATGGTTATTTTGTATTATTATCAAAAATAATTATAATTAATTATTAAATTATTTATTTATTTTGTTACATCATTATAAATCATGGATATTTAACAATTAAATATTCACTTGTTTATTGATGTACATACTACTTCTTATATGTCTCCTCTTCTTTTTTTTTTCTAATAAATATATAAGTATATTATATATATATAAATAGTGTGTGTGTGTGTGTGTATATATATACTGTATGTATATAAGTCTTTATTCTATTTATATTTCTTGTTTATTCTATATTTTAGGTATCTTTTTAGAAATTAATAAATAATTTTTTTATAGTAGTTTTCTATTATTTGCATCTAGCAAGCATATCTTTCGATTGTTTCTTGGCTCCAAAGCTAAAATATTTATTTCTTTAAATGAATTTGATAGCAGAGTACATACACGTAACGTTCAAAATTGGATAATAATTTAATTTAATTTTCTGAAAATAAAAATTACAAAAATACTAGAGGCACAATTTCTTTTTTCATACTATAATATTCGTATAAATCATTTCCATTTTAATCTGATGATATTGACACATACACACACACACACACACACAATTATTTGATTAATAGTTTGTTTGTTTGTTTTTTTTTTCATTTTTCATTTATTATTAATATTGCATTGAAGTGGTTATTATTTCTTGTATAAATAATATGAAATTATTTAAGTAATTATAAAGTCAATAAATATGCTTTAATTTGTATTTATTTATTTATTTATTTTTTTTTTTCTATTAATAGATATGACAGCACCAATTTGTGTTGTTTCTGGTGCTCAATTCTTAACTCGTGTTGGATGGGTGGATTTACGAAACAATACTTTTACGGAACCGCCATTTCGACTTTTTCGAGATGAAGGAAGAACTTTTTTACAGGTAATTCATTCATTCTATCTTGATTCTATTATGGAGCAAAAAAAAAAAAAAAAAAAAAAAAAAAAAAAAATAAAAAAAATATTAAAATATTAAAGTGATATCATGTTAACGTGTATTAAAGTATTTTGCATAAATATACGTGTATTATAGGGCAACCCAGCCAGCATTTTTCATTACAGCAGCCAGGTTCTGGTAAACTAATATCATCCAAAGACAATTTCTTATATCTGTTAAAAATGTTTCAATTTTTCAAGTTTAGTTTTGGATCCATGTCAGTGATAATGATCCTTGTAGTTGATTGTAGTTGATCTTTTTTACATTCTATTGAACAAAAATAGTAAAAATATAATAATACAAACCATCAAAACATTGTACAGTTTAAATTTTTGAAACTTATTTTAATATTATAAATGACATTCTTGAAGAATATGGAAAGACTCCAAACTTCTAAAAGATTTCTTGTCTTGCTGGTTCTCTTAAGTTCTTCTCGATGGGATACGAGTACAAAATTAGTTGATTCCTAAAAAACGAATATCTTTCTTTTTTGGCCATAAGCAACGATATGGACGCTCCTCCTTCTTCGTGGCTAACTTAACAGCTTAACAGTAACAGGTTCGTCCTTCGATTTCCAATTGGGAATATTTTCCTTGTTGGCTGTTTCTATTTATTCTACGAAACGAAACTTCAACATTGCGACGAGAGTCACTGCTGTCTAACGTTCAGTAGCTCGCCTGTTTTTTTTTTTGTTTTTTTCGTTTTATTGGAATTTCTACTTTTTTTACTATCTCGTCAGAGATGATAGTATTACGATCACGAAAATTTTCGATGTCGATATTTTGATGTTTTTATACGTTTTGATGATTCCTGAATCACATTTTCACTAAGTATGAGAAAAATGTCTGTATGTGTGTGTGTCATTTATATATCCTATAAATATATACTAATTATTTTTTGATTTAGGTATATCAATTTCTTCTGACCAGTACTAAAAATGATTAAGTAATCATTAAAAGTATATTGAAAATTTTTATAAAATATTTTTGTATATTTTTTCAAATGTTTAATAAATTAATAGGGAATTTATATTTAACCTAAATACGAAAATTGTTACTTATTTTAAGATGATTTTAATAAATAAGCGAAATCCGGAAAAAGGTATTATGGTCCTACCTATTAGAAAATAATGTTAACCTTTTCAATTACATAATATGTAATTCCATTAGATTATATACGTTCACACAAGTCAGGTAAAAAAATATCTCAATCACCTATGTTAAAAATTGTAGTGAACTGTAATTAAGTTTTAGAAGAGAAAAATGTAAAAAATTTTAAAGAAAAAAAAATCTTATAATTTAATATAATAATTGTTATTTAATATGTAGTATATTAATTAATATATTTTGTTTGTTTGTTTGTTTGTTTGTTTGTTTAGTGGTTAGGAGATTCCGAGCTACGTCTAGGAATGGAGGGTCGATTAATTCTTGTTCATTTAATGTGTAAAGATGTGGCATCTAATCTTGGCCAAAGTATTTTCACGCCCTGTGTATCGTTTCGTGTTGCCGGCACTCCCAGTCCACGATCTGTATCATTTGGCGCTGGTGCAATTAATAATGGCCTTCTCAGTGCAGGTGGCGGTGGTGGTGGGGGTGGTACTGGTAGTGTCCATCCATCCAATGGACAAACAACCACAACTGGCTTAACTGCAAGTGAATATGTTGCAATTGCCGTTTGTTCTGTCTTATTGGGTTTAATTTATGTTGCATCGGTGTTAATGTATTTACATGTGAGACGTCGACG
Source organism: Labia minor (assembly GCA_963082975.1). NCBI lineage: Eukaryota > Metazoa > Arthropoda > Insecta > Dermaptera > Spongiphoridae > Labia > Labia minor. Next base: position 1,059,867 of record OY720350.1, on the reverse strand, counting down.
AAGACGTGACGGGATAAATAATAAGAAGAATAAAAGTAAAAGAAATGGTGTCATTGGAGGAGGAGGAGGCGGAGGAGGTAATGGCGTGTTACAAGGCACTGAAGAGGGACTCATTAAGAATAATCCGTTGCTGGCTGCACGACATAATCATGAAACAAATGTCGGTGGTTACCTCTCCGATTCGGGTTCGTGTTGTAGTGTCGAGAGCGCAGATCCAAGAGGCAGTTGCGATGAAGCAGATCCTGTAAGCGATGACAGTGCCAATCATGGACAAAATGTAAATATACAAAATTGATTAATCAATCAATCAATTCTATATTCCTTGTTTTTTTTTTTCTTTCAGGTGCAAATAACAGCAGCTATGATCCATTCAAACAATAATTCAGAAACAAGTAATAATTGTAGTAGACGTTCCTACAGAGGTTATCATTTCAATCGGAGTGGATGTTATAAGAACAAATGTCTTGGTCCTGAATCCGAGGTAACATCATCATCATCATCATCATCTTTCTTAATAATCTACACCTCTATTATCTATTCTTATATTGAATTATATATATATATATTAATAATTTATTTTATTTTATTTTATTTTAATGGATAGACCTATTGTACAAGTGGATTAGCGTCAGAAGGTGCAACAATTGAACGATTGCCAGAAGAGAATGTTTCTATTGTTGAAACATTGGAATTACAAGGAAGAGAGGATCGGCCTGAAACAGTCCGTGCAATTGCATGTGCCAATGCACGACGTAAACTTTATTTTAATCCAGCTTATTTTGAACCAGAACTTTTATTGGTAAATTTATAATCATTTGTTTTGTGTGTGTGTGTTTTTAACTTATTTGTAAAACAATGTTTTCAAAATATGTTTTCAGGCACCACCACCTGCGGCAATTGAATTTTTAACTAAAATCCGTGAAGTAATTGCAATTGCTAAACATAAAATGCAAGCGAAACGTTTTACACCTACATTAGTTGGTATCCCTGAAGAAGAAAGTAGTATTTTATCATCAGGAATAATTGGTATTGCTACTTTAAAAAGACAAAATTCACGAACAAGTTGTTTGAATAGAATTCATCAGGAGACAGCCATAATTATTCCACCACCATGTTGTCCCACTAATGAAAGTAAACATCGTAGTATTCGTCAATGGTTAGAGAATGTACCATCACCACCACCTCCACCACCACCACCACCCACACGATCGACATCGAAATCGAAATCAAAAGCTCCACAACCACCATCACCACGATCACAACCAGCACCACCAGCACCACCAGTACCACCACCACTACCACCACTACCACCACCACCACCACCACATTTACAATCTCAATCTGTCAAACCTGATGATTGTCCAGAATCAAAAATACAATTGAAAAAAGGTATAATGCCATTGGAAGCCCCTAAAAAACTAATGGATGCTGTAATTAAAGAGTTGGTGGTCCAGAGAGGATTGGAGAGTAATAAACCCCCAACAAGTTCTACACCACCAAGTTCTGGTCCATCCTCTTTAACGTTAGAAATTATTGGCAATGCTGCTATCATGTCAGATAAAGAGGAACGTCCGATCCATTATGAAGCAGACAGTCTTGAGCGTACAAACGAGATTGGTCATCGGACACCCACAGAATATGGCACTACTAGTCCTGCTTTCTCCAATACGACATTACCAATGGAAGAAGAGATGACAATGCGAAATGATATTTTCAATATTAAAACAGGCGCTAAAACAATTAGTAAAATGAAACAGATACCAATTATTAAAGATGATCATGAATATGAGACAATTGAAAGTAAAGATTTGAAAATGTTAAGTTTACCTGAGCTATTAACACCGACGGGGACTGGCTATAGTCTCGTTAGTGAAGTTTATGTTAATAATGGATATAATTTTGGTAGCGCTTCCAATTCGCCTACGAATACATCATCAGCGTCTAGTGGTTATGGTGGACAACAACCGCCACGTCCTGGACGATTGACAATTCAATTGGAGAATGGTCCAGAATATCCCGATTGTGAGGATAGTGATAGTTTTGAGCCGGATACTTTAGATCGAAACACCGCTAAAAAATTGAAACTTAAAGAATTTTTTGTAGATTCGTTAGAGCGGCCAAATGGCGGCAAAAGTCAACAGCAAATTCTTTTACGCACTTCTGGCAGTTTTCAAAGGGATTCATCACGTCCCATTATAAATACGTCATGTAATAAAAAATTCCAAGGTGCTCCTTCATCCATGCATTTTAATAGTTTACGTGAATTGTTTGAGGCGTCTCGTATACGACCAACAACGAGAAGTTGTGCAGATGCAGAATCTGTTCAGGGTTCAGTTCGTTCAGTCAATTCAGATACAGATTATAATTATTTCACATTATCCTTTCGTCGTGGCACAGGATTAACGTTAGCCTCTCGGCATCATCGATGTCAACGTAGTCCAACACCACCCGGTAATTTTCAATATCATTCACCACCTCCATGGATGGATTCTATTTATCAGGAACCACCACCGCCACGACCATTACATTCTGTTGATCGTCGTCCACCATTACCACCAAAAAAACGTTCATCCAATGATCCAGCACAACGACCACTTCCACCATTGCCCGTTTCTGATGATTCACTTAATTCGGAAGATTACGAGGCATTCTATACACTGCCGTATGATTCCAACACATCAAGTTTAGGTCCAAGTACGCTTGGTCATAAATTGGAACGATCATTGAATGAACGTTTCCCAAAACATGATAAAAGTGATATTGTAAAAAAAACTTGGCGTCGTATTGTTCGTAATGGATGTAAACCAGGAGATTCTGGTTATTTAAGTACGGATTCCAATGAATCATTAGCAATTGCTAATACAACAACAACAACAACAACAACAACATGTCCTAATACTTTTTCTGTTGTTGGTTCTATTAATGATGGTAAAAATGGAGGTGGTGTTGGACGAAGTGAAACAGATGATAGTTTATGTGAGGCTGGTAGTGAATCTGGTGCTGAAAGTATTGCAACAGATTCTTTCTTTTTTGGACAACCCAAATCGTTATTAAATCATCATCAACAACAACAACAACAACAGCAACAAATAACAGTTGCACAATCAACAACAAGTAGTGATAGTGAAACCCATAGTATGATAACTGTACTATCACCAGGAAATAAAACACGTAACTCAATGAGACTTCATTAAAATATTCAAATTAAAATTACAAAATATATATTTTTTTTTTTTTTTTTTTGTAAAACTAAAATTAAATTATAAAATCAATATAAGTATAGTTGAATTTTTAAATATGAAATGATATCATATTCGTTTCTTTTTATTATTATTATTATTATTATCATATTATTATCATACGAGTTACTATACAACATTGATTCCTATTAGAATTAAGTTTCTAATTAGCCATTTATTTGTTTATTTTTAGTTTTACAAAATTAACTTTATGCTTAATAAATTACTTAATAAATAAATTTCTCTAGTCAAAAATATACTAGATATGTTTATATGAGATTATTATACATACATACACATTTGAAAAGAATTAATTAAATACAATTACAATTACAATATATGGTATTACGATTACAACAAGAAACAGGAACAACAGGTTGTTCTATTGTCTATCTATCTATCTATCTATCTATCTATATATTTTCAAATTAAATTTCAATTTCAATCAAGTGCAATTTTGTTTTTTAATTGAAAACAAAAATAAAACGTGATAATATTATTATTATTATTATTATTATTATAATGTGCAATTATTTTATTATTATTATTATTATTATTTATAAATTTATTTATTTTTTTATATTTATATATATATATATATATAAATGGAATATTTAAGGAATGAAAGTACATAATAGTTTTCTACACGTGGCAATTGTCTTATATATACACGTAGAAGGAAGGGGTGGTCAATCTAAGACTCACGAGCCACATGCTACGCTTTGAATGTTCGTATGTGGCTCTCCAGAAATGTATTCAAGATTTTTTTTCATTTTTGAGTTGTTATATTTTAAAAAATTATAGTCGTTTCATATTCGTTTCAAAATGTCTTTTAAATTACGGCCAACTAATATGAAATATGAAAAGTGCAACGTTGTAATTGATATGTAGATTTGTTTGATTTGATAACTGCAAATTTAATTGAAACTGAATTTACAATTGCAGGGGAAAGATAAAATAATATATATATATATATATATATATATATATATATATATATATATATATATTATAGTTTATAGAATTCAAACTAAATTACAATTTTTTCAATGGGATATTAAAAATAAAATATTTTGTCATTTTACACAAATTAAAAAAGATGTTCCAATATATTAAACAAGAAAAACTGAACAAGCATATAAAAAAAGTTAGAAGAAATAGAAATATTTATTAAGAGAATTTTTATTAAAAGACCACATTATTTGTATAAAATTATTTATTAAATTAAAATTATTTTAATTTAATAAATAATTTTATACAAATAATGTGGTCTTTTAATAAAAATTCTCTTAATAATTATCAAAATAACCACAAAAGCTTTAATAAATACATTTAAATAGAAATATTGACGAAATGACAAAATATAGATTTCAAGAGTTGCAATACATGTATTTGAAATCGTCTCTTGATATTTTTCTATATTCATTTGAAATTAAAATAATTCAAGGTGAGTTTTTCATTTCCAATAGAATTATGACTCAAAAAGCATCTGGAAAATTACAATTAATAGAAATGAAGGAGAAGATCGAACCCTACAATTACAATTTAATTCGACGTCAATTAGTGAATTTTGGAAAATTTTACCAAAATCGAAGTATCCTGAATTCAAGAGGCTGCTTGTCGAATTATTTCAATATTCAGAACAACATACTTTTTTTCTTGAAATTGTGAATCATTTTATTCAACTTTAAAATTAATGAAATAAGCAGCGTCTGAAAAATTACTGAAAAGCGCTCTCATCTATTATTTACCAAATTTTAATGAATTATTAAGAGAAATAAAATATTATTAAATTTGTTTAATTTTTAATATTTAAATTCACACACAATACACACATATTTTGAACTTTTATCTGTTTTCTCTAAATATTAATTTCTGTAGATAAAATACTATTTTTATAAACTTTTTAAATAGGTATTTAATTGCGGCTCGCGAAAAATTTTTAATTTTGAAAAATGACTCGGACTATCAAGGAGCATGGCCACCCCCGTCTTAGCGTCGATAGCCACAGTAATAAAGGAAATCTTAACAAAATTAAGGACGTCATAGAATTTTACAAGTTAACATCTACATAATATATTTATAATATTTTATAATATGTATATACACCTATATTGAGAAATAAACTCAATATAATATTTACTAAATGAAAGTGAAAATATTGTAATGTAATTATAATTTAAATTTTTAAAATAGTAGATAAAAAACAAATTAATTGTGCAATAAATAAATATTTTATTAAATGTGCAATATATATATATATATGATATATGATTTTATATTAAATTATAATAAACCACTTTTGTGGAAAATTATACATAACAAATTATTAAGAATACGTGCAATTTTGAATATATTAATTTTCATTTTAAATTTTTATTATATGAATTTATATTTATATTTATTTTAAATTTATATATTAATGATTTATTTATTTTTTATATTTTTAATTTTTTATTTTGTGCAATAATATATAGTTAGGTATATAATTTTTCAAATAAATATTTTTAAATGCAATATTATTTTGAAAAAAAAAAGAAAAAGTTACCTTTTAATAATTTTATTTTATTCTTTTTCTCTCTTTGAATAAGTCAATATTGTTAATATTATGATTATTTTTATAATTATTATTATTACATTTGTTTAATTTTAAAATATATATATTTATTATTTATTATTAATACTAATTAATTATTAAATGAGATTTATTTATTCTAATTAAAAAAAAGAAAGATTAATTTAATAACCTTTGTTTTTTTTTAATGGTTATAAAGAGAATTTTGTAAAAAAATAAAAATAATATACATATACATATATATATATATATATATATATGTATATATATATTAATACGAGAATAATCTAAAAAAAATCTCAGGTTTTTTCATTTTTAAAAAATTTTTTTTTTTAAAAAATACAATAAAATTGTGATAAAAAACAGGCCGATAGTGCAATCTTGTAAATAAATTTTATTTAAAAATCAATATAAACCATTATTAAAAAAAATATATATAGAATATTAAACAAAAAAATATATCTAATTAAAATAATATTTTTTTATAAGAAAATTAGATAAAACAATAACTAATAATTTTATATAATTGTTTAATTGTGTTAAGGGAATATTTTATTTATTTACAATTTCAATAAACAAAAAAAAGAAACAAATATTTATAAACATGAATGCCAATTAATATTTACTGTTTATTCATTTATTTATTAAAATTAATTAATATTTTTGTACTTTAATATAAATTACAATAAGTTTTAAAATTATTATTATTATTATTATAAATGTCTAATAATCTTTATTGATATTTTTTTTTTATTTTATTTTAAAAAAAAAAAAAAATGATTTCTAATAATTTAATATAATATATCAGACAAATTGAAATTTTTCATATTGAATTATTATTTATTAATAAAGTTAACGTTATAAATAAATAAATAAATAAATTTGAATATTGATTAATATTGATTTTATTTCTCAATTCCAAAATTAATAATATAAAATTTTTTCAAATTGTATTGTATGAGATATGTTCATAATTTCTATTACCGCTAGATGACAGCACATTAATTTTTTTTAAACTGTTTTTAAAAAACAACAATTTTTAAATAAAATATTAATTTGAACATTAAAATAAAAATTTGAAATAGTATATTTATCATTAAAAAAAAGTTGATTGATTTATTTTTTTAATTTAGCTTCTTTTAATATGATTTACCCGCGGCAAATATTTTCTCTAATAAAACAAAATAGCATTATCTGAAATTAATAATTTTAATAAATAAATGATAAATATAAAACTTTATATCTATTATAAAATATGTAAAATATATCAATAGATTGATAAAGTTAATCAATAATTAACTTTCTTTTACTTATTTTTGTTTATATATTAATTTAAAATTAATCGTTATATAGTTATCAAAATATAATTAGCGAAAAAAATATAAAATACTAATGTGGGAAAAAATCCGAAAAACAATTTTATAATGTTTAAAGCATAAAGATTAGAAACCATTGGCTTAATTAATTATAACGTACAACGTACAACAAAAAGGATTCAATAACATTTTCTTTTTGTGTTTTTTTCTAATTAAAATTTTTTTAAAATCTTTTTAAATATTATAAACCTTAATAAAACATGAATATAAATGTAAAATGTAAATATATATTAATATATGATTGTTTGGAGTGTGTTTTTATATTTTTTTTTTTTGTTTTTGAAAAAAAAATAATTATCTTTAAATGCGAGCTTCAATGTACCTGATGGCTATTGTATATAAAAATTATTTTTATTTTATATAGGAAATAATAATAATAACATTTAAAGATATACAAATAATTATATATATGATTTATATATATCAAATAATGTCAATAATGTGTCTAAGATCTTAGATCAAAGATTAAAAAAAAAACAAACAAAATAAATAATTAAATATTATGATAATAATTAAAATTAAAAGAATATTTGTGAATAAAAATTATTTAACTATTATTCAATAAAGATATATATTGATAATTATAGTGAATATATATATATATATATATTTATTTCCATTTAAAAATATATAGAAATATAAAACAAAATACATTTATATTACAAATATTGTTTATTTGTTTTATTTTTCTAAATAATACTATGTACATATATGTATGTATATATATATATATATATATCATATTCAGGGTCGGTTCTAGAATTTTGAGCGTCCTCGGCAAAACAAAATTTTGCTCCCTTTCATATCTACAAATTACTTAATTATCTTTTAAATAATGATTGTAAAAAAAATATTTTATTTTTAAATCTGCACTCTTCAAAATATGGCAAGCCGGTCGCCCCTTTATCCAGCGCTGATTATGTATATGAGAAGTTAATTCCGGGTTATTTTCATTTTTAATTGTGAGATTTGAATCTCGACTTTTCTAGAGAGAATTTTTGGAATTCTGGGTTTTAGTCTGAGCAACCAAGAGTCTTAGGGGGATTTTTGGGTTGACTGGAGGGGTGAATATTTACTTAAATGCGGCTCCGAAACATCCTGGGCATTCTCACTATCAAATTTGCATAGAACTGAGATTCGATTCATCCGAGCGCCATTTGCTCAGATTAACAGCCAAAATTACAAAAATTTCCTCTTAAAATACTCTCTTGAAAATGGCGCTAAAATGGGCGCCGAAAAGTCGAGACTCCAATCTCATAATTAAATGTGAGAATAACCGGGAAATAACTTCTAATAATAATAATAATAATAAAAACTTTTACAGAAATCTAAACGAACACATATATATATAATTATAAATATATATATTTGTAGATTTTTATTAATATTAGACAAGACAAGTATATTTAATAGTACCTAATATTATATTATTTGATATATTACTCATTCTGTCTCTCTACAGCTCAAATCATTTTATTACATTTATATATTTTACATTATTTTAGAATAATAAATTTAATAATTTTTTTTTTATTTTAAGTTTTACTATAAACAAATTTTAAAGTTTATATTAATTTTTTTTAATATGTATTATATATTATTTAATTAATAATTTTTTTTATTAATATATATAATATACAACTTTTAGTGCAATTGATAATTTATATAGAAAAACCCTATATAGATTGAGATATATAGTAATAAATACATATTAATATAAATAAATAAAAAAAAAAAAAAATGAAAATGTATGAAAATTTAAATAAATGTTTGTGTTAAGTTAATAAAAACAACAAATTTTAAATTTGTTTCAACATCATCTATGCTAAACGCTAAACCTAAAACTTTCATCCTCTAAAGCAGTGGCGTACCTAGGGGGGTGCGGTGGGTGCGGTCCGCACCGGGCGGCACTTATCTTGGGGCGGCATTTTTTATATTTAGTTATAGTTGTAAAAAGCAACTTATTCATTTCATATTTATTTTTTTTCTTTCTTGAATAATAAATGATTATTATGATTATTATAAGTTTACTATTTGATTTATATAAATTATGATTAACTATATGATTTCGAATATTATTCCTCGGTGTATATAAATGCATTTTAGTGTAAATTTTGAATTCTAATTCCAAGAACAGGATAATAATTTTATTTTATTGTATTCATTAAAATTCGTTGAATTCGATACGATTTTGTTCAGCAATTTTTCCTAACTAAAATTTTTTGATATCAGTTTATAAATGTCATTTCTTTTGAAAAGTTTATATGATTACTTTGAAGTGATATACCAATATTTTTTTAAATCATCGATTTTTCTTTTGAAAAGGAGGGCCAGCGGAAAAAATATAAATATAAATTTTGAGAGCATTATACACGATTTTTCTAGAATGAAAGCTAGAAGAGTAAATATTATATTAATATGTTTACGAGTGCATACAAATATGTGTAAAAAAATTTACTCTGTGTATTAATTAATATTGATTAAATAACTTAATAATTTATTTATGTGTATATAAATACCACTATTTGATTGACTTATAATAAAAAGGGCGGCAAAAGTTCTAGGTACGCCACTGCTCTAAAGCCATTCCTCCACATATAATAATACAACCATATACTTTAATAACAATCCTTATACTTTCGTAAAAATTAATAATAATCTTAATAATTGGATAAGAAGATTTTTATTATAAAATAAACAAATACAAACTATATACCATATATTATAGGTAATATAAAATATCATAGTAAAATATTTAATTCGAAATAAGCGCTAAGCAATGTTTATACTATAAGCTCGTTTTTTATTGGCTGACTATCGCTCATTGACATATTCTCGCTGATTGGCTCTACATAATATTTGACATATCTATTTTTATTTTTTTTTCATTTTTTTCCATTTTTTTTAAGTAAAATTTAAAAATATTTTCTAATAAAAGATATTATTTAAATATCTATTATAGATTTATTGTATATTTAATTTATACTTTTTTATGCTATTATAATTTATATATAAGATTTATAATAAAATTAAAATTAATAAAAAAAAAAAATGTCAGAAGATACAAATATAACCATTTTAAGAAAATATTTAAAATCTTATCCAGATTTTCCAATTAAAGGAATTTGTTTTTGGTAAATATATATATATATATATATATTTATTTATGTTTTCTTTTTTTTTTTCTTTTTGAAATTTCAAAGGACACCTGTTAGTAGGATTCATACACACACATACACACACACTTTAATGTTTACACATATATAAATATATATAATTATATTAAATATAATATCTTTTAGGTATATCAACATGTACATATATATATATATATATATATATATATATATATATATATATATGATATTCATATAATAATTTATTTTTATTATTACACATGCTTGAAATGGTATAAATTTATTTATTCTTATAAACACTTAAAATGAATAAAACAATAAAGGGAATATTCTTGAAAAAATTTATTTATTTATAAATATATAAATTTTTTGTTGTTCATTAGTGGTGTTATATAATAACTTATAAAATAACTGAATTTCTATAGCAACATAATGTAGTTATACAATATAACCTCAAAATGTGTAAATGAAAAAAATAAATAAAATGATTTATTATATATTTATATAATATGAATATTCAAATTATTAATTTCATTTTTTTTTTATTTCAGGGATATTTTTTCAATATTTCAACATCCTGAATGTGTCCAAGCTGTAAAGGAACTTTTTACTGGATATATTTCAGATATGAATGTTCCAATTGAAGGAATTGTTGCATTGGAATCCCGTGGTTTTCTTTTTGGACCAATTCTTGCATTACATTTTGGTGTGCCATTTATACCAATAAGAAAAAAAAATAAATTACCTGGCGATGTACATTCAGTAACATATAAAAAAGAATATGGAACGGTAAATTATGATTCTTATATTTCTATATAATAAAATTGATTTAATTTTTATGATTAATTATATATACAGTCAGCCAAACCTCCTTTAACGCTGTGAGTGCGTACCGCGCTATAAGAAACTACAAAGAATTAGTACAAATCACATCATTCGTACCGTATCGCGTGATATCGAGACCAATAAATACAATAATTAAAAACAAGATATAAATTATAAATTTTTTGAATTTTTATTGAATTGAAGTGTTCATATAAGGAAATGGATAAAAAAATTTTTTTATTAAAATTAAAATGAATAAAAGAACTTTTGTAAAATTATATAATCTTTCAACACTGTTTTAATGGGCAAAATGTCTTCCTCATTTGATGGTAGCGTTTCTGACTCCACTAAAACCCCTCTGCTGGGAGCTAATAAGCAATTTCTTAATCCTCTCTTTTCAACTTTGCGCTACGCACCGTTGAATGATCAGTTTGATTGAAATAAAGTTCAAATTCTTTAGCCAAATTTAGCCCTTTTTTTCACATCTTGTAAATCAAAATTTGTCACCCCTTCGTTTGCCTTATTTTCGTTTAACCAACGCATTTGTGATGTGTGCATCAATTAATTCCATCAGTTCTTCCTCATCTAATATTTCTTCCCCCAAGTACTCTTACATTTTCTTACATCCTGATGGTTTAGGTTTAAATTTAAGTTTACGTTTAAACGAGAATCAATGTTTACTATTTCTGTACCTGGGAGTGAAATTGTAGAATCATCTTGTATTGCTTGAACCACATTTGAGGTAAAAGAGGTTTCCAACACGCATTAAGCGTTGATAGTTTAATTTCTACGCGGTTCTAATACAATCTAAAATAGAAAATTCCATCCACACTTGAGTAAGAGTTTTCTTTTCACTATTTTCTAATCTGTCGAAAATGGTTTGAATAAGTTGGCGTGTGTAGTACATTTTTAAAGTTTGAATGACCCCTTGGAGCAAAGAATGTTCTAATCAAGTGCATGCAATTAGGAGGAAGGAAGACAATTTTCACATTTGAATGACCCAGTTCTATGTTGTGGCAACCAACCTTATCAAGAACCAATAAAACTTGGAAATACAAATTTTTTTCTCCTAATTTTGAACGGAAACCGCGTTATAGGAGAACTGTCACAATTTCAGCTCCGCGTTATATGGAAACCGTGTTATAGGAAGGTTATAAATATATATAAAGTAAATAAAATTTTCAAAATAGTATCTCTAGTGAACAATTAATAATTAATAATCTATTAAAATATTGAAGAAATTGAATTATAAATAATTTTATAATTTTGTGTGTGTTGGTGTGTTAGAAAACAAATTTACAAAAAGTACAATACATAATACCCTTTATTAATCATTATGTTACATTAAAAGTGCACTCCAAATTGGATCCAAAGGCTAAAAACGGTATTTTTTTTGTCATAACACATGGGTAAATAAAAAAAAACAACCGTTTTTTGCCTTTGGATCTAATTTAGAGTGCGCTCTAACATTTTTTTTATTTTTTGATTATTTCAAAATAAAAAAAAAAAAAATTTTAAATATTAATAGAATAAAAATGCCATCCGCACTTCCTTTTTCTCCCAATATATACCATTGACTGCCCTTTGAGAATGGATAAGATAATCCTTTTTTGCATCTTATCTACAACCACCATTTTAAAACTTTTGTTTGTCTTTTCAATTTCTATAAATTATATAAAAAAAAAAAATTAAAAAAATTGTTGAAGATAAAATTCATGTTTAATCGATTATATTATCTTTTTTTTCTGGTTACTCTCATGAATCTCGATTCACTTTTATTTATTTATTTATTTATATATTTTTTTTCATTGTTTAGGATTCATTAGAAATTCAACAAAATTCTTTTAAACCTGGACAGAAAATTATTATTGTTGATGATTTGATAGCAACTGGAGGTAATTATTTTTTTTCTTACCAATTTTTTTTAATGTGTTTTTTTAGATGTCTATGTGTGTTCTTAGAAATTTTTCTTTCAATCTTTCATTAATTTTATTAATTGAATCGGGAAACGCCTGTTATCATGCAGTAAAGGGGATTATCGCGTCAAAATTATTATCAAAGGGGATAAAAATTAAAATATATAAAACAATTATTTTGCCGGTTGTATTATATGGGTGTGAGGCATGGTCAATGACCTCAGGTGACGAGAGTAGATTTAGAGTATTTGAGAATAGGATTCTGCGAAGCATTTATGGGCCAAAGAAAGATGAGGACACTGGGGAATGGCTGAGACTGCATAACGAAGAATTGCATGACCTCTATGCATCTCCATATAGTAATAGTTAGAATTATAAAATCGAGAAGGGTGCGATGGGCAGCGCACGTGGCTAGAATGGGAGAGAAAAGAATGGCGAAAAATATTTTGGTGGGGAGACCGACTGGGAAGACCAAGGACACGGTGGGTGGATCATGTAGGAAGGAACGTAAGAGAAATGCGATTGGAGGGTTGTGACTCAGAATAGGAACACTTGGAGAAGTGTGGTTGCTGGAGCCAAGAACTTTCGAATTCTGTAAAGCCACAGATATAGATAGATAGAATTTTATAATTAAAAAATCTTTTTAAATATAATTTAATTTTTTTTTTTTTAGGTTCACTTAGTGCAGCAATTGAATTAGTATCTAATTCAGGCGGAGAAGTGATTGAATGTCTAGTTTTAATTGAACTTGAACAATTAGATGGAAAGAATAAATTTAATGTGCCTTTACATTCCATTTTAAAATTATAAATATCTTTGGTATAAAACGTATACACACACTTTATATATATATATATAAATATTATAAAAAAAAATTTTTTATTATTTGATATAAAAACAAAAATCCACTTATATATATTTTATATATTTATTTTTTCATGTCTTAATTATTATTTTTATTAAATTCCGTTTAAGATAACGGAAATGTTAAACAATTGATATTTTCCCAATTAAGATTAGAAAGAAAAATATTTTTTAAATCATATTTAAAACATCACCATACATACATAAAATGGTAAATGTTAATTTTTAAAACAGAAAAATAAAAATGAAAAAAAAAAAATTATTAAGATTCTCTATTATATTTATTATTATAAATTACTCTAGTCTTAATTTTTCTAACCAAATTAAAAGTTATTAAAATTATATATCAACATGGAAAGTAACAGAAAGAAGAAAAAACTGCCGCATAATGAATACTAATTGCCAATAATAATGTAGCAAATTGCAAAATCTGTGTAAAATAAATAATAAATTAAAAAGGTAAGAAATAACCTGTAAATGTAATAAATATTAATCTAGGAAGAAATTAATAACATACAAATTCGAGATCCGAAGGCAGCTTTAATAGTAGGATTGTTACATAATTTGTAAATAGAATTTTATAATTTTAATTAATTTTTAAATAAATTTTTAATAAAATTAAATAAATAATTAGAACATTACTCGTTTCATCTTGCTGTGTAAATAATAACAATTTAAAAATTGTCAAATTTTCACACAAGCGAAAAAACAATATGTTAATAAGATATGTTTAATAGTGAGACCATCACATAATTTGTAAATCGAATTTTATAATTTTAATTAATTTTTAAATAAGTATTGTATATTACATTAAACATTGGAATAAGATAAAAAGATTGTAGAAAATTTTTTGAAAATTATTTATTTGGATATAAAAAAATGTTTATCTCCAAATAGATAATTTTTCATTTAACTGAAAATTTTCTACAATTTTTTAATTCCCAAAATTCGTGCAATATTCTTTCTAATATAAAAAAAACATACAAGCCCGCTTTTTTTAAATTAGTTGATGGTAAACGATATCAGATGGCGCGATAGGCTAAAAACTTGGTTTCAAAAAATAACTTGGAGTGAGTGCACCTTGGAGATAGTCTGTGCTAGAAATAAAGTTAAAAAAAACAACAAAATTTGGAGAATTCAAAAAGTAAAAAATTGACAAAGAATAATATTTATATTTATATTAATATATAATAATAAATAACAATCATTAAAATATAAACTTTTATATAGTTATATTTCTCTTTTTTTCTTATTTTTAATTTAATTTTTTTTTAATGAGAATTACTTAATCACATAATTAAATATAAATATTAAAAACAACTAATTATTATTATTATAAAATAAAAAATATAATACAAAAAAGATTTATGTTTAATTTTTTAATAAAATAAATGACACCTTTAGTTAAAATGTTTGAATTGTATTAGATCTAAGTTCATTCTAATATAAACAGTTCTAGTTATAATCTCATAATAAACTTATTTTATGATTATATTTTTAATATAGAGAAAAATGTCGCTTTTTAATAAACCCAAAAAGAATATTCGTCGAAGAGTAATTGGTGATCATGATGAAGAAAATGAAAATAATATGGATGTTGTGGAAGAAGAAGAAGCTGTTGTGTTAAAGACCAAACGTAAAGAAAAAGAAAAAAAGATTCCATCATCGGGTGGACTTTTAAGTTTTGGGGAAGAATTAAATGAAGGTGTCTATTTATTAATTTGTTATATATATTTTTTGTATTTTAAAATAGAAATAATTTATTTATTAAATATATTTAAAATTTTTTTTTGTTTTAAGGTGATGATGGTGAAGTTTTTCAAGTTAAAAAGTCATCCCAAAGCAAAAAAATAATGAAATTATTAGATAAAGAACGTAAGAAAAAGAAAGAATCAAAAAAAGAAGACATAAACTCTTTAAATCCTCAATCAACAGATGACGACCTGGTCGTAAGTTTTCTTTTGTTTTATATTATCTGTCAGATACAAAAGATTTATTGAAAATATAAATATGCTATAATAATTGTTTTTAATGAATATTTATTTATTTTTTAATATGACTATTTTAATTTAATCATATGTCCATCTAAATAATAATAATAATAATATGAACATAGAGAGGGTCTATTAGATTTAGATTTAGATAGTCTGAAGATCATCATCAAATAAATATACGTATATTGATTCTTATTTTTGTTTTTTTTGTTTTTTGTTTTGTTTAATTTAATAGATTATAGTGAAAAATTCACAAATTAATCCAGTGATGTCATCACAACCTGTTCCATTGGACAATTCACCAACGCAAATACCATCTCCACCATCATCGATTCACAATAAAGAGCCTAGAATTTTAAATGGTCGAGCTGCTGAATTTGCTGAATTAGATGAATTTGATAATGATTCTGACAATGAAAATATTCGTCATAAATTTTCCCGTCCTGATCATGTTAAATCTGTTCTTGAAAGTAAGTGAAACGATATATATATATACATTTCATTTAAACCTAATATTATATATTCATCTATTCGTGTTATTTATTTGTTTTTGTTTTTGTTTTTTTTTTTTATAAATTTGCTCAGGTGGCAAGATTCCAGATGCTGCAACAATTCATGCAGCACGTAAAAAACGTCAAATGGCAAGAGAAATGGGCACTGATTTTATACCAATTGATGATGCTGTCAAGTAAATTGAAAAATTTAATTTTTAATTTTTTTTAATATTTTTAATGTTTTTTTCCTTTTAGATATGAATCATCGAATTCTCGATTAATTCGTGATGATGAGAATGATGCTAGTGATGATGATAATCAAGATCGATTAACTATGCATGTGAATTTAACAAATCAAGAAAGAGAACGAAGAAGAGAGGCATTTCTTGCTGCTCAAGAACATCCAGGTAAAATTTTTAATTTATATAAATATAAATCATTTTTGTCGCCATATAAAGGTTTTAATTTATTATTTTAGCTTCTGATGACGATAGTGATAAAGCAGAAGATGATGAATGGGAATCGCAACAAATTAGAAAAGGTGTTACAGGTGCACAAGTAAGTTTATTTCTATTTAATATGATCATTCATTTTTTTCACTTTGTATAAATGGTCATTATTTAGTTTACAACTTATTTTTGAGTAGTTGAAACAACAACAACATTTGATTTTAAAATTCAGCAATTGTATTATTTATTCATAGACCATTACAGTAACTTATTTCTATTGGTTATCAAATTGAATTAAAATGGAGATTTTGAAAAAAAAAAAATAATAAATATCACAAATTATCTAGTTGTTTATTTCAAAGTCAGATTCACTTGTAGTACCGATAAGATCAGTTATCTTATGTATTATTCTTGAATCTCTATTATAATTTATTTATATTTTTAATTTGTTTTTTCATATTTCATTTATTTTTATTTTTTCAGTTAGTATCTGTACAATCGATGGATACAATTCCATCAATTCTACCTTCAATAACTGCTACATTACAACCAGTTTCAATGATAACATCAACAACATTACCTGTTGTTCCAACACAAGAAACGCTTTGTACAATCAAAAATCAACCTCCACCTCAACCAGATGCTGTACTTGAAAAATTACGTTCGAGGTAAAAAACAACCAATGAGATGGCTGGTCGCATTCCTCATAAGGCCATCAAAGTATCAACACATTTATTATTATTATTATATTTATTTCTTAACATACACATTAAACCTGAGTGAATTTTCAAAAAGTTTTTAAATTATATTTTCATACCGCTGCTGCGAAACGAGAAATTTACAAGAAAAAATAAATGGAATACATAAATATCTTTAGATTTAGCTCCAGATAAAGGGGCGGGCAAGCTAGGCGACTGCCCGGGACGCCGATTAAAGAATAAAATATTTTTTTTACATTTATTATTTAAAAGATAATAATTTGTACGAAAGAGCACCAAATTTTGTTTTGCCCGGGCGCTCAATGCATGCATTATTCTAATTATTTTCAGGATTACTAAAAAAAAAAAAAAAAAAAAAAAAAAAAAAATTAAAATATTTATTTTATTGATCTAAAAATAAAAACATTTGATATTCATTTCGAATAATCAGTAAAGAAAAATGAGAATCGGATTAATTGATTAATTAAATTCGGCATCTTCTGAGTTTATACGGCCACAACGAAACCACTCCTTTCCCATTGAAATGGATGATGCGGAGTGCCCATCGTATTTATTTATCAAGCTTAGCCTTGGTTTCAGTGATGGTTTTTTCCCCCAAAAAATAATGCTTAATGAGCGCACGAAATTCTCTTTTTTTCATTTTCTTCTTCAATCACGAGGCAGTCTGCTATTAATGGATGTCAAACCAAAACTAAAAGACTCAATTGGTTCTAATTCCGAGAGAAGTCAGCTGATAGTTGCCTGCTGGCAGGAGCAGTGTTGCCATTTCATTTAAGAAATGGGAAATTCAAAAAGTCAAGGACTTATTGACCTGCTCACGTATATAAACTGTTACAAAATCCAGCTTGCTTTTCACTGTATAATAATCTAATTGGAAAACTTTTTGAAAAATCACTGCGGTCTGATACACATTTTATAATTACAAAAAAAAAAAAAATATTCGATGATTATTTTCGTTTTATTAATTTGATTATATTTTCAAATTAATTAATTTATATTTTTAATATAACTATAGGCGTCTCCAAATCTTTTTTGTTTTTCCTTCTTAATTAAATTTTAATTACAATATCACTATTATTATCCGAGTTATTGCACTTTCTCAACTTTCACTTATTCCATTAGAGATCTTATTTTGGCCTTAACAAAGATGTGAGCCGCCGCTGAATAATCTTCCATTAAGGAAGTTGCTCACAACCGAGAGATAGTAGTGTTCAGCAAGCCTAGCTCCTCAATATTTTTATCCAATTTGAATATTACGACTCCCTTCGCGAACATTATTATTATTATTATTAAGAATAATATTTAAATAATTTAAAATTAAATGAAAATTTTCATAATTCATTACTGAGTGGTTGATACAAGAGAGAAAGACTCATAGGGAACAGTGATATTTATCTTTGTTATACTCGTTTTTATTATATGATTATTAGTTTTCTATTTTGTCTTTGAATTTCTATAATTAATAAAAAATAAAAAATATAAACTGAATTTGAATGATAATAATGTATTTTTTTATTTTCTCTCTCTTACTCTGACTAGATTACTTGAGTTAAATGCAAGTGTTAAGGAGCAACGCGATCGAAGGGATAAAATCTCATTGGAACGTATTGCAGCCCTTGAACAACGAGAACGACTCGAGCGGGATGCACCTTCACTTGCTCAACGTTTTCGTTTCTACCAAGAGTTGCGTGGATATATCACAGACTTGGTAGAGTGTCTTGATGAGAAGGTGGGTTGACAACAACAAAAAAAAAAATACTTTCTTTCTTTCTTTCTTTTTTTTTTTAAATATTAATAATAATAATAATATATTTTAAAAATTCTTCCACATTTTCTCCAAAAACCACCCAAATAAGAAACTTATATTTTATAGGTAGATTCTATATCAAAAACTTTATATATTTCTGTAGGTCTTGTGCCTCCTTGTTTGTCCAGGTTGGTGGCACTTTTTGCCACTCGATTGTCCCACATCCACTGTATAATGGATGCCTCGTCTTATATGCGCGGTGATTGAAGGTTCTTAGAATAAGTCATAATGTGTCTTACCCTCCATATTCCTTGGACGTTAAGCGCTTATTAACATTTAATATATTTTCTAATATAAAAAAATATTCAATCATTTGCATCGTTAAAATTTTAAAAATTTAATTTCTTATTTAATTAAGGTTTCATATGATTTTTTTTTTACGAGCACTTCATAATGAATAATACATAACAAAATTTATAAAATTTTTATAAAAATGAATGATTAATAATTGTTTTTTTTTCTTTCATTCATTCCAGATGCCTGTTATTACTTCTCTGGAGCAACGTGTAAATGTTTTATTACGACGACGTCTTGATGAAATGCAATCAAGACGAAGACAGGATGTTCGTGATCAAAATGATGAGATTGCAGCACTCGCCAGTCAGTTTTTTTTTTATCTATCTATCTATCTATTTATTTATTATTCAAAAACATATTAAAGATTAAATTTTTTTTTTCATGTGTGTTTCTTTATTTTCTTTAATTTAACATAAAATTAAAATTATAATATATATTATAATATCTTTTGATTTGTTATTATATGGTAACAAAATTTTTTCGAAACTTTTTACATCATTTTGTTTTGTTTTTTTTTTTTTTTCTTTTATAATTTTTATGAATCTTTAGAATATGAAATATTTTTATATTGAATTTTTATTGTATTTCTATATATATATGTGTGTGTGTGTGTGTTTTTCTGTATCTTTGAATGAATTGTACAGAAACAGGAAGTGCAGCTGCAGCAATGGCTCGACGTAGTAAAGAAGAGGAGGAGGCACATTCACGTAGAACTGCTGAACGAGAAGGACGTCGTACACGACGTAGGAAAGCAAGAGAAAATAAAACGGGTATTGGATCATCAACGCCACGACATGTTGAAGGAATGTCAAGTGATGATGAAATGACCGAACTTGAACTCACTACCTATCGAAATCAAATACGTAATATTAATAAAATAATAATAATAAACATTTGTATTATTATATAATTTATTACAATGATTATCTTCTTTTTGTTTCTTTTAGAGGTGATTGAACAAGATGCCCGTTTAGTTTTTGAAGATGTATTAGATGATTTTGCCTCATTGCGTGGAATATTAAAACGATTTGAATCGTGGCGATCAACAGAGTCAGGCACATATCGTGATGCTTATGTTAGTTTATGTCTACCAAAAGTGATAGCTCCAATTATTCGATTAAAATTACTATTATGGAATCCCTTACAAGTAAATGAAAATTATCTATCTATCTATCTATCTATCTATCTATTAATTAATTATATTATATATGTTTAAAGTTTCTTGGTCAACTTTACCGTTTTAAAAAAAAAAAAACAAACAATTTATTCGATTTATAGAAATACAATTTATTTAAAAAGGATTACAATTTTAATATAATTATCTAATCTATTAATAGTAAGATTATAAATGTTAAGCTGAGAGTAACTTTTTTCAAATGAATCTCAGGTTATGCTCCATTAAGGGAGAATATTGAAATTTGGAATAACGGTAAATTTTAATTTAATAAATAATTTTATACAAATAATGTGGTCTTTTAATAAAAATTCTCTTAATAACTATTACTATAAATGATCATATTTTATATTAAAGAAAGTGTTTTTATTTTTATTTTCTTTTCTCCAAATAAATTACAAGTTTTGTTTGTTTTATTTTATCTAGGAGAATAGTGTTGATGTTGAGAGAGCGAAATGGTTTGATGTCCTACTTTTATATGGATTAATTGAAAAAGAATCAGAAGATATACTTCGCTCCGATCCCGATATTGAACTTTTACCATCAGTTATTGAAAAAATAGTATTACCGAAATTAAATGGTACACATTTATTATTAATATTTATAAGAATAAGATTTTTTTTTTTAATATTTAGATGTTTTTTATGAAATATGAATGAAAAATAAATAAAGATAAATCAAAAACTATATCTAGCTCTTAATTGATTACTATAAATATATATAAAATATTTTTATTTTTTTTATTTAGATCTTGTTGAAGCTGGATGGGATCCATTATCTACTGCACAGACAGTACGTCTAGTAACTCTATTAACAAGATATACACATGATTATCCAACATTTACAACACGAAGTAAACCTTTAGGAACATTAATTAATACAGTTGTTGAGAAAATGCGTGATACTGTAGAGAATGATATCTTTATTCCTATTCATACATCGAAACAGTAAGAATTAATTAATATAAGTTTTGATTTGTTAATTTAAAATTGAATAAGCATATGCATATCAAAAATCAAATTATATTTATCACAATTATAAGATATATATTTATGAATGATTGCTTAAATGATTATATATATATATATTTATATTTTTATTTGTTTGTTTTTAAGAGTGAGTGCTGAAGCTCGTGCATTTTTTCAACGTCAATTTGGATGTGCAGTGAAATTATTAAGAAATCTTTTAGCCTGGCAAGGTGTACTCTCTGATCAATGTCTTCAGGATTTGGCAATTAGCGCATTACTCAATCGATATTTAATAGCAGCATTGCGATTTTGTAAACCACTTGACGCTGTTGCTAAATGCAATATGGTATTTATTAATTTTTTTTTTTTTTTGTATAATTTATTGAATGTTTTTATTTATATTACAATAAAATAAGTAACATGAAAATTTGTAAAAATCGAAACAAATTATCTAACGGGAACTCGAAAGTTCTTGGCCGGAGCAAACCCATTTCTCCTATCCTGGCCAAGGTAAGCGAAAACCCTGAGCCGATCACCTCCACCATCTAATGATCTAATCTATCTACCAATACAAATGACGAACAACAAGAAACGTTAAATATTCCATCCTCTCCCATACAATTACTAACTGATTCCGTGTGTCAGCTCCTTCCACTCCAAAAGATGATGTTAACTGGAATGTAGTCAATTTCAGAAATAAAATCTAAATAAAAAGAAAGCTTTTAAGTTGTAGAAGAGTAAAACAAACAAGAATATCCGATTACTGGTTGAACGTCCCTTTAAGCTCTTAGAATATTTTCAGTAACTTAGATCAGGAGGATGATGAAAAAGATGTACAAAAAGATAACAAAGAAAATAATTCTGAAAATTAAAACCAAATGATAAATATCAATAAATAATCTAAAGCTCCAACAATCTTTGTTAAACGAGTTCAAAATCTCTCCCCCCTCATAAAATTTCTTAACTTTGATCCAATTAAAATACAACCTAAATCAACTGATAAATAAAGATAATAAAAAATTTTAAAAAAATGTATTAAATGTATCATTTGTAAGTATTATTGATATAATTTAATATATAATTTTTATTTTTTATTTTTCTAGATTGTCATGACATTTCCTAGGTCTTGGCTACAAAAAGAATCACCCCTTTTAACACATTTACAATTATTTGCACAAACAATGAAAGGCATTGCTCAATCACTTGATGTTACCACTCAACCAGGAAGGTAAATTTATTTATTTTTATTTGATATATATAAATCCAATTCATTGTGTAACATTTATCCATTCACTATTTGTTTAAAAAATATAATTAAAATACTTGTTATTTTTATAATGGCCTTTTGATAAATAAATTATAAAATGTGAAAAAAATGAAAAATATTTCTTTAGACTTTTAAAAGAAAAAGGAAAGTTGAAAATCAATGAAGAGACATTCATTTTAATTTAATTTATTTAATTAAAAAAGTAAAAAAAATTATCATTTTTTTTCACTTTTTATAATTATAAAAATCGGAGAGGTTCATCTGGGAGTTTGGAGAAATTCTGGAACAATAAGAAAAATAAAAAACATTTAGAAAACAACGAGAAATTGTAAGAAGTGAGTAGGCCTACAAGACAATGAGAAGATAAATGAAAATCATTTTATTTCGTTTAATAAACAAATGATATCTTTAGGTGGATTAACAAAAATAATATATATTTTGTATATTTTAGTAGAATTCTTCATTAAGTAGGTCATTGATTTATATCAATCTGTTTTCAAATACGCTAATAAACACTTCTCATATTCATAAAATAAAAATTTCGATTTTCTAATTTTTCTAATTAAAAATCAAGTGTCCAAATTGTGATATAATAATGTTCAAATCAAACTTTTTTGTTTGTATAGATGAAAGGTTAAACTAAAATAAATTTGTGTTACAAATTGAAAAATATTTTAGTCAAAAACAAATACAAAATTTTAAATTTACTATAATCTATATATAATTAAATAATTTGATATTAATTTATTTGTTTTATTGTTTTAGAGATTCAATGGATGTGATTACACAGCTTCTTCAACCATTTCAAACAGCCTCATCATAATTCTCTAGTCAAAAATTTAAAAAAGAATATTAATTTAGAATAAAACAATATACAATATATGAATTATTGAATTTTTTTTTTTTTTTTTTTATTTATTTTAAATTACAGGGGTAAATGTATTTTAAGTTTGTTTTTAAATTATATATATAAATATAGTATATATAAACATTCCATAATTTATTAGTTAAATATATATTATAAAAATTTCATTTATTTCTTGTAATTCAAAGGAATAAATAGTAGTGTCTTTTTTTTTGTTTTGTTTATTTTTGCTAATAAATGAAAAATAAAATAAATATCTACCTATAAATCATTTACATATATATATGTATATGCGGATTTAATTTAAATCTTTTATATCTAATTGAGTTTTTTTTCAATGTATATAATAATAAAATAACTTTTTATCTTGAGGTAAATCAACTTTTTTTTTCTTTCTCATCCATTATCATCAACAAAATAATAGTTTACTTTTAGAGTGTGTTATTTTTTTATATCCAAACAACAATATTAAATATGAATGCTTTAAAAATTATTAATTTTTTTTATTTGAGAAAAATTCTATCTATCTTATGTGAAATATCAAATATTTACAAATAATCTTCACTCACAATATCATGATTTCATTGAATGAGCTCCATCCTATTATATTGCTTACCCATAATATTTTAATGCCTTTTATGTAGAATGTTCCACTTCATTAAATGGGTGCAGAGGAAAATTAGGGTTAGGGATTTGAAGATAGGAAGATAGCGTATAAATATTAAATTGGAGTGGTTCGTTTCATGGACTTTCAATAAAAGTTTAAAAATAACTATGCTTTTTTACTTAATGCGTTCATATAGTAGTAGTAGTATTCATTTGATGTTCCAAACGTTATTACGTCTTATTATAAAAAGCTACTTAAGATGGAGGAGGAAATAAATCGAGGGATAGATAGGCTGTGGCAAGGGCAAGGGGCAAGGGAATGACACCAGATGACACACAACTGGGGGATGCTGTGGGAAGATGTTCTTAGTGGTTCTTAGGCTCTGGACTTTCCCTTTTAAATTATGCTTGCACTGCAGCAGTGCGATCTCTTGAGCGCATGCAGAGTTAATATTGTGCGCCTGCAGCGCCATCAAAAACGTCATAATAGTGACATGGACCTGATTACTACTATCTATAAAATAAAACTTGAACTTGATAATACCGCACTTTTTAAAAAAATAAAAATAGATATATTTGTCAAAAATATTATTAAATGTTTTTTTAAATTATTTTAAATGCACACAAATAATATATATACACACAGTATTTATAATATAATAAAGATATATTTTCCTTTTTTTGCATAATTACATATATCTAAAGATTAATAATAATAATAATATTCAATAGTGTCAATATTTAAACAATTTATCAATGTCATTAATAAATTTCAATGTCAAATCAATTTAAAAGACCCCTTCTTTGTTCTAGTATTATCATTTTGTTTGTAGGCGCGCGGATGATTAGAGTGTGTTAACCAACAAATTGAAATTCATTCGATAAGTGTGTGTGTGTGAGTGTGTGTGAGTAAGTGAGTGAGAAAAGGAATAAGTAAAAGAGAAAAAAATATAACAAGACCAACAACTGTCAAGTATACTGAGTCAGCTGTCTGTCTCTTTTGCTCACTACTTATCCGATTTGTATAGTTAAGATCATTGAATATGATTATCTAAAAATATGCCTTTTTTACCTCCCTAAAAGTTTCTAGTCTTTGAATCACAAATAAATATATATAAATTCCTCACTTAAAAATAAAATTTATTTTTTTTATAAAAAAATAAAATGTTTGATTATTGTTATTTATTTATTTTAATAATTATTTCAACTACATTTTTTGAAATGATATATACTAAAGGTATCTTAATTTTATATTATTATTATTATTATTATTATTATTTTCTTTTTTTTCTCTTTAAATAAAATAAAATAAAATAAAATAAAATAAAAACAAATTTTTCTTCCACACAGATTGTGATATACATAAATTATTTGAAAATAAATGTGATTTGAATGAAACATGTAATGAAATTACAAATAAATGTGAATGCAAATCTAATTATTTATTTGATGAAAAAGTAAATAGATGTTTATTAAATAATCATATAAATTTAGATGATAATAATAATTCACATAATGTTATACCAAATCATTCAATCTCTCATCATGCTTCGTCATCTACTGAATCAGTTTCTGGTAATTAATTATATTATTTTTTTTCCTGTATATAATTATTATTATTATTATTATCAGATTTATTAGGGATATAATCACATATTTTTGTGAGATTATATATATATATATATATATTAATATTAATGAAAATGTGTATTGTATATGGGGAGTGAAAGAGAGATGAATAATAATCACATGATTCTTAATGATTTTTTTAATATGATGTAATATAATAATTCAATTTAAATTAAGATAAAATAATAAATGATGAATAGAAATATAAATAATATATTTATTATAGCATTTGTCTTACATATGTCTTATAAAATAAAATTTATAAAAATTTTAATTATTTATTTATTTATTTATTTTATAGGTTCATCAGTTGCTGCAGGTATTCTTGTGCCACTAACACTGATTGTTGTAGCAATAGGAATGTTTTACGCTGCACGCCGATATAATTGGCTACATCGTATAAGACGTATTCGACATTCTCGTTATGATGAAGTAATATTTATTTATTTATTTATTTCCTTTATTTGACCATACATAATATAAATACATACATTATTTTGGTATAGTTTACACATATACACACACAATACGCTTATACAATTTTATTTATTTATTTATTTAAAATAACGAAATTACAGTGGTGGTCATATTGTGGAAAATTTTTCATATTTCTATTTTTAAACACCAAATAATGTATAAAAAGATGATAGGAAAAAAAATATACAACTTAAACACTCAATAAACATAAATAATTCTTATTAATTTGGAGATTTTTAAGTTTAATTTGGGTTTAATTTGAAAACATTCTCTCTAATACACTCAAATTCAAAGTTTATGGAGGGAGTCTTAAACGAGACAATTACATCAAAATCCTTATTTATTTATTTATTCTTTTATTTTATTTAATAAGATTTATTTTTTTTATATATATTTGACTGTTTTTAAATTGTGATAAAATTTTTCCAGGTTCATATTGGCCGTGAAGATGATGATGACCCACCAATAGCTTAACATCATGAATATTTAAATATCATAATTAATATATATGATTTTTCTTAAATTCAAGCTTACTAAATCTCTATCCTCACCCCCTTCTATAATTATAAATAAGTAATATAGAATAAAATATCTAATATATTTTACAACCATAATTGCTTTTGAGACTGATATAAAAAAAAGTATTAAGAAAAAATTAATAATAATTATTCAATACAATAAAACTAAAAGTATAATAAGAAAAAAATGTATTTTCTCACCGCACAATGGTTTAATATTCCTTTTTCTTTTTTTTTTCTAAATCTTTGTTTATATATTACATCACATATATATATTTTTATTAATATATTTCGTATATAATTTTTTAAAAGTAAAAATTATTCAATTTCTTTTCACACCACCACCCCCACACCCCTCCCCCTCCCACCTCGTTTTATTTATTATTAAAATAATACAAATTATTATTATTATTATTATTATTATGAACAAAATAATGTTATTAATACACCATTTAAGATAATTGATTAAATATTCAAATATTAAGTTTGACATGCGCATAAAGTAATAAAATAAATAATTTGTCAATAATTATTATTTGTATTCTAATAAAGAATTGATAATTTTAAATTTTATTACATTAATATATATTCATGTTAAAAGGATATATTAAAAAAAAAAAAAAAAATCAACATATGTATTAATGTATTTGTTTAATGATGTTTCAACACTTTTTTTGTAGTTGATGTCTGTAAATTTATTATTTTATTATATCTTATCTTATTATGCTAGCTAGAGATAGATTGTTAATTAATTAATAAATATTTTAAATTATTTAATTGTTTTTGTTTAAAATATCTATTTAAATTAATTTTTCAAAAAGTTAGTTAAAATTTGATTTTAATACATATTTTTTAAATTATATTTTTCAAAAATATATTAATATAATTTCCATTTACACTCTATCTTTTAATTTTTCACATGTATTTATAATAATATATAAAATTGTACTATATATATACCTATTATTATGGTATCGAATATAATAAAAATTTGCCTTATTATTATTATTATTATATTATACAGATCTCTAATCATAGATTATTCCCATCGTTGAAAATAATTTATTATTAATTTATTTATTAATAGTATTTATATAAAAAATAAATAAGTTGTATTTCATTTATCTAACCTTCTCTTGTAATCTGCAATCTTATTCTTCATAATGCAATTTGCACTTTAGCGCGCATCTGTAATATATATATATATATAATTCTAAATACTATATAATTTTTATTTAACCCTCTGCGGGTTGGCTTTTAAGATATTTTATGAAAATGTAAATAAACAGTTAAATGATTTTTTTATTTTAGTTTTCTTATGAAATGAATTTTTTTTAAAAAAAGATACATTATTCGATGCAATTGATTAAATTAAAACATTTTTGTATTATTATTATTATTATTATTATTAATTGAATATTATTTTTATAAAAACTTTATATTGGTATTACCTAAAGATTAGGTATTAATTCAAAAAAAAATAGCATAAAGGAACCTAAAAAATAAACTTCCTAGTCAGCCTCTATAAAATATTTTGTCTAAAAAAATAATTTATTTATTTAATTTCTCCTTTATATTATATTATATTATATAGTTATTTAAATGATAATAATTTATATATAATAAAGCGTTTAATTGTGCTGTTTTAAAAATATTTTTTCTACATTTTTAATTGTCCATTGAAATAGAATTAAATTATTTTATATATAAATAAAGTTTTTATTTAAGAATTATACATCTTATTTCTTAAATATATATATAAAATGTTATGCTGATTTTGTTTTTCGACAAATATATGATATAAAATTATTTATGACAATTAAAAATTATATTATATAAAAATTACTGGTACAACTACGTAGTCAAAATATTTGTATCATTACTATCGAACACAAAAATTTTCGATGTTTTTATACGTTTCGTTTTAAAGGACCCCCCCCCCCCCCCTCAGTCATTTTCACTAATAAGGTTGAGGAAAATGTCTGTGTGTGTGTGTGTGTGTAGACAAGATGATTCAAAAAAGGTTTTTCAGCTAGAATAATGAATAAGGGGGCATTATTCAAAATTTGTAGTTTTCTATCAACTTTTGAGAAATCTAGCTTATCAGGAAGTGGTACATTACCTACCACGTTACGTTTTCATTTTTTTTCCTCTTAAACAGTCTAAACTGACCGTAAAAATAAAGATCTGATATATGATAGAAATTTTTTCATTAGTTAGTTTTTGCACATGATTAAAAATTGTATAAAACTGCTATTGGTATAGAATTTCGGTTTGATTGAATCACTAAAAGTACCGGAATTGATTTTTTAACAAGTTGACTGTCAATCGCGCGTCAGCGCGTGACGTGGTGCCATCAAAAAAGAGCCAAACATTATTAAATATTATTTATTAATTATTAATTAAATTTAATTTAAATATATAATAAAATATAACAGAGTATATTAATTAATCCAATTCAAATTTTCGAGATAGTCGAGTGGAGACACTCCAGAATTTTTTTTTTTTTATTTTAAAATCAGTGATGTATTGGTAAAATAATAATTAAGAAGGGTAACGCATAGTGGGAGCAAAAAAATAGACCTGTTTTCAACAAACTATTTTTTTCCTTTTTCTTCCTTTTTTTTTATTTTTTCTTATTCTTGCTATACAAAATATTAACGAACACAAAAAAGAAATTGTAACAGTAAATTTAAGTGGGAGTTGA
Source organism: Labia minor (assembly GCA_963082975.1). Lineage (NCBI taxonomy): Eukaryota > Metazoa > Arthropoda > Insecta > Dermaptera > Spongiphoridae > Labia > Labia minor. The sequence continues at coordinate 1,029,964 of OY720350.1, read as the reverse complement.
AAATGTGGGACATGAAAAAGTACTGGAATGCATTCCGGTTCTGAAAGGAAAGGTAAGGGAACGTCGTTCTCTCCCCCACGTTCCCCTCCCAATACACCACATTATGGTCCAGTGAAAATGTCTAGTAAAAAAAGTGTTTAAAAAAACGAATATTGTAATGCTATAAGTAATGCATTAAGTGATTCATAAATTAAAATCGTTGAATAAAAAAAAAAAATCATAGAAATGTATACGTGTTGCAACAGACATTTAGAGACTGTAAAACGGGCAAAGTTCAACTTACACCCCTGATATATATATATATATTTTTTTTTTCAATCCAATCCAAATGCAAATGTTCAAATGAAGTAATTATTAAAATTCCTGGTAAATATTTAATATCTAATTTAATAGAGTAATGACTCGACTTTGAAATTAATTTACTATATATAATTTTATAATTGGAAATCTTTTTAATATTAAGATATATATATATATATATCTAATTTTAACATTATTTATAATAAGATTATTATTATAATCTTAAATTTATAACATTAAATCTTTTGAAAAAAGGTTATCTGACTATTTACAAGTTGAATAAAAGTGTTTTATATACATTTTATATATATATATTAAGATTAAGATGTGGAAGAAAAAAATAAAAATAATTCTCTCAAAAATTACTTATAAAATTGATTTAATTCATTTTTTTTTTATCTTATCATAATAATAATATAATAATGATATTTCTTGTTTTCTTTTTGAAATCACAAGAGACAGATCACTGATATCTGATATCAACACACTATTTTCAACTGACAAAAAGATAATAAATTTGAGTAGTTGAGTGATTTTGAACTTGTGGGGTGTAGGGAATGTAAACCGGTTTACCGGTTTACCGATTTACCTGTAAATTTTTGTAATTTACCCATAAATGCGAATTTCCACACTTTGTCTTCTCAAAGACTATTTTTCACCTCCTCGCACTCTTCTCATCTAAAAAACCCATGTAGTACAATTTTCTTCTTTCATCAATGTTCAACTCAAAATATTTTAATTGAATACGAGAAGAAACACATATTTACTTACAAAAATTATAATAAAAATTTGTTGTTTTCTTTTTTACATAACATATAACATAACACATAACATATAGCAGGCATCAAGAGTTATCAACAATACTCTCAAAAAATTATTTTTATCACAAACACATATACACGTGTGACGTCAAATGTTAAAATATTTTTGAATTTTATATGAAATTTTTTAAAGTAATTATTAATTAATATTTTATATAAATAGTACTATTTACTAATTTATACATGTTTATTTTAATTAAACTATAGAACTTTTCATATATTAACGTTAAAATAATTAACATTAGCCGTTGAAACCTTATCCAATGAAAAGTCTAATTTATATGTAGCCGATGTTACTTTGAAATTTATGTTGGATGAGTTAACCAACCAAAATACATTTTTAAGCATTGAACTAAAAAATGAATTAATATGTAGAATATCTCTGGATTATTTTGTACAAAAATTAGATCAACCCAGATGAACCCTTAAGTAATTTAAGTTTCTTAAGAAGTTATTTTTTTAAAAAAATCTTAAAATAAAAAATGTGACATGTAAATCAAAATTACTTTCATTTTTATTATCTTTTTTTGCTATTTCAGGAAAATATTTTACCGGTAAACCGGTAATTCAATTTTCATTTGCCGAATTACCGGTAAATGAAAAAATCGGTAAATTTACATTCCATAGTGGGGTGCGTGAATACCTAAGAAAAACTTTTGTTTTGAGATTTAATTAAAAATAATTTAAAAACAGAATCCAAAAATACTCAATATATAAAAGTATATATTCCTATATACATTTTATTGTAAGAGGAAAGGGGGGGGGGGGAGAGTGATAAAAATTATAGTTGAAAACTGGTCTACGAATACTAAAATGTTGAGGAACAAAAAAAAAAAAAAAAAAAAAATCAATTTAAATTTAAACAGATCAAATTTTGGGTCTAAGACTAAAGTTTCTTTGTATTTTATCGATTTTTGATAATTAGAGAGATTCCGAACGATCGGTTTTGCATCTTCATTCTTATTTTGTATATTATATCTTGAAGAATTCTGATTTTGCTTATTTGTCAAATATCCAATTCATTATATTGATTTCACTATATTTTATATTCAGTTTATTTACTTATTTTCTTTTCTTACTCATTACTTGAATTCTATAGTAACAGAATTATTATTATTTATTTTTTTAAATAAATATTATTTTTAATTCATTAATTCATTAATACAATTTAATATTTGTAAGATCGTAGCTCTCCCTTTCATGTCCAAACCAATTGATTTACTATTCGGTAGGTAAGTAAATCAATTAAAACTAAGCAAAAGCAAAAAATACCAGAACTTGTTAAACTTTGTAATTCCTTCCCCTCTTATTTGAATTTTGTACTCGTTTATGAATCAAGATGTAAGAATATCATCTTTTTGCTTATATTATTTGCTATGTGTGAAATTGGATCATTGAATAGGAAATTTATTATAGTATGATAACTCTGTTGCATGTTGCATCGAAAGGGTTCAATAGCCCTGAGGAGGCTAATGGTTGGTTGTAGTAGGAGAAGTGGATGGATGGATGGATGGATGGTTGGTTGGTTGTTGAATGGGTGGATAAAGAGGAGGGGTGAGGTGGGGGTGGGGGTGGGGGGTGGGGTAGTGGGTGGAAGTGGTGGTTGAAAGGAGTGAATGTGATTATGCGCATGCGTTATCCGCCCCAACGGAGGGCACCTGTTAACAGCAGCAACAGTGAGACTCGTTATCCAGTCCAGTCTCAGTTGGTGTATACTTCCAGTACTACTAGTACTATTGCTACTACTACTGCTATTCTTATACTTTTACATAATATTACAGTATTAACACACACACACACACACACACACACACATACATATAATTATTAAATAATTAAACAAACAAACAAACAAATAAATAAATATATATATTATATATATATTTATTTAAATCGTTTAATTGTTTATCTATAACAACAACAAAACCCCAAAAATGTCTGAATCTCAATCTTTACCGACCCCCTCGGCAGCTGAAGAGAAAGAATCCTCTACAGAGACGGCAACGAAAGAGACACCGCCCTCGGAAGCATCCGTGGCCGGTTGCAGTAGCACGGAGACACCCACTGCCAAAGAAATGCGAGCAATTGTACTTACGGGATTTGGCGGAATGAAAAATGTGAAAATATTAAAAAGACAAGCGCCAGTAGCACAAGAAAATGAAATTCTTATCCGAGTTAAATCATGGTAAGTCCTAATATCACTTTTTTATTTTACTAATCTATCTACCATATGGTATCGCTTTTCATCCAGTTTATTACTATTACTATTATTATTATTACTATTATTTAATAAATGAAAACTAAAGACAAATTTAATTTAATTAAATTTATTAATTTTATATATCACAAATCATAAATAACTAAATAACTAAAAAAAAAAAAGAAAAAAAAATAATAAATAAATTAAATAATATTTTACTAATATATATGAAAAGTAATGTTGATAAAAAAAAAAAAAAATAGTCTTTTATTTTTTTATTTTTTTTAATTATCCATAGGATTAACCAACCGCCCTAATAATTATTAATCTTTAGTTCTACACAGTATATAATCAATTTAATTCTCTTATAAAAAATGGAAATTTAATTAATTTTTCTTTACATGAGAATAATTTTTCAAGTACTAATTATGATCAAGTATTTATATACTTGATCCAACAGACTATACATACGGCAAATATATATTTGTAATATTTTAGTAGTTCGATGTTAAGTAACTTTAATTTTTTTAAAATGATTAAATTATTAATAATACTAATAATAAGAATATTTATTTTAATAGAGCGCAATACCCCATACCAATTTCTTTTTTTTAAAATTAAATAAAACAGTAATTTTTAAATTTTAAATGATATTTTCTTTGAAAAAAATTAAAAACAAATCTATTTAATCTTTCTATTAAAATTTATATATAATTATAAATTATAATTATAAATAATAATGATGAATAATGATGATTAGAATTTTTAAAATAATGATAATACGAGATGATCTTTATAATATATTCATTAAATAAGTTTTTTCAAGAATTTATCAATCCATCTATAGATAGATATCGAAATAGATAGATTAGGATTATTGGTTTCTAAATATATCCTAATTTTTCGGTAATATCATATATTAACTATTATATTATATTTATATTGAAAAAAAGATTAAATAAAAGAACGAAAGCTTTACGCAGATATATTATAGATATTTATAAATCATTAATTCAACTTAAAATATTATCTATATAATGTATATTTATATGTACATTACTGAATTAAAAATTAAAAATTAAAAGTAATTGATTGATTTGGCAATTGAAATGTTTAAATTAATAATCAATTAATAAATTCAAAATTTAAATGACTTGAAATTATCAACATTAGAATTACTATAAAAAACAAACAAACAAATAATAATAAGAATATTGAATTTTGTTTACACATTGCTCAGAAATTAAATTTTTTTTAACAACAGATTACATTTGCATGACCTGTAGAATACGAATATGACTTTTTTATTTGAATGAATACTTGTCAGTTTGTCTGTTTGTCGAGAAATTGTAAAAGACTATAGACTCCAATTGGATTGATCCGATTATACTATGAAATTACCAGATCTCCAGATTTAATCAAATTTAATAAAAAAAAAAAAAAAAAAAACGCAGAAAATAATTTTTTAAAAATGTATTTAATGTCCGTAATATAAATTTAATATTCTAACACAATTCTCAACAAAAATTATTAAATTTTTATTTTTATTTTTTTTTTCTAATATTCAAATATCATTTTAATTGAGATTTAATTTATATTCTATATTTTCTCATTTTTAATTAATTTAATAAGATTATTAGATCATATTTAATAAATTATTGTTATTTTATTATAATTAATTTTCTTCTTTTCTATTATATATCAACGTAGACTATCCATTTTATCAATATCTAATAATAATTATATTAAAAAAAAAAAAAAAAAAAAAAAAAGGAACTAGAAATTAATGTTTGTAATTTATTTTATAAATTTTTTTATCATTATTTTTTATTTTTATTTCAATACACCATTTAATATTAATTAAGTAAGTAGTAGTATATTTCACAGATAAAAATGGTTTGTATAGACTATAGAATATATGTGATTATTTTAAACAAAGAATAAATTATTCTTATAACACAATGATTATATTATAAATTATAAGAAACCTCGTTTAATTTATATTTTAATTTCATCTTATAGTTATATATTCTTTAAATTTTAAGGTAGGTATGTGAAAAACAAAATGATTGGATCAAATGGAAGCCTATTCGTTACGCCACGGATAATTATTATCAATAATAATAATATTAATAATAATAATCTTAGCAAATTTATTTTTGAAATTAAATTATGTAGAATTTATGTACGAACAAAATAAGTGTAATGTTTAGAAAGAGAAATACATTTGCTATTGTAAGTTAAATACTAATAATCTACTCTATCATTTAATATTGGTAGCATATTTTTATCTTCATTTACTTTTCCTCCTACACCCCCCCCCCTTATTATCAGATCTTACTTTATGATGTGAATGTAATTAAATTATTATTTTTTTATTATCTATTGGCATGTTGTTGTTGTTGTTGTTGTTGTTCTTTTTCTGTTCATGATTAAAGGGAAAAACAATTTGCCTTTATGTAAATAGATAACATACGTATATGCAAGTATATAATTTCATTGCAATTCATTATTATTAAGGATTATAATTTTAATTATAATTATAATATATATAATAATATATATATATATCGTATCCTATAGTCCATGTATCATCGTCAGGAGCAGACTTTTGTCCGTGTTAGTGTTAGTTTCAAGGGCCAAGCATTGTTCGGAGCTTCGGAACTCACCTATCCAACCCAAAATCCCAACATCGGATCTCGGCGCATGATCACACAGACTAAAGACCTTAAATCCTAAAAAAAAAAAATACTAAATAAATAAAAATAGTAAATTCTAAGATTCCATTTTAAATTAATTATATATGTATTACTTATATTATTATAAATTTAAATGATAATAGGTGTGTGTGAAAAAGAGGAGAGAGATGGAGGATGCATTGAAAGTGTAGTTCGATAGTATGCCTCTTTGATCGTATGTGTATGTGTATGTGTATGTGTATACTTGTGAATGAAAAGAAAGAAGGGGGGAGGGGGGGGGGGGGGAATTTCATTTTGGTGAGAAGAAGAAGAAAAAGAAGGTGGGTGAGTGAGGGTAAAGTTGTATTCTACCATCGATCGGCTATTCTATTATTACATTACAGAATTAGGCGGGAATTGAAATAAGAGAAAAGGAAGGTGTATGTGGGAGGAGAGGAGGAGGGGGGAGGGGAGGAGAGGCACTGCCTGTTGATATCGATGGGATGTGCTTGTCTTATTATCTTCTTTAATTATAGGGGAAAAAAAATAAAATCAAATTTTTAATATAATAAAATAAGTAATTTAAATATGTTAATTTATATATATATATATATATATATATATATTGTATAATACGTAATAATAATAATAATAAATTATTTATTTCGTATTTTAAATAATAATATAAAATGTTTCTTTTTTTCTATTTCTATTTCATATGTTAATATTCAATTTTGATAGTTTTATTTCGAATCTACTGTTAGTAGTTGATCAGACCGCCTAATATTTTGTTGAATTGGTTTTATTTAAATGCTCTTTGCATTTATTGTATTTCAATCAGTATATTAAAACATTCTTCATTTTCTTTTTTACCGATCGACGATAGGAAGGAAAGGTATTGTATTGTATTGTATTGTCAAAAATTTCACATGTGGAGATTTTTTACACATCTCCACGAAACATGCACTTTGTATTGGTTTTATCCTCGGGAAAAATCATCTTCATTCGTTTTTTTTTTTAATTTTAAATTATAGGACGTCATAGCCCAGCCCTTCATGACGTCACAGCCAGCGCCTCCTTATATATTATAATTAAAATAAAATTAAAAATATTTATGTTATACCTACCCCATATTTGTTTTTTATTGTATTAATAGATCCATTTCAATTATTTGAAATTGTTTCTTAAGCTGGAAATTAATTATAATATTTCTTAATCATTTTATTTCATTGATTTATTGAATAATAATATTTTTTATTATAATGAAATTTAGGGAAATTTATTAAATTGAAAATTCAAGAATTTTGATAACATTTTATAAAATTTAACTTTTTTAACGTTGTATAAAAACTATCGAGAAACTTGAATATTCAATGCAATACAATATTAATATAATTTTTCGTTTATTTATTTGTTCAAAGTTCAAAGGGTTTTGTTACGTTGATCATAGTTCTTCTGTGACTTGTTAACGGATTCGAAAATGGTTGTCCTCCAAAGAGAGGAGAACTAAATTCAAGTTCGAATAGAATGGGTGTTGGAGGGTTACTTCTCCATGGATCATCCCAGATCCCACATCCCACATTCATGTTCCTTGCCAGTTTTTCTCACTCATCTAACCATCGCAAACTATTCAATATTTCATTTTTATTGGATTGATTCTCTTTAAACAAATTCAAATATTCATTCTTTTTTTTAATCATCTACGATCTACATATATTATATTTTTTTATTAATATGAAGAGATTTTATTAAACATAATAAGTTACAAAACGAAACTTTTTGTTTGTTTTTGTTTAAAAAATAGCAGTAATTAATTTAACTAAAAACAAAAATATATTGTTTTTAGTCATAAAATAATTTTGCACTAAAAAAAAAAAAATTTCTATTTTGTGTTGGATATAAAATTGGTAGACTACACTTTTGGTCCAGTCATTTCGTAGATTTTCTGGAATTTTTAAAATTTTGAAAATTTTATCGATTTCGACATGCTATTTTCGAATTTCAAGAACTTTTAGCCGCTCGCACCGCCATATTTGAAAAATGGCGTATAAATGCACACTTTTCTGACACGATCTTCTTCTCTCCCACTCATTCCATGATAAAAACATTAAACTATAGAAAATTTCTCACAATTTATGTAATTTGTATTTTATAAAATCAATATTTTTGGCATACGAGCGTCTGAGTGGACTTCAACACGCCTTCTTAATAAAAAAAAAATGGTTATTACATAATTTCATAATTATTACTTATTCTCTAGAATTATTTTCTGATAGAATTTCATTGAAATTGGTTCAGCCAATGTCAAGTCTATAACATCACAATTTTCCCGACAGACCGACATGAACAATTCCAAACTTACTTTTGGATTCTAGAAGTTAGGAAACGTAAAAATAACACAGGCCAACAAAACAATTTTTTTGAAAACTTTTTTCACGTTAATAGGTGATGTTTATAGATTTTTTTGAGCTGAATCCAAATCTGGCCTTGGTTTTTTTTTGTATCACGCACAGTTTTTGAGCAATCTGTTTTTTAATGATATAGTATAAAACCACTTTAGTATATAGTGAAATTAATGAAACGCTATGTTAAATCATAAGCATGGTTTGTATTTACAGTTTAAAACAGTGACCCCGAATGTGTGTGTGTGTGTGTGTGCCATTATAGGTTTTTATTGATATTACAGGTTTCACTTGTCAGCTGGAATTGGTTTATACTTCCGTTCTCTTTTTTCTTTGAAGCTTCTTATGTAGCTTTTTCTTCGATGTGTTGCTTGCTGAAATTGCTGCTCTCTCTTTCTATACACATGAATGCTGGTTCCAATGGCTAACAAGTTCTTTTCTTTCAGTCTAGAGCCAAGCAATTCAGCCTTTTCTTTAGTCAAGCCCAGATCCCTAACCAAGTCATTAAGCTCGATTTGTGTAAACACTTTAGGCTCTACATTTTCAGTAGTACAATGGAATTCTTCATCATCTTGTTCATTTGACTCGGATTGCACATCAGAAAATACTTCATTAGAATTTAAATCATCTGGTGGTTCAGGGAGCGGTAAATCTACACTGTGTCCTACTGGTCGGATGGCAGACGGAAGATTAGGATAGCTTATTACCTTCTTCTTTTTTGAGTTATGACCAGTAATATCAACACTGCAAAAATAGCAGTCATCAGAATGATTTTTCGGCTCCCTCCATACCATAGGAACAGCAAATTTAAAGGTTTCTCTCTCCTTTGTTGACCATTTTCTTAGATCTTCAACACAAACATAACATAACATACCTTATGTGGTGCCCAAGATTTCTCCTGATCACCCCAAGTTTAGTTCCAAAATATGATAGATAAACCTTTTTCACAAAGTCTGTAATGTTTCTTTGGTGTTTTTTAATCACAAACTCACCACAAATATAACAAAAACTGTCAGCAGAGTTTTTACAACCGCGATTAGACATTTTACTGAGCACATGTACTAGAAACGTTAAAGTGAGGTTTGGTTGACAGTAAAGAAAACACCACCTGTTTGACCAGCAAATGTTTTTTGGCAGTGCTACCAACATCATCTACATCCATTAGACCTACTTTTCCAATTTACTTATAAATATTATTATAATACTATAAATCTGTTTAAATTCTTTAAATATCGCTAAACGCAAAAATCTCGAAAAAAATGCATTTAACTATAAAATGTGAAGAAATGGTAGGTGATTCAGTTTTTTAAGCATCATATTTGGATTCAGCAACCTAAAAAACATAATAATAAGGTATATTCATTAAAAAAGTTTTTTCATCGTTGGCCTGTGTAATCGTAAAGAGAAAAATTTTAAATTCTTAACAAAACCTTTATATATATTCTTATATACTTATATCCAAATTTATACCCTAAAGAAATGCGACAAATACATATTTCTTTGTTTTTATTTTTTGTTTTAATTGACCTTTAATCAATCATTCAGCATAGAAATCTATTCGATTCATTATTATTAAATAATTATTATGAAATCATACCAAAAGATATACAATAGATATCAAAAATATTGAATAAATCAAAATATATTTTCTATTTAAGTAAATATTCTTTAAACAGATTAAGTATAATATTATATTTTTTTCATAATCAACTAATTTTCATAATACGAAATGGAAATTTAGTATCATTTTAGTATTGAATTAATTGATTTAATTCATTATAAAAGTATTATAATTTATAAATGATAAAATATTATAATTTTTTAATATAAAAATAATAAAATCACTCACCTTTAGGTATTATTATTATTATTTATAGTACCGGGACCCCGAGCCTCGGCTCGGTACTTAAGTTAAACAAAAATGATAAATAATTATTGGGTTTGTGGCTGTAAATATTAATACCTGGGACACCGAGCTCTTGCTCGACCCTTTAAAAAATGTTCATATACAATTCTTTAATTATTTATTACAATTATTAAATGTCATTGCATCATTGCATCACACGCAGAGATAGATAGATATAACATTAATATATTTTTAATTAATTTACTGATTAAATTAAAATATATTAAAAGTAAGAACACAAAAACAAATAAATGTTTTATCTAACAGCTAGTATAGTATAATATTTTATAATATATTTACGGAGTCGTTGTATAATAAATTGATAACGTCATTTAATTCTCCTACTATATATCGAATCGAATATAAAGATAAATCTTCTTCTAAACGTTGTGTGAAACAATTTCAAATAATTTAAATGTAGATCTATTAATAAAATAAAAAAAAATCAAATATGATTATAATATAAATATTTTAAATTTTATTTTAAGAATAGATATGTATATATCTCACAGGCGGTGGCTGTGACGTCACATACCTATATACTTTTAAATTAAAAAAAAACTAATAAAGATGAATTTTTCCAGAGATGTGATCAATAAAATTTAATTTTTCTTTATAAATACTATCTCTGGTGTGAATTTCAAAAAATCGTTAGAACGGTTTTTGAGAACCCATTTACATATATACAAACATACAAACATACAAACAAACAATTTTTATTAGCATAAGAAGATAAGATACATATCTATTATATATTATTATTATTATTATTATATCTTTCTTTATATCCATTTCAATTGATCAATGAATGCTTTTTACGAAAGAAAGAGAGAGAAAGAGAGAGAGAGAGAGAGAGAGACGTGAAGGAATTATTTTTTCTTTGCTTTCCATCGTAGAGATATGAGATATTTGATATTTGTTGGATGAGACATGAGTAGAATTTTTTTTTTATTTATTGATAATATACGTACATTCGACACCGTAATATAATATAATAATTATTACTAGCAAAACTTTTCTTATTCATTTTATACCTTCGTCTACTATCACTTTTCATGAATGAAAATGAATTAAAACTTGTCATTAGAAGTAACTCAATATTCTTGATCTATTCTATATACTGTATCTAAATAATTTCTATTATATGTTTTGTTTTTTTTTGCAATTTAATTATTTAAAAAATAATTTAAAATATACACTTTATTTATATACCAAGTCGGTAGTACCGGTAATAAGGTATCATCATGAGTATTGCGATATAAATGTTTCGTTAGGGAACATTTGTTGTGAAATAGCCTTCATTTTTTTTTTTTTTTTTTTTTTTTTTTTTTTTTTTTTTTGTTGTTTGGTTGGTATGACATATTAGTGTGGTCAAACATATTTAATATACTACAAGTCATAGAACAAACACACCGTATCCTATTTTTTTCATCGTGTTAAAAATATCGAATTTTGTATCAGAATGTGTTCATTTGCGGAAAGCATTAATTTTTTTTTTCTTTTCATTGGAAGAAAAGTGCTGCAGAGTATCATCGAATGCTTGTTGACGCATATGGTGATCATGCTCTATCAGAAACAAAATGCAAAAGACGGTTTCAACGATTCAGATTCTCATTCAGATTTTCATGTGAGAATAGAAGAACGTGGAAGACCACCAAAAATGTTGGAAGACGCTAAACTACAAGCAATATTGGATGAAGATGATACTTTGACACCAAAGAATCATGAATTTAAACTAAGACAACCATGAAAATCGACTGCCAAACGACTGATCGATTCGGCAAGAAGACATTGCTGGCAAAGTGTGGTGTATTACGAGCTTCTACACCCTACACCTTTGTGGAACTGTTAATACTAATCACTACAAACAACAAATGATCCGTTTGAACAATGTATTGATCGAAAAACGAACAAAATGAAACAGAAAACACGGTAAATTAATTTTATTACAAGACATGCCCCTGCACAGCAAACAAAACCGGTTCAGGATACAATCAAAGAATTTGGTTAGGAGCTGCTAGCCCACCCGCCACATTCACCTGACTTAGCCCCTTCCGACTACCATTGATTTTCATCGAAGCGACGCTCATTAACTGAACAGCTAAGAAAAAAAAAATGTATAGAAAGCAACGATCAATACTTTGAATAAATTTTTTTATATTTTTTCATTCAAAATTAGATTTTCACAAAAAAAAAAAACAAAAAAAAAACGCTAGGTCTACTATATTATGTAGTAATGTAAAATATACAATGGACTACATATATATATATATATATATATATATATATATATATATATGGTAAATGTATTAAATATTTTATATATATATAGATATAATTTCAAATACATTGGTACTCGTACACATGCCTATCTATCTACTTATCGTACAATATGATAGGTATTTATAATAGTTAAATATACATACACATTTATTTATATTTTATATTTCTTTTATATAATAATATTTATTATAAATTTTACTCTTCCTTTTTTGATGATTTCGTTGATATTTTATTTTGTTTCATTGAAAATAAAATACAAATAATTGATTTCTTATCGTCGTTCTTCATTTCTCTCTCTCTCTCTCTCTCTCTCGTCATTTCCGTAATACGTTAATCGGATTTAAAAAAGCATGTACCAATATATACATACCACTTCTCCTATCACCATTAATTATACAAATTAGTTTATATATAAGATTATACTATTATTATCACTGACATAATCAATAATAAATAAATAAATAAGACATTAATAAATGATTTAATTGTACTTTCTCTTTCTTATCACTAATGTATATATATATATATATATATATATATTAGAGGAAAGAGATTCGAGACCAGCGATTTCTCAACCATTTTTGCCCCGCGAACCAGTAGATTTGTTAAAAAAAAATTGCGGACCAGTGATATTTTCTTAACAACAAATTTTTACTAAGTATTTATAAAGAAGTACCTACTACGTAAGTTAGTTGTAACATTTTTATTCTCATTTGCCTACAGGAATATTTAAATGTAAATGTAAAGATATATAATTATACATACATATAAGAATAAGTAATTTTTTTCGTGGATAGGAGAAATGTCCGGCTGACAATTTTTGTCTTTTAATATTCTTCCAAATCGCTTTAATCAATTAAAAAAGGTGTGGCATTCGTCATTTGGTAGTAAATTAAAGTTCATCCAAGATTTTTTAACGTCTCCAAGAAAACCCAACATTCCTTTTTCTACCGAGCGGAAAAAGGTCCAAAAAAAGTAAGCCTTCGTAGTAAGTGGAGAGATTTTCAATTTCCAAATTTTAAAGAGAAAAATTTAGACGATTTAGATCAGCGGTCGCCAAACTTTTTGACCTCACGGACCAGTTAATTCATAATTTAAATCCCGCGGACCACTAATAGGATTTTTTAAGTGTGTTAAATATATTTAGAAATAAAAATTGTGATCAAAGAACACATAAACATTGAGTTTTTATAACTTATCAGCTTATCACGTAATGTTATGAATTGAATCATGTTTTAATGCATCTTCAAACATAATGACATAACATGATGAGTAAGGATATTCCACATTTTTCTGCGGACCACCACTTTGGCAACCGCTGTGTTAGATGATAGATCTCATAGATAACACTCTAATTTGAACTTCAGATGACTAGTGTTTGTTTTGGAGCAAGTTTAGCAATCCCTGCAGTTTGCAGACAATCAATAAAAATTTTCATTTCTCCAGGTGAAAGGTTACGCGCGTCTTTCATAAAATACTCATCTGAAGAACAAACATTTCATTCATTCATCCATTCTTACGTTAAGTTTGCTTTGTTATTTCTTAGAAGGTGTGTGTGTGTGTGTGTGTGTGTGTGTGTTTTCTTAAAGTCATCTTCCCTCAAAGAGTTTCATTTGTATGATCAATATTTTCGAAGAATGATTATTTTGGGGGTAATTAATTATATTTCGTACATGTCATTGGATGCAAACCAATTCATAAAGATAATTCATTCATTCCGATTTATAATTTTCAATAGAATATTTGTTTATGATTCTTCCTTTCTTCTCAAAAAAAAGAAAAGGTTGACGTTAACCAATTTTATCTGTGTTTGTGAATTTGATCATAAAACTAAATTATGAAAATAAATATGGTGTAATAATTGAAAATACAAAATATCCAATACACTAAATGCAACTTTGAATAATAAAAAATAACTTCTCGTTAAAGGGATATGCAAAATACCTGCTAAAACACTGTTAAATCCAAATTTAAACACCAATCTTGTACCGAAACTAAATGTAAAAATTAAATAAATACTACTTTATTAATTATCACTTAAATTCTAACCTTAAAAAATACCAGAAAAAAAACTAAATATATATTTGGGATCCTGGAATGTGACATGTGTGTTTTTGAAATTACCTTTCTTTCTTTAATAAATCTCTTGGAAGGTTTATTATGCGAATTAACAAAATTACTTCTATCTATTTTATTGATTTGATATTATTATTATTAACTTCAATATGTAGATAAGTAACTATAGTTATTTATATAGTAAAAGTTACATCTAAATAAACGCGAATCATTCTATTATTCTACATCATTATCACAAAGCTAAGTAAGTCATCTGCTTAAACAGACATTTTTGTATTTCTTCTATCATTGAGAAAAGTGTTGACTTTCATTTCTAAAAGAATTAAACACAAAATGTTGTTGTCTATTTGTTAAAATGGGATGGCAATCAAAAACTTGAGCCAAATACTGGTAAACGTAGCGTTATTTATTTTATTCATTTATTCAATTTATTATTATTTAAAAAATGAATTTGTAATTTTGTTCATATAAGAGAATGCAGTAGTAAATTATATTTCTATTATTAGAAATAATAGAAATGAAAATTAATAATTAAATAATACATCTAAATATATATATTATACTTAAATATAACAGTAATAATAGTTTGTTTTTTTTTTGTTTTTTTTTAGTGGTTTGAATTTTCCCGATGTAATGACACGTATGGGTGTTAATGATAGTCCTGCAAAGACCCCATTTATTATGGGTATGGAATGTGCAGGTGAAGTTGAAGCCATTGGTGATAAAGTTCAACGTTTCAAAGTAAGTTGTCTTTTATTATTATTAATTTCTCTATAGTATAATAGTAGTAGTAGTAGTAGTTATTTTTTTTTTTCAAGTTATAGTGACTTTTTCATATACATATATAGGTATATATTAAATATTTGAAATGTAATAAAAAATATATAATTCTAAATATTCTATTAATATAATAATTTTAATTAAAAAAAAAAAAAAAGAATGTTCTTTTGGAATTTGATATTCAAATTTATTATTTAAGTTATTTATTAAGTAAATATCTTAATTTGTTTACTTTTTGATTTATATTAATAATATGTAAATAAAAAAAAAAAATAAATAAAAGAAATAAATGATATTTTGTCATGAAATTTGATATTATATTATATTCTAGTAAATAAATAAAAATTACATACCGTAAGTGTAGTTAGTTATGTCCATTACCTAGTATTTCTTCTTCTATAGAAAAACTTCTATAGAAACTTAATTAAATAAATAAATAAAAAAAAATATTAATAAGAATCATTTATTTTTTTGAAATTATTTTTTATTGGATTATTAATTAATTAATTAATTAATTAATTAATGTATTGGCCATTTTGGAATCAACACCAAACACCAGTGCGAGAGCATTTTCATCTTCTACCGGTCGTGTACCGGTGTTAATAGGTAAATTATTTTCCCTTTAATTCGCCCTGGGAAATATGCCAGGTTTATTAATATGTACTACATAGAGAACGAGCTGGCGAGCAATTTTTAACTTATTTATTTAATTATGAAAATTCCACTCTTGGATGATTTCGGTGCTACGGTGCTTCGGTGCTACGAGTAGGTGGACGCGATCATTTTTTTTATTTTTTATTTTTTATGTATTTATCAGCCAGAGAAAAAAAACCCCTAAACATAGCTCGATTATCTTGTATCAATCATAATAAAAGAAAAAAAAAAAAAGTTAATTGTAAAAGTAGAAAATTTAATATTTAATCATGTTTATAACTTATAATTATGCCTATGAAGTCTTTATGAATGAAACACAAGTTTTTGAAAAAAAAAATTATTTTATTTTTCAACATAGTCTCTTTTGAGCTCTCCAATTTTTTAATCCCTTCCATAAATAAGATTTGTCGAGGACATCAAAAAGTAGGTATATGTTTATGGGATGATTTCATCGTTGGAGTCCAATCTCTTTCCGTTTGGAAAAAAGAAATAGTCACTCGGGGCTAAATCCGGAGAATAGGGCGGATGAGGAAACAATTCGTATGAATTTTTGCCATGGAAATTTACTTTTTTCCATTTTCTTCTCCAATCACGAGGTGGTCTGCTAACATATTAATGAATGTCAATCAAAAATGAATAATAATTTAATAATAATAATATGAATTCATGGAATGAAATTCATAAATAGAATTTGTTATAAAAAAAAAATATTTAACCAATTTTAAACATTAGAAATAAGTAAGAGATTAAATTTTAAATTATTTTCAATTTAGTTTTAAATTTAGATTTATGTAGATTTTTCTCTAGAAACAACGTTTTACTACTTAAAATTGCAAAATGGACCCATTCGATTTTGTGTCATTCATAAGTAATAATGTTTTTAAATGGATTCAATATTAAATTTCCTAAAAGTAAAAATTAAATTCCATTCCATTCCACTGTATGTAGTTAATAGTAATCCAAATCTTTGTATTGATTTGTTTAAGGTTGGTGATCGTGTTTTGGCACTCAGTGAATATGGATCCTGGGCAGAATATATGACTGTTCATGAAGATTATGCATTTCTATTGCCAGAAGGGATGGAATTCCAAGAGGCTGTTGCACTTACATTGAATTATATTGTCGCTTATATGTTGCTTTTTAACATTGGCAGAATCGAACAAGGAAATAAAATACTTTTTCATTCAGCTGGTGGCGGTGTTGTAAGTAGTAAACAAATAAATAAATATCTATCTATATTTATGATGATGATTATTATTAGAAAAATGGAATAAAAAGTAGATCATTGGATTAGTAAATAATAAATAAATAAATAAATGAAAAAAGGGATGATATCTAATAAATAAATAAGGTGGTAACAGACACTATCATCATCATCATCATCATCATCATCATCAAGTTTGTGGATTTTTGGCTTCGTTCATCAGTGACGATGGCCCAGACTGATGATGTCTCTTTCATTTTCGTATATTCAGTATTTAATAATATTAAATACTCTTTCCTATGAAAGGGACAAATGATCCCAATAATCCGGTCCATGGGCAGTTTTTCGATTTTCCAGATAATCTCAATTAGAACGCGTCGAAAGGGTCTCCCAGAAAGGACTTTCTTCCGATTTCACCAACTCGCCCGGAAAGTTGTCCATTCATGGCGTGGCGCCTTGTTGTTGTTGTTGTTGTTGTTTTTTTAGCAATTGGATTGCATTTCTAATCTAGTCTTACATCACATTTTTAATTTAAAAAAAAAAAAAAAAAATGGAATTTCTACATCTAAAGCGGACAATGAAGGCGGACATTTGATAAAAATTTTAAGCTACTTTTACATAGAATGAAGTTAAACAATTTTTCTTGGTTTCACATTGAATAAATAAAAAAATATAATTTGCAATATTTATTTATATTAAAAAAAAAAAAAAAAAAAAAAAAAGAAAAAGAAAAGAAATCAAACCAACTCATTGTCAGACCGCTATTCGGCTACTTCGAATCGAAATAATTCATTTTAAATTCATTAATGATTCGATATGGATAGATCGATAGTTAGGTAATTTATAGCTTATGTCCAAATAGGAGTAAATTTCATAGGAATTGGCCTAGTCAATTTTTTTGAGTCTCAGATACAAAACTTTTAAAGTTATGTTTGTATGGTTTCTCCAAGTCATGAAAGGTGGAGATATACAAAAAAAACAAAAACAAAAAAAAAAATTAAAATTTCCATCTATGTCCAATTATATATATATATATATATATATATAAACTATAGATGATTAGATATAGAATTCAATCTTTGAAGTTCTGACACTGAAAATATTATAATGCCTTCGTCTACTGAAGTGGGTGGGTAAATGCCATAGAAAACTTGTCTACTGGCAACTTAAGATTTTGGATTGTTTTGTTTTTCTTTAATATTTTATGATTTACTTATTTATTAATTAATTAATTTATTTATAACCTTTCTTATTGGTTCACAATTACATTATTTGACATTATTTACATTGGAATAGGTTTTTTTAAGATTAATTTTTAAATTTTAAAATTAAATGAAAATTTATCAAAGTTACATTTTATTTACTATTTGACATACACAAAACTAGGAGATAGATAGTGTCCACTTCAGTAAAGTAAAAATATACATATTATTTGGAATCTAACAATAAAGTGGACACTACGAAACTTAATCAATATGAACTTTTTGTTTTCGACATTAAATTGTTAATTTATTCAGTCCAGTCAAGTTAATTACATCAATATATTTGGGAAAGATTAAATTTTAAGAAATATCATCCAGAATGGATGTAAATTTTATATTTATAATTTCTTGTTTCAAGTAAAAGTTTTGCAATCCTATCCATTATAGCTGTCACTACCATATATATATATATATATATTGGTATATACTTAATATAAAGAAAGAAAATATTTATTGATTATTTATTTATAATATGATCATAATTATTGTTATTTTTCATTTTTGTTATCAAAATTGAAATATACAGGAAACTCTCTAAATTAATTATATACTTACCATATTGTATCTTATCTTATTTTATCTTATCTAATTATACTAGCAAAAATTGCATATATTGTCGTATATTGGAGGCTTTAGTATGGGTTGGTTTAGAAAGAAAAAAACAAAGAATGGATTTGAAAATTAATAATTAATAAATTGGATAGCACTCTGGTTACATAATTTTGAATAACAAATAAATTAATGAATCCGCGACGGTTGATGAGGGAAAGGGTAAAAATTGTATTTGTTCAGAAGAAAATTCAGAGATATAAAATTTAAATAAAATTAAATATTTAATAAAGAATAGAATAATAATTGATAACATAGAAATTATATATACAGAGATGTTTGAATATAAGTTTAAGTTATTGGTAAATATTAGAAATTAAATGAAATTTAGATTTAATGAGCAATTGCAATTTTTTATAATAGGGGGTCAACCACTTAGCTGATTTAAGAATAGTTGGAGAATAATAGAGACAGGAATCTTCAGTTATCCAGGTGTCCAGGTTCCAATGAGACATCGTCTGTAGGCTGTGGCAGCGATGTCTCTCCTCCTGGGATCCACTCCGGGATGCATTCATCTTTCTTCCAACATATATGATTCATGTCTCTAAATTCTCGCTACATGAATAAGGAAAATTATTCATCCCCTTCCATGACACCTCTGGTAACATTCCACTAACTCACCCCCTCATCTCAAAGACAATCTGTTTCTCGGTTACTTCTCGCAAATATTCTGGCAACCAGATGTCGAGTACTTGATGAGATTTCAATAAAAGAATTGATGAAATATTTTGTCTTCATCAATAGAAAATATTTCTTTTTAGTTTTTTATCAAAGTTTTACGCATTTAATTTATGGAGGGTGAGCACTTGCGGATGTCAATGTTCGTTATATATGCGAAATTTATTATTTTCACTATATTTTGTCTATAAAGAGCATTTTTATGCTTCTATGTTACAATATATATATATATATTTGTATATTTGAAATATTAAACCTCTCACAAAGGATTTTTTTCGAAATTCACATCTTAGTTAATTTTTATAAAGAAAAATCGTTCTGTATAGGTCGGCCTCGGAAAAAACCATCTTTGTTAGTTTTTTCTTAATTTAAAATAGGAATTTTAAAAATAAAAAAACTATAAAAAAATTTATTTGAATAATATTTTGTAATCAAATGACGAAATATATACAGGACATACTTTTTTATCTTTCAATGCATTAAGTGCAAGTACGTTTAAGAATTGTATGTTTTATGACTATTTTTTTTTTAATTTATGTTTTTTTAAATTATTTGAAATTGTTTCCTATATTTTGTCGTTGGTGTCTTTTAAATGATAATTTTAATCATAAATATTCATGGTTCATAAGGAATAATTTTTTCTAAAGTACCGAGCCTCGGCTCGGTGAATTAGATACTTATTATTAAGTTATAATGGAATAGAATATTTATTAATATTCAATTTATATTATATGGTATGTTTGATTGTTTGTTTGTTTTATTTCAATTTAACAAATAATAGTGTACGATGAAAAAGATATGAGATACAGAAAATTCCCACATAAATAAATGTTCAGTTACCACTAAAATGATTTCGTTACTAATAGTAATAGTAACTGGACTTTAGGTACCACCATTCGTAACTGAATAAAAATAAAAAAAAAAAATTCCATTATATTTAGCAAGATCCTCTAGGATTGTTTGATTTATTTTCTTATTATGTTTTTATATCATAAAGAAATCCTTTACCTTTTCTTTTAATAACATTGAATATTTCCAATTGGATGATTAGTTTGAAATTAGTATTAATCACCTGTTTGTTTTAATTAAATTTAATTTTAATTATTTTTTTAGGGTCAAGCAATTGTTCAATTGAGTAAAACTGTCGAGGATATAACATTAATTGGTGTCTGTTCTAGACAGAAACATGATATTCTAAAGAATTCCATTGATCATCTCATTGATAGAACAACGGATTATGCAGCTCAAACAAGAAGGCATGTATTACAAAATTTACAATAATAATCCTTATGATTTTTCTAAATATTTCTTAAGAATTTTTTATACGAAAATTAATCTTACTTGTTTATTTATTTATAACTAAGTGTTGTTGTTATTATTATTATTTGTAGGATTTCACCGGAAGGTGTTGATCTCTTTTTGGATTGTTTGGGTGCTGAGGATTGTAGTCGTGGTTATAATCTTTTAAAACCAAGAGGACATTACATTCTTTATGGTTCGTATTTGGTAACATTCAATTAGTTAATTTTCTTGAAAAAAAACATTAACGAAACAAAAATCTAAACTAAAAATTAATTGATCATTTATAATTGTTTATTATTGTTGTTATATTATAGGTTCAGCTGCCATTGTTACTGGTGAAACAAGAAGTATTTTCCATCAGGCAAAAGTTGTAAGTATATAACAAAATAAATAAACAAACAATAGTAATAGTAGTAGTAGTAGTAGTAGTAATATAGGATAAAGAGATTATAGTTGCTTTCTAACATTGGTATTTGTGTGAAAATGAAATATATATATATATAATATATATATATTATTATCAGATTTATCAGGGATATAATCACGTATTTTTGTGAGATTGTTTTCTCGACGTTTCGGCACCCATTTTGGCGCCATTTTCAAGAGATTATTTAGGTGGGAATATTTTACTGAGTTGGCCTCGGACTGTTGTCCAGTGCGGACGTGTGCCAGTCTCAGGATTGCCCAGGATTCTTCGAAGCTCTACAGCAACGCAGTGAGTACAAAACCACCCAACCTATCAACCCAAAATCCCGATATTAACCCTTGGTCACACAGACTAAGACCCAGAATCCCAAAAATATTCCCACCTAAATAATCTCTTGAAAATGGCGCCAAAATGGGTGCCGAAACGTCGAGAAAACAATCTCACAAAAATACGTGATTATATCCCTGATAAATCTGATAATAATAATAACAATAACATTCACGGAAACCTAAACCAACATATATATATATATATATATATATTGTGTCGTATATTGAAGGCTTGCAATATGGTTTGAGTTATGAAAAAAAATGGGTTTTAAAATTAATAAATTTAATAATGTTTAATTTAATATCGTAGCACTCTGAGGCTGGTAATTGTGAATAGAATATAGTTTGATGAATGAATCCAGCAACGGTTGATAAGGGTAAAAGTAAAGTTGAATTCATTCAGAATAAAAATCAAATAGTTATTAAATTAAGATAAAAATGAATATTTAATAATAAAAAAAATTTAACATAATTATAATAAGTATAATAAGAAATTATAGAGAGTTAATTGATTATAAGAAGACTGAAGAATGATTCCTATTTGTCCTTCCATGGATAGGGAAATCTATTTATCCCCCTCCAAGACGCCTCTGGTACCATTTCACTAACTCACCTCCATCTCGTAGACATGTGTTACATTTGCATGATCATTTCTCGCAAATATTGATAAACAGATGTCAAGTGATTTATAAGTTTTGAAACAAAAGAAGGAATTTCTGAAATATTTTCTCTTCTTCAATTGAAAATACTTCTATTATCTTGTCTGCCTTTTTTTCAATCCTTTTGTTCTATTAAAAGTTTTAAGAAATATGTCATATAATTTATGATTTTTTATGAGTTTCATTCATGAGAATAGTTTTCTATTTTTAATTGAGCATGTTTTCGACCTAAAATGACATTGAACGTGAGGATGTCAATGTCTGTGTTATAAATGTTATTTTCTAGTATTTTTACTATATTTCTGTATTAAAGGACATTTTTATACTTATATATATTAAAATATATATATGAACGGGATCCAATATACATACTTTATTATTATTTTTGTTTTTTTTTTATTAAAATGTGGTACCGAAGACTCAATTTTCAAAATAGATAAACAAACATTTCAATAAGTTTGTTGTTCAGTGCTAAATCATTTTATGATAACGATATAACATACCTGTATACTACAATATAGTTCTTATAGATGGAAAAAATAGTTTCAACAAGTATAAAAATAAATAAATAATAGATAGTAATGTGAAATATTAATATTACTTTTATTCTTTTTTATTATTATTATTTTTTTAAACTAATCATCAAATATAAATCAATGTTTAAAAGCAATTTTTATCTAAATATTCTTAAAAAAAAAAAAAAATATAAAAAAAATAAGAATAATAATATTTTATTAATATTACTAATGATAATCAATTAATATTCTTATTCAAAACAAAATAATTTATGACTACATATAATTACTTAAAATATAACACATGTACTTTTATTACTAACATAAGTACACAATCTGTATATTATATTATTTTACATAAATAGTGATTAAAATATCTACATTTATTCTATAGTAAATACATAATTTATGAATACGAGTTATAATTAATGTTTTTTTTTTATTTCATTGTCTTTTTTGTTTCCAGTGGTGGCAAGTGGATAAAATTTCACCAGTTAAAATATATGAAGATAATAAATCAATAAGTGGATTAAATATAATTCAATTAATATATGCACAAAAATGTCCACATATTGTACGGAAAGTTTTAGAAAATATTATGAAACTATGGTCCGAAAAGAAAATTAAACCAGTGATTGATAGTGTCTGGGCATTTGAAGATGTAAGTTGTATTTATTATATTTATATTATAATATGTGTATCTTTTTTTATTTTTTAAGAAAAAGCATGTCCTTTTTAAAAAAAAAAATAATTCAATAATCCATTAAAAGGTGAAAAATGAAGAAATATTAACGATAAAAAATTTATTTAAATATAAATCAATAGATACATATCGACAAGATGGTAGATTATAGTCGAAATTGGCAAACAACATAAAGATGGACATGACAGAATTGGGAGAGGATAGGAATTGTATTATATTATATTATATTATTTTGAAGGATTGGGATAGATGGAGGAATGTGTTATTGTTGCAGACAAATCTATTTAATTTGAATATTAAATATAACCAGATATATATTCCAAAAGAACATATAAATAAGTACTTTTTATAAAAAATTTAGAAATACCTGTTTCTCTAAACAAGAATTTAAATATGTACCGAATTTTTAAACATTTGAACCAATTGTATGGACTGTTTGTTTTAGGAAAGAATTAAAAATAAAACGATTAATATTATTATTATTATTATTATTATTATTATTAATATTTTTGATTAATTTATAATAATTTAATTTTTTGTTTGTTTTCTTAGATAACTGAGGCTATGCAAAAGATGCAGGATCGTAGTAATATTGGCAAATTGATAATTGATCCTACTTTAGAGCCAAAACCAAAACCAGCAACGCCATCCAAGAGCAAAAACAAAAGTGTAGATAAAGATGACGGTGGGTACATCGATAACCTTGATCGATTCGATTCAGAAACAAAGAATGCATACACTCACAGGAATTATTAATTTCGAACGTTGGTTATTATTATTATTATAGGCCGTGATGGATCGTGTGAGAAAGAAGTTTTCCAATTCAGGGGTGTACCAGAATCTATATTTTTGTTTATGTGATCATGCAAAAAAAAAAAATTCTTTTACTATTTTTTTTTACCCTTTATTTCGTTTTTTTTATTCATTTTGTACCATTTGTTTTTTATTTTTATTTTATTATATATTTATTTATTTATAATTTAATTCTCATTATAATAAAATAATATTTTTATATTCAGAAATAAAACAGAGAAATATTCAAAATTATTATCAGTAATATGTCTAAACAAAATTTATTTATACATATATTAATTTTCTTTTTTTTTTTTTTGTCTTTTTTGTTGTAATTCAAAATTTATTATTTTTTCTTGTTTCTGTTTTTTGTGTTTATAAAAAAAAATAAAAAAAATAACGAAAAATTAAAATTCTTTAAATTTATTAATTTCTTTTCTATTCTAAATACCTATACCTATACCTATAGGGCTGAATCTCTAAATAATTGTTTCTCTCTTTTTCTGCACTCCTCCCCCACCCCCTTTTGTTTACTCACCATCCAATCACAACTTTTACCATTAGAAATCTTCATAAGTAGAGAGAGACTAAATTAATTTTATTCATTTCTAATTTCCATTTCTCTCGTTCTAAATTTTTTATTTTTAACCAACACAACCAGACAAATAAATTTAAATTATGTTATGTTTTTGTTTTTTTTATTAAATAAAGAAAAAAGAAATCTTAAATATATAGAATGACATTTAAATTTGGAAACTTATTATGCATTCTAAGTATAGAAATATTTAATTATTTATTTTCATTTAATTTATAATAATTCTATTTGTAAAATGATGAATGAATGAATGAATTAATTTGTTTTATTTTGTTTATGAAATTTCAGAATCTTAAATATAAACATTCCATTATATTGCACTGCCATGAGATACAAAAAAAAAAAAAAAACGTATATCTACTCTACTCTACTCTCATATATATCTTATATACGTATATTATTTAATTATTATCAATACAAAGAAAAAAAGAAAGAGAAAAAACGAAACAGGTTTGTTTTAGTTTTATTTTCTAAAAAAAAAAAAATAATCTTTTTGTAATATGTATTGTGTATGTGATTTTGCATATATGTATTATTATTATATGAATATGCCAATTTATATTTAAGTAGTATTTTATTATACATATTTATTTTATATAAGAATATTTAAAATTCAGTTTATCTAGATGGCCTAAGATAGATACAACATAAAAATTGATGCATTATTTATTTATTTAT
The DNA here is from genome assembly GCA_963082975.1 of Labia minor. NCBI lineage: Eukaryota > Metazoa > Arthropoda > Insecta > Dermaptera > Spongiphoridae > Labia > Labia minor. Next base: position 1,004,111 of record OY720350.1, on the reverse strand, counting down.
TTATTATTATTATTATTATTATTTTAATAATAATTTACTAAATACATTTCTATGTAGAATATTTTTTTATTTTTATTTTATTTAATAATTAATAATAATAATAATAATAATAATAATCTATTTACTAAATAAAATATTTTTTGTCATTTTATAAATAATATCTATATTATTATGATATATATATATATATATATATATATATATATATATATATATATATATATATATCATATATCCTATATAATATACTATATTAATAATAAGTATATATATATATACTTTTATATGTGTGCCTCATCTATTCTGTCTAATTCTGTTTAATATTTAATATATAATATACTTAATATACGTGGATACATTCATTAAAGTTTGAGGTCTGATTATGATAACAAAAGTACATACAATATTCGATCAATTTAACGCACATTAAAAAGAAAAATAATTTTTCTAAAATATTTTGTATTATCATTAATAGATCGAGATCTTTTTGAATGACCCTCATATTATCATAAAAAATAATATATATATATATATATTCTATAAATGTCTATTAAAATATTAAATGTGATATATTCTAATATAAATGTGAACAAATTATATATATAATATATATACAGTGGAATTTAATTTGTCATTTAAAAAAATCAATTGTTTTATTCGGAAAGTAAGTAAACCATTTTGAAAATATAACATACGTGGTAAGTTATGATCAAAAGAGTTGAAAAAATAATGAAGACTTCAGGATACCTATATCAAGTGTTTGAACACTAAATAAACTTTAATATAATTGAATATATAATAAAATAGGTATATTTTAATGTAATTTATAGAAAGAATTGTATAACAAGAGTTTATCTAATCTCTAGTGTAGTCATAAATTATAATAAATTTTCTAATTATTATAAAATGGAGATGATTATGATGGTAATGAAAGGCTAAAGATAAACATCTCCATATAAATTTATATAAATTTAAAAAAAAAAAAAATTTGGAAATCAACTGTTGGAATAAGAGAGAGAGAGTATAAACAGTATAAACTTTTTCCAACCGACTGACGATTCAATCCAATTCAATCCATTTTATAAATTTTATAATTATTGAATAGAAGACACTTACTTCTCTTGTGTTGTTTCATCTAGTGTCCTTTCTTAATACGAATTTCCAAGCTGAAGACTTAATTAATATCCTAAGTCGATTTTTTTATTATTTTTAATAAAAATGAATCCATGAATCGATGCACTCTCTTTTATTTTCTTTGTGTTGGAGGCAAAGTATGGATTAGGATTTACTAAAAATAAAAAAATGGACATTGAATTCGAAGGGTAGCAATCCCTCTGTGTGGTACGAGAATATTAGAATAGAAAGAATAGTAAAAGGAATCTGCCGGGACGCTTATGCAATTAAGAAAGGTTGAATGAATTCCGTTTAGAATGGAGAGAAAACTTTAAATTATTATTATAAAATTATTAATATAGAGAAATGTTTAAAGAAAGAATGTAGAAAGCTCTTAAAACGTTCAGAAAAGCGAATTCTTGAAGACTCAAAAAGTGAATTCTTGGAAATGAGGAAGAAATATAGGCAATTGATTAGAGATAAGAAGAATGAATTCCAGTGTAAAATAATAGGTAGACTATACAACATAAGAAATTCTAGTGAATTTTGGAAGACCGTCAGATCATATAAAATACATCAATTACACGCAAATACTATTGACGTTTCGGAGTGGGTTCAATTTTTTAAAGGGGTCTGTCTATCTATCACAAAAGACACGTATCACACGCTTTTTTGGGGTTAGCTGCGAATACTTTTTTTACATATCTTTTACTTTGGAGGAACTACAATTCGCTATTGGCAGCGCAAAGGGTTTGATTGATTCCGAATGAAATATATAAGAACTTAACAACTGAATGGGAACATTACCTTTTGAATATGATGAACAATATACTAGAAAAAGAGGATTTCCCAACAAAATGGTCTCAGTCGGAATTACTTATGTTCTACAAGAAGGGAGATAGGAATAATCCATTTAACTATAGAGGTATTGCTCTGCTCAATTCGGTGACAAAGATTTTTACCAAGATGCTGGAAAGAAGAATAACTTGCTGGGCAGAAGGAAATAATATAATACCAGAAGAACAAGCGGGATTTAGAAGAAGTTGTTGTTAAAAGGGCATTTGACTCTCTGGTTCATGATAAACTGTGGATGAAACTATTTGATATCTTGGATTGAGCAGTAAATTAATCCGGATAATTAAAAAATGTATTATATGATGCGGCGACAATGAGAGTTAGAGTAGGCAATGTCCATAGTGAGGAGATAGGGATAACGGCCGGTGTTCTACAGGGAGATACATTTAGTTCTCTCTTTGTGGCAGATATTGTGAATTATTTTGAATCTCTGCGGAGCTAGGGGTCTAAATATATGGAATAACAAGGAAGTGTTTGCGCTTCTTTTCGCGGACGAAATGGTATTAATGGCCGACACATATGCTGACGTGAAGAAGAAGAAGAAGAAGAAGAAGAAGAATCTTGAAGAGTTATATCGATTTAAATGGTTTGACGCTTAATCCAATCAAAACAAAGCTGGTGTACTTTTCTAAAGGTGAAATAAAAAGAAATATGATCCGATATACTGGGATTCCGAGGTGGTGGAACAGGTTGGGCGTGGAGTTTTCGTCATCAGGCAAGTTGAGACTGGCAGCGGAGGGAGATTATTTGAGATATTGACTAAGAGTAAAAGTTCCAGAGTTGGGATACTGCGGAAAGGTTTGGGCTGCGGGATATTTAGATATAATTGAGAGGGTAAATGTACAATATGTTAACAGGTACTTTGGATGGATGGCCCAGGGGCACACCGGATCACTTTGTGTCATACCCCTCTAAGCTATTACGTACTTCGAAGAATGCTGGGTTGGTGGAAGAAAATTTTAGAAATGCCCGCGACGAAAGGATCAATAGGCTAAGGAAAATGGATTTGGAAAACATGGGCCAACCTGAACGAAATTGGGTTTCATGGCTGAGAACCATGTTAAGAGAGAGATTGGCTGGGAGTCTGTATGGACAGTAAACTCGGCATGTAAGCTGAAAAAATTCTCACCAATGATAATGGGGGACTGGAAAAAAATGAAACTTGAACTGGACTACAACCGTGTAATAGAATCCAATTATAATCCACTTTACAAGGATTTAATAACGAAAAACGAAGAGGACTATATTAGATATCTATCGATTGAAGTTTGGATAAAATAAGAATTGTTAGCCAGCTAAGAGTGGCGGGTGTTCAAAAATTCATAAAAATCTATACGGGAGGGATATAAAGTATAAAATAGACACAACGGTGATTTGTATGTAGTATATGCAATAAAATGAAACAAGAGACTATGATTCACCTGGAATGTTGGAATGTCCCCAATATACATACCAACCAATAAGAAACCACTTTGGAAATGCATCATAACTTCGCGGGTCGCATATAAAATTATACATATTCCTATTATAGATATTGTTTGGTGTGACAAATTGAAAAATAATGAATTTTTATTATATTTACTATTATTTTTACATATAAACATATATAATAATAATGATACGCGGAATGCACATTGTAAAAAATATATAATACTAAAAATAAAAAAAGAAACAACGAAATAAAAAAAGAAACAACGAAATCCTATTTCTTTTACTAGTGCGATCGATATTTGTTTCATGAGGGCGCCGCAGAATATAAAAAAAAGTGTGATGAATCTCGCGGGCCGCAAAAATGTTTACGGCGGGCCACCCCTGATCTAAAGGGATATATGAAGGAGGATCAAACAGATGAGGAAAATTTTATAAAAATACTAGAAATTGTTAACCACGATAAATTCAAGAACATCTATTTATTTATCAAAGGCCATTTATATAATAAACGAATGTGAAACTAAGTTTATCTAAGTTTAAATTGATAACTTTCATTTTGTTTTGCTCTGAATTCTGTTTTTAATTTTATTTTGGTTTTGTTTTGTGTTGAAAAATTATTATTTAATTCAACTCTCCTTTGTAAAGCCAAAGGGCTATCACAAATATTTTAATATAAATAAATAATAAATAATATCGAAAATATTCATTATTCGTGAATTATAATTTAGAAATTAACTCTAAAAATAAAATGGATATATTTGCCATTTATTAATTTCTCATTTCTCATTACAATTGTTAAGGGACAGTGATTACTCGTAGGTGACTGATTGTTTTATTAATTGGAATTCCTTCATGCTGGAGGAAGGCACTGGAAACAGAAGTACAACATCCATCAGTATCCTCTGGCCTCGATCATGGATCCAAAAGAATTCATGATACAACTCGGATCTCGAGCAGCCCTTAAAAAACGTTGCTATAATTAAAGTATTCGTTTTCGAAATTGTCCAAAACAAGACACAATGCTTTCTACAAGAAACGCCTAAAAGGGATTCTCTTTGAAATGCATTGTCCAACTTTTTATATGTCATTGTCACTCGCTCGATTGATTGACTGACGAAAGTGATTCGAAAATCCTTTTCGATACCCCAATTAAAGAAACGGGTCCTTAGTCTTATACACTATATTATACATATATATTCATATGTAAATTTATATAATAATAATAATAAAAATCTTAAATAAAACTATTGATTGACTGATTAAATATTTTTTTACAAAATTCCACTGTACTATATATATCTATATATAAAATAATATAATACGCTTAAAGTAATAATATTGAATGTGAATGCTTCTATCTTTTCTATATTTAATAGAAGGTTATTTTTTGATAATGCTACATATTCGTATTTATTTTTCCTCAATTGATTATAAATGCATAAAATTAAAATAGAAAAAACTAGAATAGTTGAGAATATACTTATATATAGAAAAAGAATAGAAGCACCCTTTTACTAGTCTTATTAAAAGAACCAAATTAATGAATTAATTTGATATTCCTTGGTTTGTTTGTTATCTATAATAATTTTTGATACAACACAACATAACAAAATATAATATAAATATATATATATATTTATTATCGCAATTAATTTCCTTTTTAATTTAATAATTTCGATTTCATTTTTATTGGAATTGGAAAAATTAGCACAACATATCGTTTCAATAACATACATGTAAAATAAAAAGTCCAAAATAATGATAACAAAACTAATCTAATAAATCAAAGGAAAAACATTATATTTTATGATCTATTATTATAAATAATAATATTATATTATATTCCTTTAAAATATTATAAGACATTTTTTTTAAGTAATATCTTTTGATATAAAATATTATTTTTTGATATCTCTCTTTCTCACTATTATCAATAATTAACTAAAATACTGGTCCTAAAATATCTGTGAACTAGAATAACAATAATTGAAATATTTTAATATATATATGCTTTATGTGCATTATATTAATACCACTATTAGAAAATATCTTCCTTTCAATTGAGAAATGCGCATAAAGTACAAATAAAATCTTTAATATTGTTTATATATATATATATATATATATATATATAGGGGTTTAAAATACGTGTAAAATAGGATTGTCTCGTGGCATCGCATGACAACGGACACCTAAATAAACCTAAATAAGAATAGAATACGATACACTGCTACAAGTCCACGCGATTACATGACCCCACGCTATCATATATAAATATATATATATATATATATATATCTTGTATATAAATATATAAAGTATCAAAAAAAAAAAAAAAAAAAAATTTAAATTTGAATTAAAGTAACTAAATTATATTATCTTGGTTTTTATTTTTAGTATATAATTAATCAATTATTTATATATCAATACTATATTTTAAGTGAAATATTTTCCGACAATGAATATAAAATTAATACTTTGTAAACTACCACTTCGGCTTTCTGGATATACACCAAAAGTTGATCCATTCATTAAATATATTTACGAAATTTTATCAAAATCCGTTGAGCCGTTCAAGTTGTGCACATCTATACGGGACGGACGGACAGACATCATGCTAAAAATATTTATTTCATTTAACAAAATGCATGAATGAATTCATAGAGAGATTACAAATTACAATAAAATATTGCCATATTTAATAATTATTTTTTTCTTTTTTGATATAAAGAATAATATTTAAAATTATAACACTTTTATACATCAGGATAGTTACAAGTTATGCAAAGATATTCAATTAAATATTAATGCTGAAATGGTACGGCAGGGGGGGGGGGGGAGGGAGAGACAAAAAATGGACAATTTTATTGTGGCACATTATTTACTTGATAAATATTTTATTTTAACTTATATTAGTGGCACGGACATTGAAAAAGGTTGAAAACATTGACAAAAAAATCCCTGATATAATGTAGAATGATTAGAGAGAGAAAGAGAGAAAATCAACATTTTTATATTAATCAGATGGATAAAATATGAAGATTATTGTTATTCATCCATTTTAGTAAAAAAAAAAACAAATAAAGAGAGAATTATATATATATATATATATATATATATATATATAGAGTATTTACTTAATCGTTGCAATATTTAGAAAATTTAAATAATAATAAATAAATTCATATAAATTTATGTATATGTATGTACAAGGTCCGGCAGTGAAACCTGACGGTTTTTGAAATGTGACAAATAAAAAAGTTGTTGAGATATTTTAATTATTTTTTATTTTATTGTAAAGAGTAGAATTGGAAATTTAACATTCATAATAAAAAAGCACAAAAATAACTTATGTAGCAAAAATTATGTCACTTGTGACAAATGACCACCATTTTCTCTACACTGTACGAGTCTCCTGGAGAAGTTAGTCATGAATCTCCCACAGGAACTTCACCAGCAGCCTCTTCACTGTGAAAGAGTAACTGTCTGGGCTGCATTGTTAGGGCCTTATTTTTTTGAGGAGAATGGCCAAACAGTGACAGTGAACTCAGCGCGTTGTGTTGCCATGATCCGTGACTTTCTCATCCCAGAGTTACGTCGCCATCGTATCCCTCTCAGGAGGGTCTGGTTTCAGCAGGACGGAGCAACTGCCCATACCTCTCGGGCGTCCATGGCTCAACTCAGAGGATTTTTCCCCTGTAAGCTGATCTCGCTCAGAGGTGACATCGAATGGCCGGCACGTTCTCCTTGTGACTTTTATCTATGAGGGTACCTCAAGGGAAGAGTTTATGTTAACAGACCAAATAATTTGAACCAACTGAAGGAGAACATTCGGCGAGAAAGTCGTGAGATGGCGCGCCAAACATTGAAGAAAGTCATGACTAACTTCTCCAGGAGACTCGTACAGTGTAGAGAAAATGGTGGTCATCATTTGTCACAAATGACAGAATTTTTGCTACATAAGTTATTTTTAAGCTTTTTTATTATGAATGTTAAATTTCCAATTCTACTCTTTACAATAAAAAAAAAAAATAATTAAAATATCTCAACAACTTTTTTATTTGTCACATTTCAAAAACCGTCAGGTTTCACTGCCGGACCTTGTATTTAAAAAAAATTATTAATTTATTACTACAATAAGAGTAACATTTTTATATTTATAAAATATATTAATAATATATATAATAAATATTATCATAGATTATGAAACTATTTGTCTTTTTTTTATTAAAAACATTATAAATTTCTTACTTTCAATTCTTACAGTTAAAAAAAACAACAGATATAACAATAAATAATAATAAGAATAATAATGTTAAATCATGTATTGTAAACTTGAAAATAAATAAATAAATGTTTATTGCCTTAATTTCATTAAAATTATTATTAATCCTAGACAAGTCAGCATATTAATAAGATTTTTTATAATTAATTAATGGTTTTGTTTTTTTTGTTAATTTAAATTTACAACGCTACATGGGAGGCGTCAAAAATAATGATTCCAAAGTTAACAACAGAATTTTTGGTGGTCCAAAAGGCGTGAAAATGGTTAGCACAGCTGGACTTGTAATTTATTTTTATTTCTTATGAATCCACGTGAATGGTTGAATTGTCCGAAATTAGAATATAAAATAAATAATAATTAATAAAATAAGAAATAAATAAGAATCATATATAATTCATAAATTTTATATTTCTATTTAAAAAAGTAGCATTTTCGCTAAAATTTTAATGAAAAATGTCGTTTTTTCTATGAAATCCACGAAAATAATTGAGATTTCGATGAAATTTGAATTTATTCGAGTTTAGAATAAGAAATAAATAAGAATGATATATAATTCATAAATTTTATATTTCTATTTAAAAAAGTAGCATTTTCGCTAAAATTTTAATGAAAAATGTCGTTTTTTCTATGAAATCCACGAAAATAATTGAGATTTCGATGAAATTTGAATTTATTCAAGTTTAGAATAAGAAATAAATAAGAATGATATATAATTCATAAATTTTATATTTCTATTTAAAAAAGTAGCATTTTCGCTAAAATTTTAATGAAAAATGTCGTTTTTTCTATGAAATCCACGAAAATAATTGAGATTTCGATGAAATTTGAATTTATTCGAGTTTAGAATAAGAAATAAATAAGAATCATATATAATTCATAAATTTTATATTTCTATTTAAAAAAGTAGCATTTTCGCTAAAATTTTAATGAAAAATGTCGTTTTTTCTATGAAATCCACGAAAATAATTGAGATTTCGATGAAATTTGAATTTATTCAAGTTTAGAATAAGAAATAAATAAGAATGATATATAATTCATAAATTTTATATTTCTATTTAAAAAAGTAGCATTTTCGCTAAAATTTTAATGAAAAATGTCGTTTTTTCTATGAAATCCACGAAAATAATTGAGATTTCGATGAAATTTGAATTTATTCGAGTTTAGAATAAGAAATAAATAAGAATGATATATAATTCATAAATTTTATATTTCTATTTAAAAAAGTAGCATTTTCGCTAAAATTTTAATGAAAAATGTCGTTTTTTCTATGAAATCCACGAAAATAATTGAGATTTCGATGAAATTTGAATTTATTCGAGTTTAGAATAAGAAATAAATAAGAATGATATATAATTCATAAATTTTATATTTCTATTTAAAAAAGTAGCATTTTCGCTAAAATTTTAATGAAAAATGTCGTTTTTTCTATGAAATCCACGAAAATAATTGAGATTTCGATGAAATTTGAATTTATTCAAGTTTAGAATAAGAAATAAATAAGAATGATATATAATTCATAAATTTTATATTTCTATTTACAAAAGTAGCATTTTCGCTAAAATTTTAATGAAAAATGTCGTTTTTTCTATGAAATCCACGAAAATAATTGAGATTTCGATGAAATTTGAATTTATTCGAGTTTAGAATAAGAAATAAATAAGAATCATATATAATTCATAAATTTTATATTTCTATTTAAAAAAGTAGCATTTTCGCTAAAATTTTAATGAAAAATGTCGTTTTTTCTATGAAATCCACGAAAATAATTGAGATTTCGATGAAATTTGAATTTATTCGAGTTTAGAATAAGAAATAAATAAGAATCATATATAATTCATAAATTTTATATTTCTATTTAAAAAAGTAGCATTTTCGCTAAAATTTTAATGAAAAATGTCGTTTTTTCTATGAAATCCACGAAAATAATTGAGATTTCGATGAAATTTGAATTTATTCAAGTTTAGAATAAGAAATAAATAAGAATCATATATAATTCATAAATTTTATATTTCTATTTAAAAAAGTAGCATTTTCGCTAAAATTTTAATGAAAAATGTCGTTTTTTCTATGAAATCCACGAAAATAATTGAGATTTCGATGAAATTTGAATTTATTCGAGTTTAGAATAAGAAATAAATAAGAATGATATATAATTCATAAATTTTATATTTCTATTTAAAAAAGTAGCATTTTCGCTAAAATTTTAATGAAAAATGTCGTTTTTTCTATGAAATCCACGAAAATAATTGAGATTTCGATGAAATTTGAATTTATTCGAGTTTAGAATAAGAAATAAATAAGAATGATATATAATTCATAAATTTTATATTTCTATTTAAAAAAGTAGCATTTTCGCTAAAATTTTAATGAAAAATGTCGTTTTTTCTATGAAATCCACGAAAATAATTGAGATTTCGATGAAATTTGAATTTATTCAAGTTTAGAATAAGAAATAAATAAGAATGATATATAATTCATAAATTTTTTATTTCTATTTAAAAAAGTAGCATTTTCGCTAAAATTTTAATGAAAAATGTCGTTTTTTCTATGAAATCCACGAAAATAATTGAGATTTCGATGAAATTTGAATTTATTCGAGTTTAGAATAAGAAATAAATAAGAATCATATATAATTCATAAATTTTATATTTCTATTTAAAAAAGTAGCATTTTCGCTAAAATTTTAATGAAAAATGTCGTTTTTTCTATGAAATCCACGAAAATAATTGAGATTTCGATGAAATTTGAATTTATTCAAGTTTAGAATAAGAAATAAATAAGAATCATATATAATTCATAAATTTTATATTTCTATTTAAAAAAGTAGCATTTTCGCTAAAATTTTAATGAAAAATGTCGTTTTTTCTATGAAATCCACGAAAATAATTGAGATTTCGATGAAATTTGAATTTATTCAAGTTTAGAATAAGAAATAAATAAGAATCATATATAATTCATAAATTTTATATTTCTATTTAAAAAAGTAGCATTTTCGCTAAAATTTTAATGAAAAATGTCGTTTTTTCTATGAAATCCACGAAAATAATTGAGATTTCGATGAAATTTGAATTTATTCGAGTTTAGAATAAGAAATAAATAAGAATGATATATAATTCATAAATTTTATATTTCTATTTAAAAAAGTAGCATTTTCGCTAAAATTTTAATGAAAAATGTCGTTTTTTCTATGAAATCCACGAAAATAATTGAGATTTCGATGAAATTTGAATTTATTCAAGTTTAGAATAAGAAATAAATAAGAATGATATATAATTCATAAATTTTATATTTCTATTTAAAAAAGTAGCATTTTCGCTAAAATTTTAATGAAAAATGTCGTTTTTTCTATGAAATCCACGAAAATAATTGAGATTTCGATGAAATTTGAATTTATTCGAGTTTAGAATAAGAAATAAATAAGAATCATATATAATTCATAAATTTTATATTTCTATTTAAAAAAGTAGCATTTTCGCTAAAATTTTAATGAAAAATGTCGTTTTTTCTATGAAATCCACGAAAATAATTGAGATTTCGATGAAATTTGAATTTATTCGAGTTTAGAATAAGAAATAAATAAGAATGATATATAATTCATAAATTTTATATTTCTATTTAAAAAAGTAGCATTTTCGCTAAAATTTTAATGAAAAATGTCGTTTTTTCTATGAAATCCACGAAAATAATTGAGATTTCGATGAAATTTGAATTTATTCAAGTTTAGAATAAGAAATAAATAAGAATGATATATAATTCATAAATTTTATATTTCTATTTACAAAAGTAGCATTTTCGCTAAAATTTTAATGAAAAATGTCGTTTTTTCTATGAAATCCACGAAAATAATTGAGATTTCGATGAAATTTGAATTTATTCGAGTTTAGAATAAGAAATAAATAAGAATGATATATAATTCATAAATTTTATATTTCTATTTAAAAAAGTAGCATTTTCGCTAAAATTTTAATGAAAAATGTCGTTTTTTCTATGAAATCCACGAAAATAATTGAGATTTCGATGAAATTTGAATTTATTCAAGTTTAGAATAAGAAATAAATAAGAATGATATATAATTCATAAATTTTATATTTCTATTTACAAAAGTAGCATTTTCGCTAAAATTTTAATGAAAAATGTCGTTTTTTCTATGAAATCCACGAAAATAATTGAGATTTCGATGAAATTTGAATTTATTCGAGTTTAGAATAAGAAATAAATAAGAATGATATATAATTCATAAATTTTATATTTCTATTTAAAAAAGTAGCATTTTCGCTAAAATTTTAATGAAAAATGTCGTTTTTTCTATGAAATCCACGAAAATAATTGAGATTTCGATGAAATTTGAATTTATTCGAGTTTAGAATAAGAAATAAATAAGAATCATATATAATTCATAAATTTTATATTTCTATTTAAAAAAGTAGCATTTTCGCTAAAATTTTAATGAAAAATGTCGTTTTTTCTATGAAATCCACGAAAATAATTGAGATTTCGATGAAATTTGAATTTATTCAAGTTTAGAATAAGAAATAAATAAGAATCATATATAATTCATAAATTTTATATTTCTATTTAAAAAAGTAGCATTTTCGCTAAAATTTTAATGAAAAATGTCGTTTTTTCTATGAAATCCACGAAAATAATTGAGATTTCGATGAAATTTGAATTTATTCGAGTTTAGAATAAGAAATAAATAAGAATGATATATAATTCATAAATTTTATATTTCTATTTAAAAAAGTAGCATTTTCGCTAAAATTTTAATGAAAAATGTCGTTTTTTCTATGAAATCCACGAAAATAATTGAGATTTCGATGAAATTTGAATTTATTCGAGTTTAGAATAAGAAATAAATAAGAATGATATATAATTCATAAATTTTATATTTCTATTTAAAAAAGTAGCATTTTCGCTAAAATTTTAATGAAAAATGTCGTTTTTTCTATGAAATCCACGAAAATAATTGAGATTTCGATGAAATTTGAATTTATTCAAGTTTAGAATAAGAAATAAATAAGAATGATATATAATTCATAAATTTTATATTTCTATTTACAAAAGTAGCATTTTCGCTAAAATTTTAATGAAAAATGTCGTTTTTTCTATGAAATCCACGAAAATAATTGAGATTTCGATGAAATTTGAATTTATTCGAGTTTAGAATAAGAAATAAATAAGAATGATATATAATTCATAAATTTTATATTTCTATTTAAAAAAGTAGCATTTTCGCTAAAATTTTAATGAAAAATGTCGTTTTTTCTATGAAATCCACGAAAATAATTGAGATTTCGATGAAATTTGAATTTATTCGAGTTTAGAATAAGAAATAAATAAGAATGATATATAATTCATAAATTTTATATTTCTATTTAAAAAAGTAGCATTTTCGCTAAAATTTTAATGAAAAATGTCGTTTTTTCTATGAAATCCACGAAAATAATTGAGATTTCGATGAAATTTGAATTTATTCGAGTTTAGAATAAGAAATAAATAAGAATGATATATAATTCATAAATTTTATATTTCTATTTAAAAAAGTAGCATTTTCGCTAAAATTTTAATGAAAAATGTCGTTTTTTCTATGAAATCCACGAAAATAATTGAGATTTCGATGAAATTTGAATTTATTCGAGTTTAGAATAAGAAATAAATAAGAATGATATATAATTCATAAATTTTATATTTCTATTTAAAAAAGTAGCATTTTCGCTAAAATTTTAATGAAAAATGTCGTTTTTTCTATGAAATCCACGAAAATAATTGAGATTTCGATGAAATTTGAATTTATTCGAGTTTAGAATAAGAAATAAATAAGAATGATATATAATTCATAAATTTTATATTTCTATTTAAAAAAGTAGCATTTTCGCTAAAATTTTAATGAAAAATGTCGTTTTTTCTATGAAATCCACGAAAATAATTGAGATTTCGATGAAATTTGAATTTATTCAAGTTTAGAATAAGAAATAAATAAGAATGATATATAATTCATAAATTTTATATTTCTATTTACAAAAGTAGCATTTTCGCTAAAATTTTAATGAAAAATGTCGTTTTTTCTATGAAATCCACGAAAATAATTGAGATTTCGATGAAATTTGAATTTATTCAAGTTTAGAATAAGAAATAAATAAGAATGATATATAATTCATAAATTTTATATTTCTATTTAAAAAAGTAGCATTTTCGCTAAAATTTTAATGAAAAATGTCGTTTTTTCTATGAAATCCACGAAAATAATTGAGATTTCGATGAAATTTGAATTTATTCAAGTTTAGAATAAGAAATAAATAAGAATCATATATAATTCATAAATTTTATATTTCTATTTAAAAAGTAGCATTTTCGCTAAAATTTTAATGAAAAATGTCGTTTTTTCTATGAAATCCACGAAAATAATTGAGATTTCGATGAAATTTGAATTTATTCGAGTTTAGAATAAGAAATAAATAAGAATCATATATAATTCATAAATTTTATATTTCTATTTAAAAAAGTAGCATTTTCGCTAAAATTTTAATGAAAAATGTCGTTTTTTCTATGAAATCCACGAAAATAATTGAGATTTCGATGAAATTTGAATTTATTCGAGTTTAGAATAAGAAATAAATAAGAATGATATATAATTCATAAATTTTATATTTCTATTTAAAAAAGTAGC
>OY720350.1:705000-989560 GCA_963082975.1 Labia minor | reverse complement strand
TCTTAATGAAAAATGTCGTTTTTTCTATGAAATCCACGAAAATAATTGAGATATCGATGAAATTTGAATTTATTCGTGTTTAGAATAAGAAATAAATAAGAATGATATATAATTCATAAATTTTATATTTCTATTTAAAAAAGTAGCATTTTCGCTAAAATCTTAATGAAAAATGTCGTTTTTTCTTTGAAATCCCCGAAAATAATTGAGATATCGATGAAATTTGAATTTATTCGTGTTTAGAATAAGAAATAGATAAGAATGATATATAATTCATAAATTTTATATTTCTATTTAAAAAAGTAGCATTTTCGCTAAAACCTTAATGAAAAATGTCGTTTTTTCTATGAAATCCACGAAAATAATTGAGATATCGATGAAATTTGAATTTATTCGTGTTTAGAATAAGAAATAAATAAGAATGATATATAATTCATAAATTTTATATTTCTATTTAAAAAAGTAGCATTTTCGCTAAAATCTTAATGAAAAATGTCGTTTTTTCTATGAAATCCACGAAAATAATTGAGATATCGATGAAATTTGAATTTATTCGTGTTTAGAATAAGAAATAAATAAGAATGATATATAATTCATAAATTTTATATTTCTATTTAAAAAAGTAGCATTTTCGCTAAAATCTTAATGAAAAATGTCGTTTTTTATATGAAATCCACGAAAATAATTGAGATATCGATGAAATTTGAATTTATTCGTGTTTAG
This sequence comes from Labia minor, assembly GCA_963082975.1. NCBI lineage: Eukaryota > Metazoa > Arthropoda > Insecta > Dermaptera > Spongiphoridae > Labia > Labia minor. The sequence continues at coordinate 988,837 of OY720350.1, read as the reverse complement.
AATAAGAAATAAATAAGAATGATATATAATTCAGAAATTTTAGATTTCTATTTAAAAAAGTAGCATTTTCGCTAAAATCTTAATGAAAAATATCGTTTTTTCTATGAAATCCACGAAAATAATTGAGATATCGATGAAATTTGAATTTATTCGTGTTTAGAATAAGAAATAAATAAGAATGATATATAATTCATAAATTTTATATTTCTATTTAAAAAAGTAGCATTTTCGCTAAAATCTTAATGAAAAATGTCGTTTTTTCTATGAAATCCACGAAAATAATTGAGATATCGATGAAATTTGAATTTATTCGTGTTTAGAATAAGAAATAAATAAGAATGATATATAATTCATAAATTTTATATTTCTATTTAAAAAAGTAGCATTTTCGCTAAAATTTTAATGAAAAATGTCGATTTTTCTATGAAATCCACGAAAATAATTGAGATATCGATGAAATTTGATTTTATTCGTGTTTAGAATAAGAAATAAATAAGAATGATATATAATTCATAAATTTTATACTTCTATTTAAAAAAGTAGCATTTTCGATAAAATTTTAAAGAAAAATGTCGTTTTTTCTATGAAATCCACGAAAATAATTGAGATATCGATGAAATTTGAATTTATTCGTGTTTAGAATAAGAAATAAATAAGAATCATATATAATTCATAAATTTTATATTTCTATTTAAAAAAGTAGCATTTTCGCTAAAATTTTAATGAAAAATGTCGTTTTTTCTATGAAATCCACGAAAATAATTGAGATATCGATGAAATTTGAATTTATTCGTGTTTAGAATAAGAAATAAATAAGAATCATATATAATTCATAAATTTTATATTTCTATTTAAAAAAGTAGCATTTTCGCTAAAATTTTAATGAAAAATGTCGATTTTTCTATGAAATCCACGAAAATAATTGAGATATCGATGAAATTTGAATTTATTCGTGTTTAGAATAAGAAATAAATAAGAATGATATATAATTCATAAATTTTATATTTCTATTTAAAAAAGTAGCATTTTCGCTAAAATTTTAATGAAAAATGTCGATTTTTCTATGAAATCCACGAAAATAATTGAGATATCGATGAAATTTGAATTTATTCGTGTTTAGAATAAGAAATAAATAAGAATCATATATAATTCATAAATTTTATATTTCTATTTAAAAAAGTAGCATTTTCGCTAAAATTTTAATGAAAAATGTCGTTTTTTCTATGAAATCCACGAAAATAATTGAGATATCGATGAAATTTGAATTTATTCGTGTTTAGAATAAGAAATAAATAAGAATCATATATAATTCATAAATTTTATATTTCTATTTAAAAAAGTAGCATTTTCGCTAAAATTTTAATGAAAAATGTCGTTTTTTCTATGAAATCCACGAAAATAATTGAGATATCGATGAAATTTGAATTTATTCGTGTTTAGAATAAGAAATAAATAAGAATCATATATAATTCATAAATTTTATATTTCTATTTAAAAAAGTAGCATTTTCGCTAAAATTTTAATGAAAAATGTCGTTTTTTCTATGAAATCCACGAAAATAATTGAGATATCGATGAAATTTGAATTTATTCGTGTTTAGAATAAGAAATAAATAAGAATCATATATAATTCATAAATTTTATATTTCTATTTAAAAAAGTAGCATTTTCGCTAAAATTTTAATGAAAAATGTCGTTTTTTCTATGAAATCCACGAAAATAATTGAGATATCGATGAAATTTGAATTTATTCGTGTTTAGAATAAGAAATAAATAAGAATCATATATAATTCATAAATTTTATATTTCTATTTAAAAAAGTAGCATTTTCGCTAAAATTTTAATGAAAAATGTCGTTTTTTCTATGAAATCCACGAAAATAATTGAGATATCGATGAAATTTGAATTTATTCGTGTTTAGAATAAGAAATAAATAAGAATCATATATAATTCATAAATTTTATATTTCTATTTAAAAAAGTAGCATTTTCCCTAAAATTTTAATGAAAAATGTCGTTTTTTCTATGAAATCCACGAAAATAATTGAGATATCGATGAAATTTGAATTTATTCGTGTTTAGAATAAGAAATAAATAAGAATCATATATAATTCATAAATTTTATATTTCTATTTAAAAAAGTAGCATTTTCGCTAAAATTTTAATGAAAAATGTCGTTTTTTCTATGAAATCCACGAAAATAATTGAGATATCGATGAAATTTGAATTTATTCGTGTTTAGAATAAGAAATAAATAAGAATCATATATAATTCATAAATTTTATATTTCTATTTATAAAAGTAGCATTTTCGCTAAAATTTTAATGAAAAATGTCGTTTTTTCTATGAAATCCACGAAAATAATTGAGATATCGATGAAATTTGAATTTATTCGTGTTTAGAATAAGAAATAAATAAGAATCATATATAATTCATAAATTTTATATTTCTATTTAAAAAAGTAGCATTTTCGCTAAAATTTTAATGAAAAATGTCGTTTTTTCTATGAAATCCACGAAAATAATTGAGATATCGATGAAATTTGAATTTATTCGTGTTTAGAATAAGAAATAAATAAGAATCATATATAATTCATAAATTTTATACTTCTATTTAAAAAAGTAGCATTTTCGATAAAATTTTAAAGAAAAATGTCGTTTTTTCTATGAAATCCACGAAAATAATTGAGATATCGATGAAATTTGAATTTATTCGTGTTTAGAATAAGAAATAAATAAGAATCATATATAATTCATAAATTTTATATTTCTATTTAAAAAAGTAGCATTTTCGCTAAAATTTTAATGAAAAATGTCGTTTTTTCTATGAAATCCACGAAAATAATTGAGATATCGATGAAATTTGAATTTATTCGTGTTTAGAATAAGAAATAAATAAGAATCATATATAATTCATAAATTTTATATTTCTATTTAAAAAAGTAGCATTTTCGCTAAAATTTTAATGAAAAATGTCGTTTTTTCTATGAAATCCACGAAAATAATTGAGATATCGATGAAATTTGAATTTATTCGTGTTTAGAATAAGAAATAAATAAGAATCATATATAATTCATAAATTTTATATTTTTATTTAAAAAAGTAGCATTTTCGCTAAAATTTTAATGAAAAATGTCGATTTTTCTATGAAATCCACGAAAATAATTGAGATATCGATGAAATTTGAATTTATTCGTGTTTAGAATAAGAAATAAATAAGAATGATATATAATTCATAAATTTTATACTTCTATTTAAAAAAGTAGCATTTTCGATAAAATTTTAAAGAAAAATGTCGTTTTTTCTATGAAATCCACGAAAATAATTGAGATATCGATGAAATTTGAATTTATTCGTGTTTAGAATAAGAAATAAATAAGAATCATATATAATTCATAAATTTTATATTTCTATTTAAAAAAGTAGCATTTTCGCTAAAATTTTAATGAAAAATGTCGTTTTTTCTATGAAATCCACGAAAATAATTGAGATATCGATGAAATTTTAATTTATTCGTATTTAGAATAAGAAATAAATAAGAATCATATATAATTCATAAATTTTATATTTCTATTTAAAAAAGTAGCATTTTCCCTAAAATTTTAATGAAAAATGTCGTTTTTTCTATGAAATCCACGAAAATAATTGAGATATCGATGAAATTTGAATTTATTCGTGTTTAGAATAAGAAATAAATAAGAATCATATATAATTCATAAATTTTATATTTCTATTTAAAAAAGTAGCATTTTCGCTAAAATTTTAATGAAAAATGTCGTTTTTTCTATGAAATCCACGAAAATAATTGAGATATCGATGAAATTTGAATTTATTCGTGTTTAGAATAAGAAATAAATAAGAATCATATATAATTCATAAATTTTATATTTCTATTTAAAAAAGTAGCATTTTCGCTAAAATTTTAATGAAAAATGTCGTTTTTTCTATGAAATCCACGAAAATAATTGAGATATCGATGAAATTTGAATTTATTCGTGTTTAGAATAAGAAATAAATAAGAATGATATATAATTCATAAATTTTATACTTCTATTTAAAAAAGTAGCATTTTCGATAAAATTTTAAAGAAAAATGTCGTTTTTTCTATGAAATCCACGAAAATAATTGAGATATCGATGAAATTTGAATTTATTCGTGTTTAGAATAAGAAATAAATAAGAATCATATATAATTCATAAATTTTATATTTCTATTTAAAAAAGTAGCATTTTCGCTAAAATTTTAATGAAAAATCTCGTTTTTTCTATGAAATCCACGAAAATAATTGAGATATCGATGAAATTTGAATTTATTCGTGTTTAGAATAAGAAATAAATAAGAATCATATATAATTCATAAATTTTATATTTCTATTTATAAAAGTAGCATTTTCGCTAAAATTTTAATGAAAAATGTCGTTTTTTCTATGAAATCCACGAAAATAATTGAGATATCGATGAAATTTGAATTTATTCGTGTTTAGAATAAGAAATAAATAAGAATCATATATAATTCATAAATTTTATATTTCTATTTAAAAAAGTAGCATTTTCGCTAAAATTTTAATGAAAAATGTCGTTTTTTCTATGAAATCCACGAAAATAATTGAGATATCGATGAAATTTGAATTTATTCGTGTTTAGAATAAGAAATAAATAAGAATCATATATAATTCATAAATTTTATATTTCTATTTAAAAAAGTAGCATTTTCGCTAAAATTTTAATGAAAAATGTCGTTTTTTCTATGAAATCCACGAAAATAATTGAGATATCGATGAAATTTGAATTTATTCGTGTTTAGAATAAGAAATAAATAAGAATCATATATAATTCATAAATTTTATATTTCTATTTAAAAAAGTAGCATTTTCGCTAAAATTTTAATGAAAAATGTCGTTTTTTCTATGAAATCCACGAAAATAATTGAGATATCGATGAAATTTGAATTTATTCGTGTTTAGAATAAGAAATAAATAAGAATGATATATAATTCATAAATTTTATACTTCTATTTAAAAAAGTAGCATTTTCGATAAAATTTTAAAGAAAAATGTCGTTTTTTCTATGAAATCCACGAAAATAATTGAGATATCGATGAAATTTGAATTTATTCGTGTTTAGAATAAGAAATAAATAAGAATCATATATAATTCATAAATTTTATATATCTATTTAAAAAAGTAGCATTTTCGCAAAAATTTTAATGAAAAATGTCGTTTTTTCTATGAAATCCACGAAAATAATTGAGATATCGATGAAATTTGAATTTATTCGTGTTTAGAATAAGAAATAAATAAGAATCATATATAATTCATAAATTTTATATTTCTATTTAAAAAAGTAGCATTTTCCCTAAAATTTTAATGAAAAATGTCGTTTTTTCTATGAAATCCACGAAAATAATTGAGATATCGATGAAATTTGAATTTATTCGTGTTTAGAATAAGAAATAAATAAGAATCATATATAATTCATAAATTTTATATTTCTATTTAAAAAAGTAGCATTTTCGCTAAAATTTTAATGAAAAATGTCGTTTTTTCTATGAAATCCACGAAAATAATTGAGATATCGATGAAATTTTAATTTATTCGTATTTAGAATAAGAAATAAATAAGAATCATATATAATTCATAAATTTTATATTTCTATTTAAAAAAGTAGCATTTTCCCTAAAATTTTAATGAAAAATGTCGTTTTTTCTATGAACTCCACGAAAATAATTGAGATATCGATGAAATTTGAATTTATTCGTGTTTAGAATAAGAAATAAATAAGAATCATATATAATTCATAAATTTTATATTTCTATTTAAAAAAGTAGCATTTTCGCTAAAATTTTAATGAAAAATGTCGTTTTTTCTATGAAATCCACGAAAATAATTGAGATATCGATGAAATTTGAATTTATTCGTGTTTAGAATAAGAAATAAATAAGAATCATATATAATTCATAAATTTTATATTTCTATTTAAAAAAGTAGCATTTTCGCTAAAATTTTAATGAAAAATGTCGTTTTTTCTATGAAATCCACGAAAATAATTGAGATATCGATGAAATTTGAATTTATTCGTGTTTAGAATAAGAAATAAATAAGAATCATATATAATTCATAAATTTTATATTTCTATTTAGCATTTTCGATAAAATTTTAAAGAAAAATGTCGTTTTTTCTATGAAATCCACGAAAATAATTGAGATATCGATGAAATTTTAATTTATTCGTGTTTAGAATAAGAAATAAATAAGAATCATATATAATTCATAAATTTTATATTTCTATTTAAAAAAGTAGCATTTTCGCTAAAATTTTAATGAAAAATGTCGTTTTTTCTATGAAATCCACGAAAATAATTGAGATATCGATGAAATTTGAATTTATTCGTGTTTAGAATAAGAAATAAATAAGAATCATATATAATTCATAAATTTTATATTTCTATTTAAAAAAGTAGCATTTTCGCTAAAATTTTAATGAAAAATGTCGTTTTTTCTATGAAATCCACGAAAATAATTGAGATATCGATGAAATTTGTATTTATTCGTGTTTAGAATAAGAAATAAATAAGAATCATATATAATTCATAAATTTTATATTTCTATTTAAAAAAGTAGCATTTTCGATAAAATTTTAAAGAAAAATGTCGTTTTTTCTATGAAATCCACGAAAATAATTGAGATATCGATGAAATTTTAATTTATTCGTGTTTAGAATAAGAAATAAATAAGAATCATATATAATTCATAAATTTTATATTTCTATTTAAAAAAGTAGCATTTTCGCTAAAATTTTAATGAAAAATGTCGTTTTTTCTATGAAATCCACGAAAATAATTGAGATATCGATGAAATTTTAATTTATTCGTATTTAGAATAAGAAATAAATAAGAATCATATATAATTCATAAATTTTATATTTCTATTTAAAAAAGTAGCATTTTCCCTAAAATTTTAATGAAAAATGTCGTTTTTTCTATGAAATCCACGAAAATAATTGAGATATCGATGAAATTTGAATTTATTCGTGTTTAGAATAAGAAATAAATAAGAATCATATATAATTCATAAATTTTATATTTCTATTTAAAAAAGTAGCATTTTCGCTAAAATTTTAATGAAAAATGTCGTTTTTTCTATGAAATCCACGAAAATAATTGAGATATCGATGAAATTTGAATTTATTCGTGTTTAGAATAAGAAATAAATAAGAATGATATATAATTCATAAATTTTATACTTCTATTTAAAAAAGTAGCATTTTCGATAAAATTTTAAAGAAAAATGTCGTTTTTTCTATGAAATCCACGAAAATAATTGAGATATCGATGAAATTTTAATTTATTCGTGTTTAGAATAAGAAATAAATAAGAATCATATATAATTCATAAATTTTATATTTCTATTTAAAAAAGTAGCATTTTCGCTAAAATTTTAATGAAAAATGTCGTTTTTTCTATGAAATCCACGAAAATAATTGAGATATCGATGAAATTTGAATTTATTCGTGTTTAGAATAAGAAATAAATAAGAATCATATATAATTCATAAATTTTATATTTCTATTTAAAAAAGTAGCATTTTCGATAAAATTTTAAAGAAAAATGTCGTTTTTTCTATGAAATCCACGAAAATAATTGAGATATCGATGAAATTTGAATTTATTCGTGTTTAGAATAAGAAATAAATAAGAATCATATATAATTCATAAATTTTATATTTCTATTTAAAAAAGTAGCATTTTCGATAAAATTTTAAAGAAAAATGTCGTTTTTTCTATGAAATCCACGAAAATAATTGAGATATTGATGAAATTTTAATTTATTCGTGTTTAGAATAAGAAATAAATAAGAATCATATAGAATTCATAAATTTTATATATCTATTTAAAAAAGTAGCATTTTCGCTAAAATTTTAATGAAAAATGTCGTTTTTTCTATGAAATCCACGAAAATAATTGAGATATCGATGAAATTTGAATTTATTCGTGTTTAGAATAAGAAATAAATAAGAATCATATATAATTCATAAATTTTATATTTCTATTTAAAAAAGTAGCATTTTCGCTAAAATTTTAATGAAAAATGTCGTTTTTTCTATGAAATCCACGAAAATAATTGAGATATCGATGAAATTTGAATTTATTCGTGTTTAGAATAAGAAATAAATAAGAATCATATATAATTCATAAATTTTATATTTCTATTTAAAAAAGTAGCATTTTCGCTAAAATTTTAATGAAAAATGTCGTTTTTTCTATGAAATCCACGAAAATAATTGAGATATCGATGAAATTTGAATTTATTCGTGTTTAGAATAAGAAATAAATAAGAATCATATATAATTCATAAATTTTATATTTCTATTTAAAAAAGTAGCATTTTCGCTAAAATTTTAATGAAAAATGTCGTTTTTTCTATGAAATCCACGAAAATAATTGAGATATCGATGAAATTTGAATTTATTCGTGTTTAGAATAAGAAATAAATAAGAATCATATAGAATTCATAAATTTTATACTTCTATTTAAAAAAGTAGCATTTTCGATAAAATTTTAAAGAAAAATGTCGTTTTTTCTATGAAATCCACGAAAATAATTGAGATATTGATGAAATTTTAATTTATTCGTGTTTAGAATAAGAAATAAATAAGAATCATATAGAATTCATAAATTTTATATATCTATTTAAAAAAGTAGCATTTTCGCTAAAATTTTAATGAAAAATGTCGTTTTTTCTATGAAATCCACGAAAATAATTGAGATATCGATGAAATTTGAATTTATTCGTGTTTAGAATAAGAAATAAATAAGAATCATATATAATTCATAAAATTTATATTTCTATTTAAAAAAGTAGCATTTTCCCTAAAATTTTAATGAAAAATGTCGTTTTTTCTATGAAATCCACGAAAATAATTGAGATATCGATGAAATTTGAATTTATTCGTGTTTAGAATAAGAAATAAATAAGAATCATATATAATTCATAAATTTTATATTTCTATTTAAAAAAGTAGCATTTTCGCTAAAATTTTAATGAAAAATGTCGTTTTTTCTATGAAATCCACGAAAATAATTGAGATATCGATGAAATTTGAATTTATTCGTGTTTAGAATAAGAAATAAATAAGAATCATATATAATTCATAAATTTTATATTTCTATTTAAAAAAGTAGCATTTTCGCTAAAATTTTAATGAAAAATGTCGTTTTTTCTATGAAATCCACGAAAATAATTGAGATATCGATGAAATTTGAATTTATTCGTGTTTAGAATAAGAAATAAATAAGAATGATATATAATTCATAAATTTTATACTTCTATTTAAAAAAGTAGCATTTTCGATAAAATTTTAAAGAAAAATGTCGTTTTTTCTATGAAATCCACGAAAATAATTGAGATATCGATGAAATTTGAATTTATTCGTGTTTAGAATAAGAAATAAATAAGAATGATATATAATTCATAAATTTTATACTTCTATTTAAAAAAGTAGCATTTTCGATAAAATTTTAATGAAAAATGTCGTTTTTTCTATGAAATCCACGAAAATAATTGAGATATCGATGAAATTTGAATTTATTCGTGTTTAGAATAAGAAATAAATAAGAATGATATATAATTCATAAATTTTATACTTCTATTTAAAAAAGTAGCATTTTCGATAAAATTTTAATGAAAAATGTCGTTTTTTCTATGAAATCCACGAAAATAATTGAGATATCGATGAAATTTGAATTTATTCGTGTTTAGAATAAGAAATAAATAAGAATCATATATAATTCATAAATTTTATATTTCTATTTAAAAAAGTAGCATTTTCGCTAAAATTTTAATGAAAAATGTCGTTTTTTCTATGAAATCCACGAAAATAATTGAGATATCGATGAAATTTGAATTTATTCGTGTTTAGAATAAGAAATAAATAAGAATCATATATAATTCATAAATTTTATATTTCTATTTAAAAAAGTAGCATTTTCGCTAAAATTTTAATGAAAAATGTCGTTTTTTCTATGAAATCCACGAAAATAATTGAGATATCGATGAAATTTGAATTTATTCGTGTTTAGAATAAGAAATAAATAAGAATCATATATAATTCATAAATTTTATATTTCTATTTAAAAAAGTAGCATTTTCGCTAAAATTTTAATGAAAAATGTCGTTTTTTCTATGAAATCCACGAAAATAATTGAGATATCGATGAAATTTGAATTTATTCGTGTTTAGAATAAGAAATAAATAAGAATCATATATAATTCATAAATTTTATATTTCTATTTAAAAAAGTAGCATTTTCGCTAAAATTTTAATGAAAAATGTCGTTTTTTCTATGAAATCCACGAAAATAATTGAGATATCGATGAAATTTGAATTTATTCGTGTTTAGAATAAGAAATAAATAAGAATCATATATAATTCATAAATTTTATATTTCTATTTAAAAAAGTAGCATTTTCCCTAAAATTTTAATGAAAAATGTCGTTTTTTCTATGAAATCCACGAAAATAATTGAGATATCGATGAAATTTGAATTTATTCGTGTTTAGAATAAGAAATAAATAAGAATCATATATAATTCATAAATTTTATATTTCTATTTAAAAAAGTAGCATTTTCGCTAAAATTTTAATGAAAAATGTCGTTTTTTCTATGAAATCCACGAAAATAATTGAGATATCGATGAAATTTGAATTTATTCGTGTTTAGAATAAGAAATAAATAAGAATGATATATAATTCATAAATTTTATACTTCTATTTAAAAAAGTAGCATTTTCGCTAAAATTTTAATGAAAAATGTCGTTTTTTCTATGAAATCCACGAAAATAATTGAGATATCGATGAAATTTGAATTTATTCGTGTTTAGAATAAGAAATAAATAAGAATCATATATAATTCATAAATTTTATATTTCTATTTAAAAAAGTAGCATTTTCGCTAAAATTTTAATGAAAAATGTCGTTTTTTCTATGAAATCCACGAAAATAATTGAGATATCGATGAAATTTGAATTTATTCGTGTTTAGAATAAGAAATAAATAAGAATCATATATAATTCATAAATTTTATATTTCTATTTAAAAAAGTAGCATTTTCGCTAAAATTTTAATGAAAAATGTCGTTTTTTCTATGAAATCCACGAAAATAATTGAGATATCGATGAAATTTGAATTTATTCGTGTTTAGAATAAGAAATAAATAAGAATCATATATAATTCATAAATTTTATATTTCTATTTAAAAAAGTAGCATTTTCGCTAAAATTTTAATGAAAAATGTCGTTTTTTCTATGAAATCCACGAAAATAATTGAGATATCGATGAAATTTGAATTTATTCGTGTTTAGAATAAGAAATAAATAAGAATCATATATAATTCATAAATTTTATATTTCTATTTAAAAAAGTAGCATTTTCGATAAAATTTTAAAGAAAAATGTCGTTTTTTCTATGAAATCCACGAAAATAATTGAGATATCGATGAAATTTTAATTTATTCGTGTTTAGAATAAGAAATAAATAAGAATCATATATAATTCATAAATTTTATATTTCTATTTAAAAAAGTAGCATTTTCCCTATAATTTTAATGAAAAATGTCGTTTTTTCTATGAAATCCACGAAAATAATTGAGATATCGATGAAATTTTAATTTATTCGTGTTTAGAATAAGAAATAAATAAGAATCATATATAATTCATAAATTTTATATTTCTATTTACAAAAGTAGCATTTTCGCTAAAATTTTAATGAAAAATGTCGTTTTTTCTATGAAATATCTTAATGAAAAATTAAAACTAAAATCAGGAATAGTAATTTATACTTGTATAATCAGGATTGAATATAAATAAGACACATTTTGTTAGTATAAATTATTATAATTTGTATATAATATATAATATTCCAAATCAAACATATTTTTTTTTAATGTACCTATAAGCAAAAACGAAATAATAGATTATGGCCAAGGTAATACCCAATAACTAAAAATGGGAGGGCAATTATTCTTGATCGTTCAGGATACAACATTCGAAAAAACAAAAAATGAAAAAGGCAAAAAGGCGAATGAAATTAAAATTTAAAGCAATGTTGAATTAATGAAACAACCAAGTTTTGTTTCTTTCATCTCTTTATATCCATTTTATAATTATATTGTATTCATATGGATGTGGGAGGGGGGTTGTTGCACGGCCATAGCAATGACTATACACAATAAGACTAGAATTATATTTATCACTTTTTAAAATTTAAAAATAAGAAATAAATTGATAATAAATAGAAATGATTGTTTTTTTCTTTAGAGAATGCTTTTTTTTATTTTTGAAATATGACTAGAAAGGTATTGATATTTATTAGATGTGTAAGCACATTGGAAAATAGAATTGGTTAAGTTTTATTTTACAGTATTTTCTATAATATAATCGTAAGTCAAGAGAGATACTTATTTGATAATTCAATGATTCTCTAAATCATGAATTGAAAATGATTGTAAAATTTTTAAATATGGAGCAATATCTAATAAAATTTACTTGAAAATTACAATGTATAATAAATATCAAATATTTAAATAATTTTACTTTTATATGAATAAACTTGGAGCCGAGAAGGTGAAATCTTATCAAGTTCAATAATTTAGTAAAAATTAATACTATTTAAAAAAAAATTGTCAAGACTTGCTAAAATAAACTTGAAAAATGTCATAAATTTCAAATAAACAAAATATTAATATTGCATTATAAATCAATAGGTATTCACACGACAAAATAATATTTACATTATTATTATATAATTAATAATTATATCTTACTTATTAATTGCTAAAATGGAAATAATCCAAAAACCAAGAGGAGTTGTGTTATGAATATAAACTTAAAACATTTGGATGTTTGCATACAAAATTGTGACGAATACAGTTATTATTAAGTTGCCACAATGTCACATTTGAAATGATTCTTTTCGAGCCCAAATTCTATTCCCCTAATCCCAAAATTTAATTTTGATGTTTGGGTTGTAGATCTTTTAAATTTAAATTATATATATATATATATATATATATATATATATTCCCAAATGTATCAATGTAACATAAAATCAAGTGAGTTAAATTCAAAAGTACTATAATTAATTACCTAACATTTCTCGTTCTTGGTGTTTGGATTTTTTTCTCACCTTATTGATTTATTACTTTTAAGAATCGCAATGGTGGATTTAATTCAAATAATATATTTATATATGATAAGTAGCTTAAATTATGAGGTAAAAACATCAGAATTAATATTCTTAGCCAAAATTTTCGATGCCTCTGAGCTGTCGTGTTCTTACAGTAGAAAGCTTCCAATCCAAATACCAAAACTCGTATCTCTTTATTGATGTTTTGGTTATACTAAAGAGAAGAGTTTTACATTGATAAATAATAATAATAATAATTAATAAATAAATCCTTTGCTACAATTTGTAAATGAATAAAATTAAATAAAAAAAATATATAGATTTTTAACAAAATTATTGCATTAATTATGATACATTCAACTATAATATAAATATTAATAAATAAATAAATAAATATATATATATATATATATATAATATTATAATAATATGAGTTCTTTAAGTGAAGTTAATTTTTATAAATACTACTATACTATAGTAGTTGTTGAATTCATTTTCTTTTGCGGGTTTTAAATGAAATTCCAATGCGTTACTTTTACTTTTCTAATGAATTAATTAATTCAAGACTAGATTGTTTTTCATTTTCTATACATAAATATGCTTATTATATGTATATAATTCATAAATTAATATATTAATAAATAAAAAGAATTTCTTGACTTACGAGACGCATCATTCTATCATCATATATTATCATATATTTCAATTCAATAGAAACAATTTGTTCACATATTTTGCACTCATAATTTCATATATATTTAGCATACAGAAATTATTGCCTGATTTTAATTTGTACTACAGGAATTATCAATAGTAAAGAGTCTGGTAATATGTAAGAAGGAAGGTGAGAGAATAGGAGGACAGGAACATTTATGGCCAAGAACTTTCGAGTTTCGTAGAGCGACAGAGATTCATAAATATAGATAGTCTGGTAATAAGTTTTCCAGTCAATCAGAATTCAATGCGAGAGATTGTACAACAATATAATTCAATTGAAATTTGAATGAATATTTTTATATTCAAATCTTATAAATAATATTTGAATTTTAAAAAAATTTTAGATTGTAAATATATATAATAGGATATAATAAGAGATATTTAATTTAATTTAATTTTGTTATAGATTCGTTCTAGAAATTGATAAAATAATTAAGATTATATAATAGAGAAATAAATTAGACATGTGAAAGCACATTTTTAAATTTGATTTTGTTTAAAAAGAAGAAGAAGAAGGCAAGAGAGATGTGGTAGAGGAGAAGGAGTAGACTAGAGTGTTTTATTATTTCCATGCAATTTGTTTATATGTTGTTCTAATTTTTTGATTTTTGTAAATGCCTTGTTGCATTGATTGCATCCATGGATTTTCTTTTTTGGATGCATCGCCTTTGCATGTCTGGCAAGTTCTAATTTTGTTTGGTAACTTGTATTACATTCTTTACATTGAAAAACGTTAGATAATCTTGTTGTTGCTTGAGTTGTTGTTGTTGTTGTTGTTACTCGAGGTGTTGTTGTTGTTGTCGGCGTAATAGAATTTATAAGTAAACTGTCTCGTAAATGTATTTTTTTATGTCGTGTCAATTTATCACGCCGTGAGAAACGTTTATTGCATATGTCGCATTCGTGTGGTTTCTCGCCTGTATGTGTGAACATATGCCGTTGCAATTCGCGACGACGAAAAAAACTTTTAACACAATTGTTAACAGGACATGCATAGGGACGTCGTCCGTGGGTATCTCGATGTGTCTCCAAAGATTCACGTGTGGGAAATGAAACAATCTGACAAATATCACATGAGTAATGACTATTCTTCACATTTTCTTCATTCTCATCCTCATCATCACCACTACTAGTAGTAGTAGTAGTAGTAGTAGTAGTAGTAGTACTAGTAGTAGTAGTAGTACTATTAGTAGGAAGAACGCCAACACTAGTAATAGTCGGACTAGTAGCAGTTGTAGTTGTAGTTGTATTCTGATTATTAATTGTAGTTGCCTGTTTCGATGGTTCATTAAACAATTGACTTTGACCCTCCACTTGATATGGATTCACACAAACTACAACTGGTCTCCCATTTACTTCCTCTTCTTTTCCAGCCCCTCCTTTCACCTGTGGTTTCACATTTCCCCTTTTTAAGGTTCGTTGGTTTGGCCAATTCTCTACCTCATCATCCTCTTCATCAGACTCAGGTTTATAATTTTCATCACGTATATTCTAAAAATAAAAATAAATAAAATTTTTTTATATAAAAAAATATCTTAAATTTTTTATTTCCTATATACAATAAAAATGAATGATTTTTGTGAACAAAAAAAAAACTGATCATAACTAAATTTTATATATAAGATTATATTGATGTCTTAACTGGTCTTAACGACCTGGCAACATTTTCGCTTAAATACATTCATAAATAAATTAATAAAAGAATATCAAAAAAGTAAAATATAACACAATAAACTATAACAAATATAGAAAATATGATATGAAACAATTTATAGAGAATTTTATTCTATGAGAAATTTTATCAGACTTTAAATAACCAAGATAAATAGGATTAATAAAGTAAAATGTGGTTATATTTCTTATATATAAAAAAAATGATTTGAAACAATTTATAGAGATATAATAGACATTTCATCTCTTGTGAAATATATATTTATTGTCAGAATTTAAATAACAAAGAAAATTACTCTTACTTTTCAAAATAATTTTTTTTTTTTTTAAGTTTTTTTAGAGTAAAGGTATTGTAATCCAGATTCAAACTATCGGTATGCGATTTTTGACAGATCTCCACGTTTCATGTCATTCTGATTTCAATTTCTCACTCAATTTTAACTTTTCAATTATTTTTATTCCATAATACAATTCTTTTTATTAATGGTTTTTAATGACCCCTTTAATAAATATTTTTTTTTACATTTTAGAGGATTTTAGAAATATTTTTTAATTTTTATAACTTAAATAATATTAATTTTTCTTATTATATTTAATTTAAAAAAATAAAATTATATAAATATTCAACTACTGTAAATATCGATTGTTAACAGGACATGCATAGGGACGTCGTCCGTGGGTATCTCGATGTGTCTCCAAAGATTCACGTGTGGGAAATGATACATATAAACGAATGGTTTATGAAATTTTTATCAATAACTTCGGCGCTCTTCGCACCTACCGACAAGTGGGCAGAGCGCCCCCTCTACCCCGAAGTATTTGGTAGAAAGTCTGTATGCCAAAGATTTTCATCCATTTTGTTTCAATCAATATATTACATAAAACATTCATTTCTTTTTGTGTCCTTATTTAAAATATATTTTAATTTAATCAGTAAATTAATTATATATATAACTAGCTGATCAGAGCGCCTTCGGCGCTCTTCACACCTAGACGGGGGCTCCGCCCCCTGTACCCCCCGAGTGTCCCTATTCTCTGAGCTATAACCATCTAACTCCTACCCTATCCTATCTCTCTCACGTTCCTTCCTACATTGTCCACCCTGTTCACAATTGGTCTTCCAAACGGACGTTTTCCAATCGAACTCCCACCAATATATTTTCCTCTCCCATGCTAGCCATGTGCCCTGTCAGCCCCAGCCTTCTCTATTTTATGACCTATAATTTAATAATTTTGATCCCCTTTCCCGATTGCAACCTCGATTTAAATTCTTTGCAAATATTATTCTCTCTGATACTAATTATTTTGTCTTATCACTATTAATTTCAAACCCCATCAATTTTCCTGCCTCGATTAATTTTTTTATGCTACTTTAAATGTTATTAATTTATTTAAAAAAAAATCAAAGTAAACAAAATAAAAATAAAATATAAAATTAGCATAACACTAAACTACTATAAAAATAATATTAAAAAATATATTATATATTAAAATCGTACGTGAAAATCCAATTATGAGATCAAATTTTCTTAATTAAAATAATTTACTCACATAATCTTAAAAATTAATAGTATTAAATTATAGCCGTAATGTGAATGTTTTCAAAGTTTAAAAGGCCAATAAGATCAATTGAGATATTGTAAATATCAATAGATATATAAAAAGATTTTTATCTGCACATTGCTCAGAATTTAAATTACCGCCAAATTATCGCCACCAGCGCCTCTATGATCTAGTATGGTAACTAAACTATTTTTAATTAATATTCTTTATAATTTTTTTAAAATTTTTCTAATTAAAAAATCGAAAATCGGGCTTCGAGGTCTGGTGGCCAGCCCCTTTGTGCTTCCGTGTAAAAAATTCCAGGTCCCTGTGTGCGATAGTTTTTGCTGGAGAGCTCGGTCAGACAAACAAACAGACAGACACATTACACTTGCTTTTATTATTATAGATTATTGTATATGTTATATCTATCTATCTATCTATCTCTGTGGCTTCTACGGTACTCGAAAGTTCTTGGCCGCAACAACCACATTTCTCCAAGTGTCCTTATCCGGAGCCATAACCATCTCACTCCTACCCTGTCCCATCTCTCTCACGTCCCTTCCTACATTGACAACCCATATTAAAAACTTACGTGAAAATCCAATTATGAGATCAAAATTAAAATAGATAATATGGTCGCATGTGAATGTTTTCAATGTGTTAAATAAGTTAAAAAACGCCAATATATGATCAATTGAAATATTGTAAATATTAGAAAAATAAAAATAAAAATATAAATATTATAAACATTCTTTGTATTGTATTCTTTGCGCTGATGAATGACAAATGTACATATCAAATTTTAAAAAATTAATTTCCGCAGTTATTAAATAAATATTGGTATAATACATATATAGCCTATGTGTTAAAAAAGTGATATGCAAGAATATTGTGATGTCATTTCATCGAAATCGGTTTAGCCAATTTTGAGCCTATAAAGTCAGAATTTCCGAACAGACAGACATGAAAAATTCCAAAGTTACTTTTGGATTCTAGAGGTCATGAAACGCAAAGATATACAAAAAATGTTAAATTCTTAGCAATGTTCAGATAAAAACCTTTATATATATAAATATATATATATATAGATTATTTATTAGTATTATAATATTACATCAAAATTAATGAATACTTACATGTGTTTTATCGAGATGTTTTTGTAAATCAGTAAAAATATAAAAGGAATCATCACAAATGGAACATTTGAAACATTTTCCTTGAACGCCATGTGTCCGTATGTGTCTCATTAATTTATCTCTTCTGGCAAATGCCATTCCACAGATGAAACAACTAAAGGGTTTATGCCCTGTATGAGTGAGCATATGCCTTCGTAAATCGCCATTTGCTGAAAAGGATTTGTCGCAATGGCCACAAGTGTAAGGCCTTAATCCTGAATGAATTCGTAAATGTTTTTTCAAATTGGTGCTTCTTGTAAAGCTTTTTTTACATAATGTGCATACGTAGGGCCTCTCCCCAGAATGGATCACTAAATGTTTACGTAAATCAGATCTACTTGTGAAATTTTTAGGGCAAATAGAACAAGCATATGGTCGTTCACCAGTATGAATACGTAAATGGGTTGTCAAGGAGGAGCCTTCCCCAAATGTCTTATCACATTCAGGACAATCAAACGGCCTGTCAGTATGACTTAATTGATGTCGAATAAAATTGGCCTTTTGGCCAAAAGACTTTGGGCAAATATTACATTTATAAATGGTCTCTGGATCTGTTTGGCTATTAAATAATAATGCACATGGATCATCAGATTCTGTCTCTTCTGTTAAATCTGTAGAATCACATCCAGATTCAAAATCTAAACTCGATGGATCAACGACCATTACTAAAGACTCCACTTCTTCCTCTGCCATCCCCTCCCCTTCATGTTTTTCTTGTTGCTTTAAATGATTTTCATTTACATTCCCATTCATATTTTCTGAAATTCGCTTTAACATTTTATCCTCCTTCTTTTGTACCTCCTATAAAGAATAAAATTACATAATAATTTAATAATATTGTCAAATTTAATTGTAAAATATGACATATCTACTGTCTAACTACTAACAGAGACAAACCCTAATCCACAACATCCAATCCCTGTTTAATATATAATATTAATTTATTTACATTAATTAATAATAATTTGTTTTTTTAATATTAATATTGTGCAATAATAGTGAAAGTAAATTAAAAATAATAAAATTAATACTGATTTTTTTTAAAATTGATTATTTTACATTTTGTATAATATAAGTATATTTTATTATTTAGTGATTAATATTGAATAACTTATAAACCTATATTATAGAATAATCAATATGCAAATAAATATTATTGTTTACTTTTAGTTAATCAAGTTTTAGATTGAAATTTAACGTTTTTCTATTAGAAAATATGAAACATTTATTTATAATAAAAAAAATATAAAAAAAAAAACTTTTTAAAAACACGCTTTTATTTAAATGCACTAAAAGGGGGAAAATAATTTCTCCACACACACACCACGATTTCCTCAAGAAGAATTTAAGTTTTTCCATGCATGTTTTAGATATGATTAATTGTAAGGATATCGTGGTGTGTGTGGAGAAATTATTTTCCTCCTTGTAGTGGATTTAAATAAAAGCGTGTTTTTAAAAAGTTTTTTTTATATTTTTTTTATTACCTAATTTTTAGTCTTGGCAGAAATTTCGCCCGGTTTTATGATTTCAGATAGTGTAAATTTTGAAAGAATCTAATTCAAGGTCGATTCTTCACCTCAAAATACTATATATCAAATCGGCGGTATAGGGGACTGATTATTGTTATTATTTATATTATTGGTTTATATATACACATATATATCTTTTCAAAAACAATATCGCCATTACTTTAATTGACATTCATTTAAATTAAAAAATAACGTATCTTATTTTTAGAAAATAATTAAACATGATTTAAATTAATTTAAATAAAAGGATAACTTTTAGAATAAATTATTTAATTCAAATGAGTTACGGAGACAGGTCAATAAGTCCGTGACTTTGTGAGTGAAACCCAGATTTTTGGAATGGAATTTCGAAAAATGTGACACTGACACATAAATTATCATAATTAAATAAGGTCATTGTTAATATTAGTAAATGCTTATATTGACTAGTAAAAGTTTGTATATAGAAATTTAAAATTATAAATTTAAGCAATCTAAACTAAAAAAAACAGGGGGGGGGGGCGTGACATATTGATTTGTGTTCTAAGGGGGCCGTGACTTCAAAAAGTTTGAGAAGCACTGTCCTAGGTCACCTATGAATATTGCATTGTCATCGGAGTTCCAAATGTATGCGAACTTTCAGCTCATTCGAACATTTGGAAGTGGGTCAAATTAACGTTGCAAGATTTGACGACAGGACACGGTTTGAAACTAAATAAAAACGTGTAAAAAAAACTTAAAGTCAATGAAATAATCTTGGATCCCGATGTCCAAAAAAAATATATTATTTTTATATCGATTTTTGTTTTTGCAATTTGCTCATAAAATATTTTATTAAATTTTTCACTTTTTCATTTTTCTTTAATTTAGTGGGATTAGAACTTTATTTTAATAATTTTTTAGGCTAAGAATGTTAGTCAACCGGATATTGTTGAATAATTAAAAGGATTAAATTTCAAATCTTATTAAAAAATACTTCCACTACTTCCACAAGTGATTTCAAAGGGGATGGGGCACATCCCCCTTCCACCGGTCAGAGATGAAAATTACTATAAATAATCATTTATTTCATATATTATTTTTATTTATATGTAATTTTTTCAAAAATAATATGAATAAATCAAATTTTGAAAAATAATTAAAAAATAAATTATATTTTTATTAAATTTATTAAGTATAAGAGTAATTAATTGTATTGACACATGTTGAGGTTATGTGATCCCCCTCCACCAAAGTTAATCAAATGAATTTTGTATAATTTTAATAAATACAAACAAACCTTTAAACTTAAATATTTTCTTAATGTTAAATCGGACGTTTCGCATAATTCTTTAAATTCATATGTACGTTCGACTTGATAAACACAACGATGGCAAATTAACCCCGGCAATCCATCTTCAAGAGACATCTGAAAGGAAAAGAAAAATAAAGCGAAAAAATAATATATATATTTATTTATTTATTTATTTTATACTTGTAATGGAATGCATGACATAATTTTTGTGCTGAGAGAAATGGAGCCATCGGCCTCTTGGAATATTGCTGACATGACGCCCCCTTGGGATAAACAAAATCGACATATTTGTTGAAAATCAAATGTAATATTTTCTAAATTCATATTCCTTTTGGAAATAATTATAGGAATTAAAAAATCATTTACAAAAATGTGTAATTAAAAAAAAAAATAATAAGATAAACTATTTATAGACATTTCCATTGGTTATGGTGGTTAAAGTATTTTATGTGTACATGTGCATGTGTATTATATATTTGTCAGACTAAGAGGGGTGAGGGGAATGAAAGGCAGGGCATAACATCAACTGAAGGGGTGATCAGATGCGCATGTCCTTTATTCACCCTCCTCCACCTTCTTCCAATCTCTAAGATTTAATTATTTAAGAGTACAAACTTTAAATAACAAAATATGAAAAAAAAACTTTTATTCAAAATAATCTTATGTTTACAATTGGAATTTAGAAGTTAAATAATTAAGAACATGTATTTTTTCTAGGAAAACACAATGTAAATAACGACCATAATCAAAGGCTTTAAATAGAAAGAATTAACTTCCAAGATCTCCCTCAATCATTTTCTCTCATTAAACATATCCACCTCAAAAATAATATTTTAAACTTAATTAAATATAATAATACTTTTCCTTTTTGCTTTTTGTTATTCGTATTATTTTAAAATGTTAGTGTCAGATCCTAAGAACGTTTAAAAGTATCTTACTATTAATTTGTTAGTTGTTTTTTATTTATATGCACAATTTATATGTATAAATTTATTAGTCATATTTTATAGTTATTGATTGTTAATAAGAATGTTTAACAAGTTAGTATGAATTGACAATTTACAACCTGTTTATGTTTTACATTAAAATAATAATAATAATAATAATAATAATAACGCAGAGCAACTCAAAGCAATAATATCTGGAATATAAGCATTGAAATGAACAAAAGATCTTAAAAAGGAGTAACAAAAAACTTGTTAAAATTGAAATATAAATGAATAATGAAGTAATTACAAATTCGAAATATACCTAAGTTTCTTATATTTTTCATAAATTCAAATATCTATAATTTTAAAATTCTCTGGCAATTTTTTTGTTTTCAATTCCCATGTATAGCGAAGGAAAAATGTTGTCATTGCTCGCCAAACCCCCCCCCCTCACTCCAAGGTGATAACATTTTTCCGTCACTATAGGTATGGTTAGATTATAGTCATAGAAATCTTTTTACTTTTCATTATAATAAATTATATTAATTTTAAGGGATAATCATTTTAAATTTTTAAAATAAATATTTGTTTTTTGATAAATGTAGGTATATTTATATATTTAAAAAAATAAGCTTTGTTTTAAGTAACGAAAAATTTATATTTAATTAAATAGATCTTATTTGTTTTACTAATTTTGAAAAAAGTAAATTATTTATTAATATGTAAATAAATGAAAATTTAAATTAATAAAGAAAAACTTTCTAATATAGAAGATAATGTATATTAACTCATTAATGCTTATTGGATGTTTATATAGTAAAATTGATGGATATGACGCACAATTCGGTTAATGTTATTTAGGATTATTAGGTATTCTTAAGGAAAACAGCTTGATTCTTAAAATAAGTAATACTAAAATTTACAAAAATAAAAACAAGTCAACTTTTCGGCAATATCTCTAACAGGAGTGGTAGTATTACGCCGCTGGTATGGTAGATATTCCTTATTGAAAATTAAATGTAACACAAAAATAAAAACTCATAAAATTGAAATGTTTAAATATTTAATTAGATAAGTTTTAAGAATTAAAAGAGTACATAACTTAAATAATATATTTCCCACGTCTTAGTAAATGGTTTGATGGGGGGAGGGGGGTACAATTTTTCAATGTTAAGCAGAGATAAAAATCAAGCCATATTCCTCGCACACACAATGTGTCGTATCACTCCTTCTAAACAATTTTAGATAAAGATTGGCAAATAGTAAACAATGAGGAATATGTGAATAAATAAATCTTAATATCAATTTTAAAGAATGTGCAAAAACGTAGAATACACTATACTTACAAAAATTGCAGAAGAAAACAAATTACGAGCCTTTGAAATGAATATGATGAAATTTCGTTTGTGTTGATCTTCAAGATGGCGAACAAAACAAATTCTCCTTACACGACGGTTCGCTTATAATGCCTTTCCTACGCCAAAGGGCCTAAACGCGAGATATAAAAAACGCGCCATATACCTCGGTTTTACCTTACTATATAATATCATATTATTTTTATTTAGTTTCTAACTAAATACAATGATTAAAAAGGTTGTTACAGGAGAATAAAGAAGTGAACATTGTGAAATACATGGATAAGCATATATTCAAGTAATATTATAATGTATATAATAGGGAGATATAATATTAATAATAATAATTTTTAATGAAAATAATAAAAAATTCAATAAATTTAATTCGTGATTTCGTGATAATACAACAAAGTGTGGAGCAGAGAAGTTTATAATTGATTGTTGAAATGTTAATACTTGAAAAACAGCACGGAATAGTTTCTTGTTATGTTTCTATTAAACTATCTGGTTACTTGTAATTTAAGAAAGATTGCCATAAAGATTTGATTCAAGGTTCAGTAAAAAAAAATTTATTTAAAATAAACCATAATTTTAACTTTTAGGAGACTCAATAAGCTCAATTAAAGATGCAGTAGAAAGATTAATAGAAAAGAGGTGGAGCTTGAAATTAATAGTTCTAAGATAAAATATTTAATAATATAGAGAGAAATAGTATTATCAAACAAAATCTTAACATACAAAACGTAGAATTTGAAAATGTAGAAAAATTTAAATACTTAGGTTCTGTAATCACGAAGGATAATAATATTTGAGAAGAATTTAAAGCGAGGTTGAAATCGGGATCAAAGGGGATCAAAATTAAAATTTATAAAACAATTATTTTTCCAGTTGTGTTATATGATTGTGAGGGATGGTCTATGAACCTGGGAGATATGAGAGTAGATTAGAGTATTTGAGAATAGGATTCTTTGCAGCATTTATGGGCCAAAGAAAGAGGAGATCACAGGCGAATGGCGGAGACAGCATAACGAGGAAATGCATTTCCAGACATAGTTAGTTAGAGTTATGGGCAGGGCACTTGGCTAGAATGGGAGAGGAAAGAATGGCGAAAAAGATATCGTTGGGGAGACCGATTGGGAAACTTCCGCTTGAAAGACCAAGGACGCGATGGGTGGACAATGTAGGAAGGGACGTGAGAGAGATGGGAGAAAATAGGAGTAGGATGTGTGAATAGCTCAGGATAGGAACACTTGGAGCAAAGTTGTTGCTTCGATTTTCAAGAACTTTCGAGTTCAGTAGAGTCACAGAGATCGATAGAAGAGAACATTAACTTTATTTATTTGCCTCGGATTTCTACTACCATAAATGACATAACAGTATAAGATTAAAAAGGATTAATTTATTAAAAAATGGTATAAAAAATATAAATAAATGAAAAAAGATGACATTTTATTATAAAATTATATAATATGTATATATATATATATATATAGATATAGATATAGATATTTTAAATAATAATATAATAATATCAATGCTATTCAAGGAATTATACTTACATTATTAAATTCGAATACATTTGAATTTATAAGTAGTCATTACATTGAAAGAAAAGAATAAAATTAAATTAATCCTCTTGAAAATAGGTAACATGAACAACATCACCACCAACATTAATTAAACATTGACCCTAAAAGAAAAATAATAAGCATTTCGATAATTTTTCTTGTTTTTTTAAAATAACGTTTAAAAATTACCTGATTTTTATGTGGATTGTGGTATAAGATACATTCAGAAATGAAATACGAGACCATAGCATTGCCACCAAGAGCCGTAACATGTGCTCGTACAATAGCTAACACTTCAGTAACAAAACTATGAACGAAGCCACTTAAACCACCCCCCTGGGGGAAAAAAATTAATAAAATTTAAAATCACAATTATATTTTTTTCTATCACTCTTTCATCATCGTTCAGATGGATAGATACCTCGCGAATACTTGTACTTTCTCGGATAAAAAAGAAATTAAGATTTCCTAAATATCGTTCAATTTTTCCACCAGGTATATATGATAATGGCGTAAGAT
This sequence comes from Labia minor, assembly GCA_963082975.1. Taxonomy (NCBI): domain Eukaryota; kingdom Metazoa; phylum Arthropoda; class Insecta; order Dermaptera; family Spongiphoridae; genus Labia; species Labia minor. The sequence goes on along the minus strand of OY720350.1, from coordinate 963,382 downwards.
CAACACCATAACGTTCTCTTAGCGGGGTCTTAAAAAAATAACAAACAAAATTAAATACCTATATATTTCAATAAAATAATGTGTGTGTGTGTGTGTTATTATATAAATATTATAGTTATTATAGAAATAGGTACAATTCGAAACATACATGATGGTGTCGTTGTAAATGACTACGAAGTTTCAATGGTGATTTTGGGCGTTGAATTTGACATTGTGTAATAAGATTTGATCCATTGGATGTTGAAGGATTCAATTCAGATTGATCCTCCTCTAGATTAAATATCATATCATTATCATCTATAAAACAAACACATATTTATAAATAAGAAAGACAATATGCAAGATATGTGTGATTTTTTTAACCTCCGACTAATGTTGTTCTTTTAATTGGATCTTTACTTGTCGTGTTGCTAAGCGGTTTCTTTCTTTTAATTTTTGCTGTTGATAATTCATTGTCATTCAATCCAAGTGCCATACCTTAAAAAGAATAAATCAAATCAAAATAAATAAATGATTTGATGATATTAATAATAATAAATAGTATATAGCTAAAATTGATTTATTACCTAAAATAGATAATTGCATTTCATCTTGTTCTGGTAATTCAACACGAAAACGAATATTTGTCAAGGCACAAGGTGTCATTCGTCTCAGTTTAAAATAGAGAGACTAAAAAAAAAAAAAAAAAAAAAAAACAATAAATGAACTCAAAAATATAATTTAGCCAAAGATAAATATGTAAGAGATATACTTGAAGAAAATGATTTAGATAATTTCCCGCATTTATTGATGATAATCCAGATGGAACTTTTGTACGACAAACTTGTGTAAACATTTGTATATTTTTAATAACATCAAGATCCTCTAATCCAGGTACAGTGTCTGTATTACAAATAATAAATCCATCTGGTGGGCGAGGTCCAATTAATTGAAAGGCAACTTCAGCATCTTCAGAATCATCCACCTAAAATATAAATCCATATTTTTTTTTTTAATATTTGCAAAAAGATATAAGATAATACTTTATTTCATTTACTTCAAAAATATATGATTCTTTATTGCCAAATGCTAAATCTAAATCTGTCGGCTGTCCGCCCTCCTCTTCGGAATCTTCTGTGTCCGACTGCTGAAGAGTGACTTCTTGTAATTCCGTTTCCTAAAAATAATTTGTTTCATTGTTATTTTTGTTTTCTTTTTTACTATATTAATTTATAATCCATTTTAAATAAATTTTACCTGTTGTGGAAATTTTGGTGATAATAAAATTTCCCGATTGATTTTAACAGTCTCTTGAAGTTGTTTTTGTATTTCAGCTAATTTTTTTTCATCTGTCCATGAATTGCCAGCAGTGAGTAAAGGTGAAGGAGGCATTGGCAATGCATTCAAAAATACTGCAGTTCCAGTTGCAAGACCAACAATCATTTTCTCACCAATCGTCACTTGAATCTATAATTAATTCATATCATGTTCACTTGAATAAATAATAAGTTAAATTGATTTTTCTTTAAAATAGAAAGACTATATTAAGTATTATTATAATATATTTATAAATCTTCCAAATTTTTTATGCAAAAAAAAAAAAAAAAAAAAAAAAAAAAATATTTATATTATAATACAATAATATAATAACAATAATATTTACCTTCAATCCAAAAATACTATTCATTGATTTAACTTTAAGTTTATTAAGTAGAAGACGATGCATTTCATATTCAAGAAAAGGTAAACTATCGCTAATTTCTTTTGCATGTAGTTCACCTCTACAATCCTTTTTGGGCCGTGAAACAAATGCTTGAATTAATGAACCATGACCAGTTGTTGTAAGACCATCTGGTACCTCAATTGTCGTAAACAACACTTCAGGCACAGTGCCTCGACTTTAAAAAAAAATATTTTATTTCGTTTAAATTTAATTATTTTTAAAAGATTGTTTCATTATTTTTATTATTATTCAATTTTATTTAAAAATTTTAATATTATTTAGTAAAATAATGATAAAATTGATACAAAATTAATAAAAAATAAATATTGGTTACATAATACATTATATGTATTATTTTGAGAGAGAAAAAAAAAAAAAAAAAAAGGTAAAAACGATTGGTACCCGCAAACAGCACATTTGTATAATTGAATTTGAAATGGAATTTTATTCTCGCTGTATGGGATATGACAGATAGTACAGGGAAGTTGATGGCTACGTGTCAAGCTCTCCTCATGACTCTCCGAATAATGACGTGACTAGAAATGTAATAAAAACAAAAATAAATAAATAATGAATTCAAATTTAATTTTATTTGAAATATAATTAATGAAAGATTGGAAAAATGAATTAAAAAAAAAAAAAAAAATTACTCTTGATGATGTTGTAGGATGATGATGTGTTCGGTCATCGGCTTCTTTTCTTCCTTGATCTAAATCATTTCTATCTAATGAAGTTGTCATTAATTCTTTATTGATATGTGGCTGTTGAGTTGAACGTTGATGACGATCTGCTAGTAATGGAGGTGGAGCAGCTGATTGCAAATTAGTCGTAGCAGAAGCAGTACCCTTGATAATAAGATTAGAGAAAAGAATTAACATTAATTTAAAGAAATTAGATTTTTTATTTATTTTGTTGTGTTATTTTTTAAATGGTCACCTCAGGATCGGGTGGTGCTGAAATATATTTAAGGCAGATGACAGCAGCGGTGCCAGAAGCACTTAAAACGCAGACATCATCACAGATGCTTGTTTGTTCTGAATAGCCAAGAACAACATTACATCCAAGTGCTCGGGCATGGCCACGAATTTCCATTCGTAATTCAGTCCACCATGCATCCCGCGATTCTGGTTCATCGAGATTTGTAATTCTTTCCAAAAGTTTAACTGATCTTGTACTAACACTTCCACCTTGAAAAAAGCAACAAGATTAAATTAAAAAAAAACAAGAATTATAAATCCATTATCATTATCATTTCGTTTGTTGAGCCCATCACTAAAAGATATGGGAGAAAAATAAATGCGCGCGCATAAAGTAAATATTATAAATATATTAATCCATTTGAAACTTGACTGACCTACGAGTTGAATAATAATATAAAAAAGAATGATTTTTATAAACTCGTTTTTAAAATTAAATTAACTATTATTTTCATCAACCCCATTGAATCCCATAATATATCTTCCGGATTACAAATTCATTTCGCATTAATTTTCATTTGATTATAATATTATTAAAATATAAATTCTGTTTAGCTACGAAATAATGCTAATAATGCTAATAATAATAATAATAATAATAATAATATAACAATTATTACCAATATGGAGAATAAAACCTGGAGGGTATTTGGACATGGTTAAAAATGGATATTCAAGCATTTCAAGATTTTCTTGATTCATTGTTGGCCGTACAATATTGGTTGATCGTAAATGTGAAGAGCGATCACTGCCAGTTAAACTATTCCCTATGAACACAATTGAAAAAGAATAAAAATATTATAAATAAATATATCAATAATTTTTTAATGAATTATAAATTATTATTTCATTAGACTAAATATTGCTATATACATACATATATATATATATATATATATATATATATGTAAGTATATTATAATAAGTAAAACCGAGAGAGACATGACACATTTTCTACTATGACGTGGGAAAGGAAATATGGGGAATGTTAGTAATGGTTAGTAACTACCTACGCCATGAGGTGAAACGTACCTATAAGCGGAATTTGATTTATCCCCCATTTAGAAGATAAACACAAGTGAAATTGCATCAAATTTATTTCAAAGGTTCATAATTTGTTTTCTTATGCAATTTTTGTTGGTTTAAGGGTTATTATTGTGCACATTCTTTCAAATGAATATTCAACTTTATTTTTATTCATATAGTCTTCGCTCATTGTTCACTATTTGCAATTTTTTATCTAAAATTGTATCGATTGGTTGATATCACATATATTGGATGTGCGGGGAATATAACATGTGTCATATATATATATATACTTTTTTTTATGAATTGAACTTCTCAAACAAATTAGTAATATTCAAACAGTAAGACATATTATGTAAATATGTTATTTAAGTTATGTAATCATTTAATTCTTATAAAATTTACGTAGAACAAAAATTCTTTTAGTTCAATATGTACAAATATAAAGAAATCAAAAGTTGTTGCTCCAATGGCTTCATCCTTTTCACTCTTCTTGGTGGATTGGTGTATGGTCTGAAGCAGCCGCTCCTTATCTCTTCTTGCATATCTCATCTCTTTATTCACTAATGTGAATGTTAAGATCTCAATAGAAATCATTAATTCGTATATAATATACCAACAAGTCCCAACAACGATTCTTAATTTGAATTTTTTTATTATATTATTTGTATTTTTGTTGGCTTGAAGTCTAGAATTGGGCTCCATATGTCCATATATGTCCATTTGTTTGTAAATTTAAAGTTTATTTTCACTCGTCAACTCCATATGTCTGCCTATTATATTTTGTGTATTATTTGTATTGTATTTCATTATATATGTATTTAATTTTTATTAGTAATAATGTTGCTTCCATCTTAGTTTGATGTCCTGATTCATTTCTAAAATATTAGCTGTATTAGCATGTTTTATTATTTGCCCGTTGATGTAGACTGACTGGTATGTTGTTGTTGATTTACTCTCATTTAATTTTATTTTTCACTGGGTTGTCCATTTATTTATTCAACTTGATTCAGAGTCTTTTGTATTTACGTATTATATTAACTGGGTGGCTTCTTTTTCATCTTTTCCAACTGCCAGAACACGGAAAGTGTCGATGTTTGTTTTGTTTGTCACTGGTATATCGTGTGTAGTAATCATGAGAGAGAGAGAGAGAGAGAGAGAGCATGTAATCATAGACCAAACCATTTACTCTGTTTTTTGGTGAGTGAGTTGGGTTTATCTCGCAATCCGAATTGATGAGACTGGATATTAATAATATTTTTTCATACATACATATATTTTAGGTAGACCTGGTGAGAGTTTAGTGAGAGTTTATAGGGGAGTCACTGGGTTCTTTCCCTGGTTTGGGAATCATAATAACTTTCCGCCATCTTCCAGCACCTGGGATTATATTTTAGAAGAAAGGAAGCATTTATTATTATGGTATAATTCTGCTTTTTTTTGGTAAACTATTTTTTTATTTCCCTTATTATATCACATTAGTAGTTATACTTTTTATTTTAATAATTTCATTTTCAATAATAAATTGATAGTTTAAAAAATTTAAATCATTTACTCTCTCTTCTTATTAATTATAGAAATTAATTATTACTTAAATGATTAGGAAAAAAAAAAATGAAAACATAAATAAGTATAAGAATTTTACAATAGTATCTCAAATAATGAAAAGTTAAATTTGGATTATGAAAAAATTTAATTTCTCTTTGATTAAGTTTCATTAAAATTCGCTGACAAATTTATAGTAAAGAAGAAAAAAAAGAAAAAAATAGAAGATCAACTATCTCTTCTATATCTATATTTATGTATTTGTTGATAGAGAAACGTTAATTCATTCAACATTCTACTTAAAATATAATATTTATTCATAATAAATCATAAACATAATAACAATATTTTTCATTCATTCATACAAATTTTTAACTTAAAATAATAAAAATAGCTATAAAAATAAGCATGCAAAAATTAGAATAAGATTGATAAAATAAATAAAGAAACAAATTGATTTTATAAAAAACTCAATATACACACATATTATTAGAAAGAGAGAAAGAGAGAGAGAGAGAGAGTATGGAAAAGAAAAAAAAAAAAAACAAGATTATTCTTTAAACATTTCTTAAAAATATTAAAATATTGATGTATAATATAATAGTTAGGAGAAAAATCATTATAATTCTCCCTGTAGTTAATTGACATGGAAGACAAATAAATAAATAAAAAAAGTAAATCAAATCAAATTAAACATTAAAGAATTAAAGAATATAAATATATAAATAACAGAGACATTGTGAACTAGGTACGAGGGCATGTCAATAAGTCAGTGACTTTTTGAATGAAACACAGGTTTTTTGGATAATTTTTTTTTTTTTTTCAATGGATTCAATCCATTGAGCTCTTAGCTGATACACTTCATCCAACGTTTCTCTAATATTTTTTATCCCTTCCAAAAAATAAAATTTGTCAAGGACATTATAATAGGTATTAGAATCTTAGGTGATTTCATCGTTGGGGGGGGGGAGTCCAAACTCTTTCCGCCGAGCAATTTCTTCAGGTTTAGAAACAAGAAATTGTCACTTGGGGCTAAAGCCGGAGAATAGGACGGATGAGGGAGCAATTCGTATCCCAATTCATGGATTTTTGCCATGGAAATTCACTTTATTCTATTTTCTTCTCCAATCGCAAGGTAGTCTGCTATTAATGGATGTCAAACAAAAACGAAATGACCCAGCTGGTTCCAATTTCGACAGGAGTCAGCTGAGTGTTACCTTTTCATTTAAGAGAGGGGAAATTCAAAAAGTCACGGACTTATTCGACTACGTTCATCAATTATAAAGTTAAAATAGCCTTTTTTTAATTAATGAAATACAAAAATAAAAAAATATTAATTAATTTATTATTATTATTATCAATTTTTTATGTATTTTATAATAATATTAATTTTTATTAATTTTATTAATTTCTCACCATGTCCCTGAATCAATTTAGTATTTATTATTTACATATTTTTTTTTTTTTGAATAGTATCACAAATTTTATTGACTAATGACTATATATATATTATATATACATTTATACATTTAGAGAAAATAATAAATATAAATATAGTAACTCAATAACGTTTTAATAAATATTTGAAATGTTTTTAAAATATTCGATACATATCTAAATAATTTTTCAAATTTTTTTAAATCTTTTATTTAAAATAAATAGTAAATACAATATTAAAATCTATCTAGAGTTAGGTGTTATAGTAAAACCTACCCCATGAATCCCTTTTCCTCCCTTGCCCTATTATCTCCTCGCCATACCAATGAAGATGATAATAGATAATCTGAAAATTCTATAATCCATTTTTTTATGTAATAATAATACTTATTTGATATTTGAATATTTAAATATATTATACCTCCATAGTCGAATATAAAAATAATAAATAAATAAAAACAAATCTATAATTTTATATTCATTACCTTTTAAAATTTTCCATTTATTTAATAATTATTGAACGAAAGAAATTCTGTTCTTTTGAGATGGACTCATAAACCGCACCAAACAGGGACTTGATTTGTTTATTATATGTAGATAAAATTTGTGTGTCAGATTATTGGTCGAAATTTGTTGTGCAAGCGTTGATCGTCAAATATGAATTAGCATCAAATTATCTTTTCAATAAATTCTAGCCAATTTCATTGGTATTAAAAATATTTTTCTTTGTTTTATTTTAATTCAAAGTTGTAAACATTTTAAGAAAAAAAAATTAAACAATATCCTTTTTAAATTTTCTATTTTTCTATTTCTAGACATTCTAGATATTTTTTGATCAAAGTGAACCATTGAGAAAAATGTTTTATAAAATATTGGGTCTGGTAAAAAAGTTCGCAGCCTTTGTTTTTTTTTGTTTTTTTTTAGTAAAATTCAACACATTTTTTTAATATATGAAAATGAATTTATTTAAACCAAATATGAGCCATTATTATTGATAATGATTCTCCATTTTTCGGGTAGATCTATAATGCCATCGGTAAAAAATTTCTGTAGGTTAAACCTTGAAAAAGTGAATAAAGCGTTTTTTCACAGGCTTTTTTTCTGAATTCAGTTTAAATCCATTCTACCGGAACCGGACTATATGGAGTGGAGGGTGCATTAAAACTACCCAATTTTAACGCGTTATAGAAGTGTCATATTGTGTCGCTGGGCGTTGTCATATTGGAAGTAATAGCTTTTACTATTAATTAATTCGAGCCCTTCTCTTACAATTGCCTGGCATAATATCTCTAGTAGTTAAAAATTATGATTGATATTCACTTCATTTCTCATTATACATTTTACATAATTTAATTTTACATAGAAATTTCATAATTTCTTCAGCATCATCATTTTATAGTGATCTTTCTCCTTGCTAGACAATGATCAAAAAGCATATCCTATCTTGAACTACAATTGCTTATTTTGGACAATGGTGTTTTCATTTCAATTCTATTCTATTCTATGTTGTGATCTCGAGGGGATAGTTCCTTCCTTCTCTATCATTATCAGCCACGCCACCTCTATCCAACTCTCTCCTTTATATTGTCTACTCGTCGCATCCTTTGGTTTACCAATCGATCATCGCTTCTCAATTGGTTGGTCTCCTCTCACGCCCAAGTTTCTAGCTAGTTTTATCATCATTACTCATTCAACTCGTCGCACAACCTACACTTGAATGCCGACTATACCGACTCAACCTAGAAACCTGTTTCTTAAATAACTAAACCGATCTATTTAAAGCATATTTAATTATCTTTAAATTTATATTAATATCAAGCAAATTGATTCATTATGTGTTTAATTATATGATCGCAATGGCAGAGATATACAAAAATACTTTTCTTACCTCTCGTTACTGTAGATTTTCAATTGACTTATAAAATCTCATACACTCAATTTTTCTTATTAATCGGTCTACAGCTGTAAGTTGACCTAAACACTTTTTCGTATATATATATATATACACCATTTATTTTTGATTGTCATGAATACGAAACCTGAAATTGCTGCTCAAATTGTTGTCTTTTACATGTTAGGTTGTGTCTTCCTCCAAGTTTCTTCTCGCCGTCCACTGATTGTCAGTCACACCTTGATCATATTTCAGCTGCTTTTGCATATTGGTGGTGAGTTCAGAGTTACGTTTCTGAGTGAAAAGTAATTACGACTCTAACTAGTACTGTGCTGAAATCTCCTATAGACCCATGAAACAGCAGACTCTCTCAAGTTCAAAATATAAGCGATTTCTTTATGATATTGATGACACCTATTAAAAGGGCTTATGTCATGCAGAATGAAAATGAACAGTCAATGAAAATGATAAATAAGCTTTCAAAATATCTCATTCTCTCAATAAAGTTTATTTCATTTACTTAACAAACATATTCCTAGTTTGATCTTCTATTTATAGTTAAACACGTAAAGTGAAAAAAAAAAAAAAAAGAAAAGAAATATATCATTTTAAATATATATAAACTATGAAACTAAAATAAATCAATCAATACTAATTGTGAATAATAATTGGGTGTACAGTATATTTTTTTGTCAGTTGGTCTTTAGCCATCACACACAAATAAGCTCAATGGTTTGCCTGCCCACTTGAGATCATGCCAAGTAGAATTGTTCGTGTGTCCAAATCAAACAACTTTGAATGCCAATCGAATAGTTTGAATTCAATTGGAATATTATGTAGTTGTAATCATTGGAATTGGAGGTAGCAAAAAAAACTTTATTCCGTCTTTAGCTATTCAAAATAGTGGTTTCGGTAATGTTTTTGTTTGTTTTTTTTATTAATTTCTTAATGACCAATTGAACCGCATTGCACAGACTCACAGACAAATTCCGAAGTAAAATAACCGGAGATCCAATTTTCAATCGTAGACGATGTGATGACTGGATGCCTGGAAAGAGTTCAGTGTGTTTAAAAATAAACTCTGTTGAATAATTTAAGTTCAATTTCTTTAAATTTGACAACTTCAACTCTTAAAATCAGATAATCATTTTGCATTATTACATTACTGTAGTTATGACTGATTGTTCTTTAATATTGTACACTTCGTTTGAGTTATTATGAATATTCAACAGGCAGCTTAAAAACAGCAATGAGCTGTTCTGTCTCCATCCAATAAAGGAACTGAAATGTCAGATGATGCAACGGCCAATGCGATTTCATTGGCAAAATAAGAATTGTTGTTTTTATGATTTTTTTTTTAAAAATATTTTCACAATATAATAAACCAGATGAGACCCTACTAATAAATAAATAAATTAAAATTTCCTCATGATTCAGATACCAAGGCAACGTAAAGCTTTGTTGAGCTTGTTATAGATTTTAAAAAATTAACTTCTCGATTTTTGATAAGATATTGATAAAATTCATAACTTATATTCTATTCTCATACCGACAAAATTTCATTAAAATCGATCGAGCTTTTCAGAGGAGTTTTTAGTTTTTGGCCAACACAGTAATACGAGATATTTTATATAAAAGATTGATAAAATGTATACCCATGTTTAAAAAAAGGGGTATATAGGAAGATTTTGGTAAAATTTCATTACAATCGGCCTAGGCAATTTTCAAGTCAATATGTTCATAATTCACCCAACAGGTAGACATTCAAAATCCCAAACTCCTGTTTGGATTCACCAGGTAACCAGGAAACCAAAATATGTAAACAAATTAACAATTCTATATATATATATATATATATATATATATGATGTTTATTCTTTTTTTACACAGTTTTTTAAAGAAAAAAGTTGAGTGTATATGTATTATAATCGTGCAAAGTTAACATTTATCAACACCTAATATAGTGTATACATATGTATTTTAAAAAAAATATCTATCACCATCTATCTCTATGATAAAAGTTGTGAGTTGCAGCACAAAACCACATTTCTCTTATTATCAATTTTTTTTCTGAATTATCTCCATCCAATTAATTCTCTTCTATATTGTCGATATATAATAAATTTCCCACCAATCTTTTTTTCATCTATTCGCAACTTCTCTAAAACATTAATGCTTCTGACTATATTTTCGTATGCATAAAGGACGTGAATTTTATTATTATTTTATTCCTCATTCCCCAGTTCAGTTCAGATCCTATTTTTCTCAATTCTAAAATTATTATTCTTCACTCCCAAATTCACAAACCAAGTCACACCTTTAAATACTTTTTTATGTATCAATTTTATATATATATTTATTTATTTATTTATTGTAAACGTTATGGAGTTTCAAACAACCGAGCTCACAACATTGATAATTATAATTATATAATAATAATAAAAACATTATACCGAAAAAAGACGCGACATATAGACACGTTGGATGGTAATACAAAAAAGGTGGAAAAATAAAACAATCAAAACAAAACTTACGTTTTGTCGAGATGCCTAGAGGTAAAGAGAGCCGACGTGTTTGGTGAAAAACCCAAAAAAACGCTAAGAGGTTCAATAAATCCAATTTAATGACATGTCAATGACTTGTTTTTAATTTTAATTATTTCTTTTTTTTTTTTTGTTTTTATTTATTTATTTATTTATTTTTTTGCTTTAATTCAATTTTCTAGTGATAAAATTAAAAATTAATATATATATATATATATATATATATATATATATATATATAAAATGATTTTAAAAGATTATTAAGATAAAATATGAAATAAATAAAGATAAATAAATAAATGAATAAATATTATTATATACAATAGAATAAGAAGTCAATCTAACAGTTGTAGCCATATTTCTGATTATATAACTTGAAAATTATTATTTCCCTATATAAATTTCGCACTTTTATACTTTAATAATTGATATTTAGTTGCACTACAGCAAGGCTTTCAGTGCCTATAAATGTATTATTTTATAGTTTGTATGTAGAAAAAAATTTACTAATATCTTTCGTTAATTAAACTAGAAGAATATTCCTTGGCAATATAATATATGTATATAATATCAGTCATTGCTAAATAAATGGTGTAAGTGAAGAAATTGTTTAAGTGAGGAGAAGGAGGACAACTATTGTACCTCTTATCCTATATATATAGTATATATATATATATATATAATATTATTAAATAAAAACAAGTATTGACATGAAATAGATAAATCTTTTAAATTTATTTGATTTTTTTTTCATTGCTTTAATTAATTAATTTTAGATTCCCCTTAAGATTATTATTTAAAAATAAATAAATCAATTAAATGACAAATGGGATAAGTAGTATATATATCCTTAATGATTTGTCTGTTTTATTATTTACCAATAAATATTTTTTATGGAAGAAACTATTTAAAAAATATATTTTATAAAAGCTAAAAGAAATTGCAAAATATAATAATAGTTAAAAAAATAGTGTATAATATTTAAATAAAATCAAAATGGACTTTTTATTGAATAATATTTTCTTATCTAATGTATAAATGACACTGGATAATTAATTTAATTGAATGTTAATTTTGAAAATTATATATTCTGTTTTTTTTTTTGTCTTGTTTTCTTATTATTATTTTAAAATGGGTGCTTTATATTTATATTGCAAAATTTGTTTGTTTCTTAATAATAATAATAATAATAATCAGATGAATAATCAGGTGAAAATTTACCAGCATTAAATGCTGAGTAAGTGCAAAAACTCGAATAATAATAATAATAATCATCATCATCAATATAAAATACACATGCATTGAAAATTAAATTAAATGAAAACTCTACTCTAAAGGGATAAGAAAGAATATTATTAATTAATAAATATTTATAAATATAGAATACCTTTGGGTGTAATACTGAGATCTGAATCAGAAGAACGTCGGTGTACAGTAGACAATTTTGCTGGTGATGGTGATACCCTTGGAATGGCGCCGGTAGTGGTGACTGCTGCTGTTGAGGAACCAGCTGCAGGTGACCCTGGCTGAGCACCTTCTTCGCAGGAAGGCCTATTTTTAGGGGGCAACAAGCAGGGCAGGGCATGCTTCAAGTCACTCATGTTGAGTCGGTCAGATACAGTTAGATTATGCTGAGGGACAGGAGAGGTCGACGGCAAAAGACTATTAGCACTCCGACTTTTATGCACTGTTGTTGTTGATGATGCTGAAGGAGGAACAAGCAATTGTGGGGAGCAACCACTGGAGATGGTAGATTGTGGACCATGCAAAAAATTATATTTCAACGCTATTACTGGTTTATGGGTTACATTTATTAACTCTACATTTGAATTCTTTATTAAATGAATAGTTTCATCTTGTTGCTCTTTCTCGATTTGTTTCGATTTAGACTCATCTGATTCAAAATCATCGCCATCGTCATCCGATGTCGATGAATTCTCACTAGAGGATGTCATTGCTGAGCTTGTGTTCGATTCAAGAAATCTTAAACTTTCGGAGATATCATCGGGTTGGATTGTCTCATCAGGAATCGATAAATCGGAGTGAGTGAGTTGTAGAATAGGGGGTGGCATTGGATTAATGAAACTCTCCCGTCTCGAGGCCGAATTGGAAGAGCATGGACTCTCTTTCACTTCCACAACGCGATCCAATGCAAAACTAGACTCCATTAGGCTTCGGATTAATACGGAAGTGACAGAGTCACTTGATGACCGGGCATGAATACGATAATTCCTTTGACGGATATCCTCCAAGGAGCCCATATTACGTGATTCATAGGAAATTTTCGCTTTAATTGCATTTATTCCCAATGATAATCTTTTATTGTTTGGCAAAAGACGTGTAATCCCACGGGAAAAACGTCCGCTATCATTTAAACTTTGCGTACTACGTCTTGTCACTGCTGCTGAAGAAGACAATTTAGTCTTGGATGAAGGTGAAAAAGACGAACGAGAAGTGTTGTCTGTTATTACACCGGCCGGAGGAAAAAATGAAGCATACTTGGCTGATCGGGCCTTTGATGGAGGCCAAACTTTTACTGGGGATACTTTGCCTTGTTTTAATATAGGAAATTTATTCCCGATATGTGGAAAATAGAGCGGAATATCTCTTGGCGATTGTGGACCAACAGTTAGCACTAAACTACTAGCATCCATTTCTAGCAAATTAGTAGAATTAGTATTAGTAGATAATTTAGTTTTCAGGCCACTAAGATGAAAAAATAAGAAGGGAGTGGAGGGAAAGAGAGAGAGAGAGAGAGAGAGAGACAATAAATATTTAATTGATGAAGATGAAAATTACCTCCATTTAATAAAAAATAAATTCAAAATTCATCATACAAAAATAAAAAAAATACAATGTAACCAGTAAAAGACACACAAAAAGTAAAAAAAAGAAAAAAAAATGAAAGAGATTAAATAAATAATAAAGTTGACTCGACATAAAATTAAATCATTTTTGCCAATAGGGGAGACAAAAATAAAAAATAATATATAAATTTGAGAATAATAATAATAATAAAAAACATAGAAACATAGAGAGATAGAGAGATAGAGAGAAAGATAGAAGAGAAAGAAAGGTGGTGGTGCATTCAAAAAGAATTCATTTTGTTTTTTTGTTTTTTTGTTTTCAAATAAATAATATATAAAGGGCATAAGAAAGATTGGTAAAAATTATAACTTAAATTTATAATACTTAGTGAAATATCTAAGAGATATTTTTATATCTAAAGGTATGTATAACACAATTTATATATATTGTCTTTATACAATATATATTTTTCAGTATTTAATAATAAATTAACTGTAAATTATTGATTACTAGATAATAACAAAGTTCAAAAACAAACAATTTTATTATTACGAGAGCAGGTCAATATTTCCGTGACTTTTTGAATGAAACACAGGTTTTTGGATAAAATACACTTCGTCCAACGTTTCTCCAATATTTTTTATCCCTTCCAAAAAATAAAATTTGTCGAGAACATCAAAATAGGTATTTGTTTGTGAGATGATTTCATCGTTCCCCGGAGAATAGGGCTGATGAGGGAGCAGTTCATGAATTTTTGATATGGAAACTGCACATGTGTGTACCCTTACATTGTCCTGATGGAAAAGAACTTTGCGGTCGTTTTTTTCAAATCGTCATTAATAAGTTGGCATAATATTCCCCATTGATTGTTTTATCTTTTTGAAGATAATCAATGTGGATGATACAGCGTGCATCCCAAAAAACGGTCGCCATAACTTTATTGGCTGACAAACGCATCTTGGCCTTCTTTGGTGCCGAACACTATTTTGACTGCTGTTGGTCTCTGGTGTGTTGTGGTGGATGTGGACGTTTCATCCACTGTTACGAAACGGCGCAAAAACTCGTCCATATTGAGGTTAAACAACGCTAAACACTCCTGTGAAGTTGTCATACAATTGTGTTTGTGGGGAATTGTGAGCACACTAGGCACCCATCTTGCGGAAAGCTTTCTCAGACCCACAAATGATCATTCAAATTTGAAACTACTGAGCCATGCGAGATGCCAATGACATCCACAATCTCTCTCCCTTTCAATCTGCGATCGGCCATCACCATCTTGAATTTTTTCAATTGTTACGGGTGTAGAGACTTCAGTTCGGCATCTTGCGTGCTTCTACGGCCCCAACGAAATCCCTACCTAAACCACTTCTTTACCATTGAAATTGATGGTGCCGAGTCGTATTTATCAAGCTTAGCCTTGGTTTCAGTGATGTTTTTTTCCGCAAAAATAATACTTAATGAACACATGAAATTCAATTTTTTTTCCATTTTCTTTTCCAATCACGACTTAATCTGCTGTTAATGGATGTCAAACTAAAATTAAAAGACCCGGCTGGTTCAAATTTTGACAGGGGTCAGCTGATAGTTGTCTGCTGACATGAGCAGTGTTGCCATTTTATTTAAGAGACAGGAAATTCATAAAGTCACGGACTTATTGATCTGCCCTCTTATTTATAATAAAAAAAAATAATCCTATAACATCTACCCAATCACCCGATTTTGATCAAGTACCAAGCCCTACGAAAGAGAAAGTATTTTGTTAGATACGGGAACAGAGACAGAGACAGACAGATGGTGACCTCGTACAATTGATTATTTTCAATAATAAAATTGGATTTAAAGACTATTTAAATTTACTTTAATTAAAAATGTTTAATTTTTCTTTTAAGACATAATTTATGAAATTACTTATTTATTAAAAAAAATTAATTAATTTTTAATTATAAAATACAGACATATACTTATAGTTTAATAGTGAACTAGCTTTAATAGTTAAAAATAAGGTATAAGTCTATATATCAACTTAATGAATTTAGAATAAAAATATTTTTTACAAGTAGTTTATCATTTCATTTATCTACTGACAATGAGTTAAACAAAACAAATATTTTTAAATATTTTTTTATTTAAAGTGTTATTTTGCTTTATTTAATAATAAGATGGTTATAAATAAACTTACTCATCTGTTGAGTCTGTTGTTTGTGAATTATCAAGAAATTTAATTAATGTAACTGCTGTTCCAATTCCTCTCACTACAATTCCTGAATCTCCTTCAAGATCAAAACATTGTTTATACCTGTTTAAAATAATAATAAAAAAAAAAAATAAAGGTAATAGTAAGAAATAAAATAAATAAATTAAAACAAAATGCATGAATACCCAATGACAGCATTTCCTCCAAGGTCCAATGCTTTAAGTCCAATTTTTCGTTGTAATTCACCAGATAATTTAAGAAAAAGTGTTTGGCGAGCTTCATTTGATGCTCGGGGAGTTCGAATCTTATCAATCCATTGATATTCCGGGTCATCATTGACAACGAGTTCTTCAACAAAACCATGTATTACTTGAGCATGAAATCCATGTGGAATTGATTGTGCTATCAAAATAAAAATACAAATAAATAAATAAATAATCATTTATTTAAATTATAATTTAGAAAAAATTCTTTTAAAATAAAATAAGAAACAATTTTTAATTTTACTTTTATATACAAATTAATTTTCTATATTTCTAGACTCTTTGAATCAAAAATTATATTATAAATGTTATTTGTTATTAACTTATATATTTATGGGCCGAGTTCATAGTCGAATCTTATAGCAAAGGTCATCCTAAGGGATAGTGACTATGAATTTAGATGACGTCTTAAGATAGTTAAAGATTTTATTTTATTTACAATGCAACCTCAAAATTATTATTTGTAACAAGCATTAATTATTATTTATTTGCAAAATATACAAATTATTTTTTACACATTATAATTATTTACTTCTTCAATTACAAGTTACAATTACACTTTTTGCTTTTAAGATAAATACATTTTATTTATTTATTTATTCATTCATTCCACATCCCTCCCTTTTGCGGTTTGAAGTATATTTACTAATTATAGATATTAGACTAAGATCATATATTTAACCCCCTTAAGACGATAGACTCGGATATAGGTAACTCCCAAAGCCGGATTTTTTCATCCTGGATTATCACCTGTTGGACATGCCACGAGAGAAACTTGCCTGCTTCTCCAATACTTAAAGACGATCTTTAATATAAAATTCGACTATATATTCAGTCCTATATGATTATATAATATAGTATACGAGAGAGAGAGAGAGAGTGAAAGTAAAAATAAAATATATTTACAACAGAAAAATTGTACTCCACATGATGATTGTCGAAATTTGTTGAAATCAGAGAAAAGTTCAACTTTTACTGTTAAATTTACTTCACCTCTTATGCCGTGCATTGTATCATAAACAGGAATCCAACCACTTAAAGATGACCCTAATTTTCAAATAAATTATATATATATATATATATAAATTAGAGAGAATAAATAAATATTATAATAATATTACTAATAATTTTTCAATTTCCTATACCTTTTAGACCTGTGTTTGATGCAGGGCCTGAATCAGCACTGCATGTTTTTTTCATTGAAACAGGTGATCCATTGATAAGTAACGGATTAAGATCAAGATAAACTTTGCCAATTGCATCATTTGCGGAATAGGTATCATGATCCATTAGTCGAATCTGTAATGGTTCATCTTGTAATTCAGAATCATCCACTTCAAAACGATACCAATCTGTATTCCATTTTGGATTTAATGTTTTACGACAAACGTCCGTTTTAAATACCGAACTAGCATATTTAACCTCCACATAGGCATCTGTAGTATCACTTGAACGATCCATTACAGGCAAATTACGTCCAGCAAGAATTTTCACTTTCACTTTTCCAGGCATTTTTACCTTTTATTTTCTGTTTCTACTCAAAATATTTACTTGAAATCAAAAAAAAAAAAAAAAAAAAAAAAGAAATTAATGATAATTATTTATATATGTATATATATATATTTATGACCTTAATTATGTTTGTTAAATAATTGTTAAAATATATTATAATGTGGTATAAATAAATTTTTTATTTACAATAGAATAGAGTGGGGGGGAAGTATTAATTTTTTTTAATAGTGCATACTTTATACAAATCCACTCTCTATAAAATTTGAAAAACCCATAAAAATATTTATACGTATATTTATGGTTGTGCAATGCTCTATATAAACTGAAATTTTTAATTTAATAGTACTCGGTAAATATTCAATTTTATTGATATATTTATTTAATAAGCATATCAGCTTTTGTCTATTATCAAAAGTATGTGTTTAATTAAAAATTATTCTTATTAAGTTTGATATTAGCTTAGATAACTTATTAAAATGTTATAACTATTGCCGATGGTTGTTTAGGAAATGAAGGATTAAATCTCGTCACATATCCGACTGGATGAGAATCCAAATATACTTGAATCATAGAAAAGAATTTCTAATAATAATATTAATAATCTGTTTGTTTTTTTTACTATTCATATTCAATAATTTTCGCTTGAACCATTAATATGTTAATACAAGCGAGGTCAATCTTTTATTAATAGTACCAACAGATTAAACGAAACTAACTTTTTATCATTCATATCAATTCTGGTCGTTTCTTCGTATGATCTATATCACTTTTGTTACTGTTTTGAATAAAAATATGCCAGAGTTTGTCTTAAAGGATTAAACTAAAAAAGTAGATGCGAAATTTCATTGTACTTTATAAATTTGTATACAAAATATATATAGGTATATTGAGAAATTTAATTTATTAATAATAAATATAGTATTAACTTTAATTTTCTTTTCATGTACAAGTCTCAAATGATTTTGATTTTCAAATTAGTCTCAATTTAAAATGTATATATTCTAAGCAATAACTAATATGAAAAATATTGAGATAATAGTAAGACTTTTCAAGTTTTTTGATTTTATTACAAAATAGACAAAATTAAGAATGTGTAACATGAAATGATAAATTTTAGTTAAAAACTTATCTGCTCAAGGCATTACAAAAGAAAAAAATACATAAAAAAGAATAAAAACAAAATAATTATCTAGATTTAAACTCACAAAACAATAAAAAACAAATTAATTAATAATACAAATAATATTATTAGGTTTAGTACTTATTTATATATATATATATATATATTTTAATAGTAGAATTTTTATTTGTTTTTATTTATAAATATATATATAAATATAAAATAACTATTAATCATATATATGAGTTTTATAATAAATATTTAATTGAAGTCATTGCTATTAATACAAACAATATTAAATATTATATGACAAAGAAACAAATTATAATATTTTAGTTACCTAAAGATAAAAATTTCTATAAATTATTTCATTAATTTTGTGATTTTATTTCTTAGATTGCTAAAAAAAATTAGGAATTATTTTAAATAAATCAATGAAAACTAAAATAATATTTTGTTACCTTTTAACGAATTATATTTTATATTTTTTTTTTATTTTAGACATTTAATTATATATCTTAATTCATTAAATATTATAAAATATAAAGTAAAAATGCAAAACATTGAATTTATAAATAATTGTATAATAATTATATATTTAATAAGAAAAGATTAATTAGAAACGTATGAGCAAATATTTTTTTTTAATGGAATTTATCCAAGAAACAAAAATAAACTTCAAAAGGCCATGATATTAGGAGAGAATGTCATTAATAATAATAATAATAATAATAATAATAATATGTAGAATGTTTCACTTTTCAAAAGATAGATGGCAGAAGTTTGACAGATGTGTAAAATGAATAGAGCGCAGACCATCCCTATCTATATATATGGAATTGTATGGAATACAGCAGACAATAAAGTGACCATACATCCCGTTTCCAGGTAGCTTGTCCCTTATTTTAAATTTATTATTATATTATTATACTTAGTTATTGTTATATTATTTAATATATTTTTCAGTTATTTTCATAAAATTTAGTATAAACAGAAATAATGAAAAATATACGTTTTTTCTTCATAGCATCCCCAAACTATTACCGAAAATTAAAAAATGTCCCGTTTTTAGGAAAAAAAATAAATGGTCACGTTAAGAATACAATACAATATTGAGAAATAAAACTTGATTATTCGATTATATATTATTTTATTTTATATAATATATATAATATATTATATATATAATGTAATTTATTATACAAAAAAAAAAAAAACAAATTTATAATATTAAATTAACTATTTAAAAAAATTTTCTCAATGGAATATTGAAATGGGGTGCATTTCAGTTAACGATCACAAGATTCCTTTAAGCCTAGTTTACACGGGCTTCGTACTTGTCATTAGTTCAGGGGTGGGCAAATACTTTTAAGCGCGGGTCAAAATGAATTTTTCAAAATTTCTTCTGGACCGAAGGACCATATTTCGAAAACACTAATAAAAAAATTTATCTATTTGTTTAGACATATTGAACGAAAAATCGAAATAAGAGCCAACTTTTTTAACGGGCCGACGGGCGTTTCAAAAGCCAGCTCTTAAAAGTTTTGCCCACCCCTGAACTAATGACAAGTACTAAGCCCGTGTAAACTAGGCTTTTTGAACGTCCGCCGGCCCGTTGAAAAAGTTGGCTCTGATTTTGATTTTACGTTCAATATGTCTCTAAAAAAAAAGATAATTTTTTTTTATTAGTGTTTTCGAAATATGGTCCTTCGGCAATGACAAGTACTAATGTACCCGCGCTTAAACCACGGACGATCGCGACGAAAATGTCACTTACACAGAACATCAAGTGGAACCGAGAGGAACTAACCCGAAATGTCAGATCGGTTTAATTATTGCCAACTTCAGAATATAATTTGAAGTGATTTGAAGTCTGAAATGGAGGAAAATGGTCTCATATCAACATACAGGTAGTTAATTAATTTAAATTTTTTATAGTTTATTGTTTTAGTTAATTTTAATTTAATGTATATATCATTATAAATTCATTTGTATTTCATTTGTTTAAATCTTATATTTAAATAAATTTTTGTAAATAACAATTTTCTTTGTCAAATTTTTTGACATTTTTACGTAACCTTTAATTGAAAGAATGTTTCATGTTTTTTTTTATTTTAGTGGTATTTAAATTATATAGAATAATTTATGAGATTTTTTTCGTTTTTATTTAATTTTAATTTTTTTTTATTTGAAATTTTACTTATCAAACAAGTAGGCGTAGATAAAATAAACAACCTTGAAAGCAAATATTAGTTTTTATTTGATAATAATTTCCTATTGATAATAAAAAAATGTAAGTTTATTTATTGGATGATACTAACTAATAATTAATTTAAAAAAAAAATAAAAAAATGTTTTAGGAATGAAAATACCAGTCCGTCCAGCTCCTGCACCACCACCATCAACATCAAAAAGTATTAACCAAAATTCATATCATAATTCTGATAAATGGGATGACAGGTATTATGCTTTATATATTTTTATTTAAATTAAAAAAAATGTTAAATAAAAAAAATAATATGAAATTTCATTTAAATTAGAATTTTTTTTTGTAATTAAATTATTATTGCCATCTTTTAAAATATTTAACGATGCCTTTTTAAACCCTTTTGATATATCTAATAGATAGGCATATTATAAGAAATATTTTCTCATGGCAGAGAAGAAATTATATTGTATTATATGCTCTTTATTTAAATAATAAAACAAGGATTCTATATAAATTTTTAACATATTTAATATCTATATAATATAACCGTAAAGATTATTAAATTTTTTCCTCTTTAATTATTCTTTTCTGCTATAATAGCAAAATTAAATTCCTTGATATTTAATAATTTCACACTCTCTAATCCTGAAGAATTTTGCATTATACTCTATGGGGATTTTATGTATATTTTCATTACATAATATCAATTTCCTTATATATATTCTCTCTGACAAGATGTTTTTCTATATTTATTATTTATTAAGTTTTTAAACTTGGAATTGGATGGTGAAAGACGTCCATTAAAAATGAAATTTATCTTTTGTTTCATATTATATAATATATTAATTATTTAAACAAATGAAATTATTGATTTATTTGTTTTGTTTAATTTAATTTTAGTTTCATCTCAGGGATGAAGAACTCGCCCCATCCTTTAGATGGTGTGGGTGTTATAAAAAAGAAACCCCCACCTCGTCCTCCACCCCCAAAATTTAATCAGCCATTAAAAAAGGGCAAAGTACCATCACGACCAAGTGAACTCCTTTCTGGATTTTTTTCAAGAAAATCTCAGAAATTACGTGAAAACCAAAATAATAAATTGCGCCCACCGAAACCTCCACTTCCTAACCATGGATCGGGATTCTTTAATCCGAATGTAACAGTGGCTTCGTTAATTGATCTCCACTCTCCGCCTAGTTCACCAACGCCAACCACCCGATCAAGTAGTGATGGAGTGAGTGTGAATAGTTTTGGAAGCGATGGACCAGGTCCTTTGAGAAATGCACAGGCCTTTGAATCTGGTTTTGAGGATGATTTCGACTTTTTTGGTGGCCTCTCCTCATCTAATTTCAAACCAATAACACAGAATGATCCATGGACAATGAATAAAAATCAACAAGATCCATTTTCTCCAATTACAACTTCAAATATCAAAACAACAACGAATTTCACAAAAAATATTGCTACAACATCAACAACAACAACAACCTGGTTTAATAACGAACAGCCAAGTAATATAATGCCAACGATTATTCGAGCAAAAGGCCCCGCTCCCAAACCAAAGTTTACAAATAAAAATACTCATACAAAATCCGATTCTAAAGTTAATAGATGTATAATCTCAGAAGATGATGATTGGTCACCTCCAATGCCATCCATTCCACCTCCCCCTCCACCTCCAGAGGCCTATGAAGATCTCGATGAGAACACATTCAATGAAGATACAAATATTGTAAGCACCACATTTTTTAAATGATTTATAAACAAATTAAGAGTATATTTTTAAATATTTATACTTATATATAAATAATTTCAGAATCAAAATCATCTTCCACATGGGATTGCAATTTATGATTTCGAAACAATGCATTCGGATGATTTACCTTTTCAGGTATTAATTTATATTATATATATATAATTTCTTTTTTTTAAATATATCTTAAGATTTTTTTCAATAAGTTCTTTAGAAGTAGTATTATTAATATAATTTTGATAAATTTTGAACCAATATTTCGACTTAAGAAAATAAACAGAAGATATTAAATCGATTGTTAATTATAATATAATGAAAATAATAAATTGAATGATTTTTATCATTTGAAATTCAAATTTTGATCCAATTATATTTTATTCTATATAATATTAAAATATTTTATATTTTTATAAATTTTTATATTATTAATTATTCATATATATTTTTAGTAATTATTTTGTAATTATTTTATTAATAGAAAAACGATACAATATACATCGAGAATGAAGTAAATGGTGAATGGCTTTATGGTAGAGTAGGAAATCGTCGTGGCATGTTTCCTGCAAATTTTATACATATCATAGTGCCTTTCAAATCTAATGGCATATCTGGACAAATCAGGGAAGAAAATCTTGTTACGGCAATTTACAAATTTACCGCTGAAAGTTGGGAGGATTTGGAATTTCCTGTATGTATTTTTATGAAATTTTTATTTAATTTGAAACTGATTATATTTTTTTTTTAAGAATTTGATAAATTAATTGATTGTTAACTTGGTTGTATAATTTAAAATTTTTGGCATTTCATTTAAAAACAAAATCTGACAAATGAGAAATTAAAAAATACTAATTTATTCTATCTATTATATCTATAACTATTTAATAAAACAAAACACCTCTAGATATTGGGTATAAAAAATTTAAACATTTTTTTGAAATGTATTTAATGTACACGATGAAATAACAAAACAATCTATAAGAAGTTTATTAGAACATAAAATACTTGAAGGACATAGCTCACAAAGTTTAGCATTGGGGTTGATGCCTCCAACAACTTTCGAGAAGCGCCACAGAAACATAAATATTCAAATTTATTTAAACAAATATAGTTATATATCTATTAATAATATTAATAATTTTTTTATGTTAATCCATGATTGTTTTTTACTTATTCTTTTTAGGAGGGAGCTAAAATCAATGTGATACGTCAAATAAATTCTGATTGGTTGTATGGTGAATACGATGGGCACACAGGCCAATTTCCTGCTTCTTTTGTTGATCGAATTCCAACCCTTTAATAAAAAAAAAAACGTAATTTTATAGGCATAAAACAAAAGAAGAGAAAAATATAATTTTTCTTTTTATATTTATTTGAACATTATCTATTTATATATATATATATATATATATATATATATATATATAAGAAAACACCATAGATTCAAATATATATGAAAGAAGGTAACATAAGTTTAAATTAATTTTTAAAAGATTAAAATGAAAAAATAATGATCTGGTGCCTTGGCTTATATTTAAAACGCTCAATTTTCAAAAAATAAATTAATCAGCCAGAAAATGAAGAAATATGAAAATAAGTGATATTTAATATATTTATAATGTTCTTAAACTACTCATTTTAGATTAACATATTTAATATTTACTTTAATAAAATAAATATTATGATAATAATAATAATATTTATCTTTAGGGATGTATTAATAAAAAAAAAATAAACTCTGTAACAATATATGTTTAAATTTTAGAAATATAATATTTATTCATTTTACTTCTTTCTTTCTAATTATATATAAATCATAATAATATAATTTTGTATTAATTTTATAATTTTTGTTTCGTATTGTAACAGACATTTTTTCATATATCGTCGGTTTGGAGGAATACCGTCACAACTCAAAATTAATAGATTTCCAGGAAAAGCATTTCAAAATTTGTAAAATATTAAAACAATTCTATCTTTACAGGGATAAATAATAGAAACAAACGGCTCTACATATAATTGAGAGGTATTTTAAACAATGATTTCGACTAATAATTTGTAATTTATGTACACTTACGAACCCTTTTACACCCCTTTATTTAAATATGTAACAGTCTTGTCCAAAAAATAGTTCGCCATTTGAATACTGCACAATAATCCAACACAAAATAGGTCTGTATTCACCAAAACTATGAAATCAATATCATGGCACTTTATAAAATGTGACACTATTTCATATATGTGACGGTCTTGCACAGAATGGCCGTATAAAACTGCGGGAATTACAGACTGTTTTAAATGCTATCTAGTGATTTTAACAGTAGTTATAACTTGTGCCTTTTTTCCACATAATATATTGACAATAAGTTTTGACAATAGTTTTATATATAAATCTCAATTATATAATTTTTGAGTTGTGACGGTATTCTTCCAAACCGACGATATATATATGTAATTTATAGATTATATTTAAATAATTAATTTTTAAATTGATATAAATTACAAAGAAATAATCATATAATCAGAGTTTATTTATATTAAAAAATCATTAAAACTTGTATTATTATTATTATTTTATATATGAAAAAGAAAATGTAACATTATAGAATAATATATGGCAAATTCCATCCTTTCAATTCACCCGTAAATATATATAAATATATATAGATATATTTATTTATTTATGTATATTAAATGGGACCATTAGATTTTTAATAATGAACATAAATATAAGTATCTTATTAAATTGTAGAAAATTTTGTACAAATTTTTTTTTAATCCCTCAGATACTTTAAAATGTAATATATTTATATATATATAATATTTATATTTATAAAATTATATATTTTTTGAGGATGTTGATGATGATGATGATATTAATAAGAATAACTAAAAAAAATTGTCTATCATTATTCCGCTTTATCTTTTTGATATAGTTTTTGAATAATCATTGAACACTACTCATTTGCATCATGTTTTAAAAGAAGATAATGTATTCGACCTTAAAACTATTGAGAAAAGCTAAAAATAACTAATTAAATCTAAAAAAATTTCTTTCGTTTCATTAAAACAGTAATATCTTTTGTTTAATTTATTAAATTTTAAAAATACGAATATTGGGTAAGTAAAAATAAGAACAAGAATAAGCACAAACATCAATAAGATAAGAATAAGATTTTAATTTTATTTCGGAAATAATACTGATTAACATCGTAATTATTTAAAGGAGGAATAATATTTTTCACTTAAAATCTCATATCTTAAAGTTTTATCAGAAAAAGTCAATATTCACATTCATTTATATTTATTTAGGGAAATTTAATGTTTAAAACTTTTGCCAAAAAATAAAAATATGTATTAATTTAATTTATTATATTTTTCATTAATTTAAAATGGTTTTACTTAAGATTTAAAAAATGCATGATTTTATTTTTAAAGTTAATTTTTTTTTTCGTTTTTTTTAAATATATATATATAAAGTAATTATTTGTCAAATTATCCATTTAAATAATTATTTACTTTAATTATATTAATTAATTTACTTTAATCAAAGTAAATTGCTTCTATTAAGTTTGAATTAATTCGATTAACAAATTCACATGTTAAGATTATAAAATTATATTTAAGAGGAAATATTTTTTAGAAATTAAATTCTTTTAAAATAATTTATTTTGAAATTTGATTGTGGTAATAAAAGTAATTAATGAGATTTTATGATGTGACTTACTTCATTTTAAAGAAAAATTTGGTTCATCTATCAATAGACACTTGCATATAAAATAAGATAATTTGCATTAAATCAATCTAGCAATCTATTGTTATATAATTATTTTATTAAAAAGATTACCACCATTATATATAATATATTTATTCTAATTAGTTAATTTCTAAAAGATAAATATATTAAAAAAATGGAAGCAAATGTCAACAAATATCCAATTTATAGAGGTTTGTTAAATTTAGAGAAAAATATAAATTATTTTATACAAGAAAAAAAAATAATTTAATTATTAATATATTTGTATTTATTATTAATTGAGAAATTAATATAAATAAACAAAGAAAGGTGTATTTTATTTTAATTTTTATTATTATTTAAATGATCAATTTCAGGACCACATTTCCCATGTTGCTTTTGTCAAACCTTATTTATTAGTGAGGAATTTTTAATTAAACATAAAAAGAAATGTGAATATATTAAATTATTTATAATAATGAAAAATAAATTAAAAATGTCTAACTCTGGTAATTATTTATTATTTCATATTCATAATTAGATTATAATCGATTTTTTGAACTAATAAATATAACTTTTTGGAACAAATATTAATATTAATTTTTTTCTTTTTTTTAGAAATAAAAGAAAATGAGATAAATCCATATAAAAGAAAGAATTATTTTTGTGATGATTGTTTTTGTGGATTTATAAATTTAAACCAATTTCAAAATCATTTAAATACAAATCATGTTGTTAAAGGTACATTTCAATGTCAATATTGTAGACAAATATTTAATATAAAATCTGATTGGTTAAAACATATAGAAATACATCAGACACCTAATCACCCTCATCATCATCATTATCAAAAACAAAAATTAGAACAAAAACAACAGCAACAGAAACAAGTACAATGTAATAAATGTTTAAAATTATTTATTAATACAAATACATTACGTACACATATAAATGAATGTCATACTATTTCTACTACTACTAGTTCTAATACTAATAATAATTTATTAATTGATGAACAAGTATTTTTTTTATGTTTAAAATGTTCTTTGAATTTTCCTAATAAATTTTCATTACAAAAACATTTATTATTAAAACATATGAATGTTGATAATAATAATAAAGATGCAATTGAAAAATATTATTGTAATATTTGTTCAAAAAATTTTAAAACAAAGATTAGTTTAATTGGTCATTTAAAAATGCATTATCATTTGCATATGAAAATGAAATTGGAAGAGGATCAATTAAAAAAAAAATCACTGAAATGTAATAAATGTCCGAAAACTTTTGCACAAAAACATCAATTAGATGAACATAATAAACAAGAACATATTAAAGAAGAATTTAAATGTATAATATGTAAATTAAACTATCCAAATGGTCCATCATTAGCATTACATAATCAAGAAAAACATTCCGATGAAATGCCTATTGCTTGTGATCAATGTCCATCACGATTTACAAATCAATTTGGTTTATTAAAACATTTACGTGGACATACACATGAAAATTTATTTGAATGTGATATGTGCCCAAACAAATATATAAAAAAAAGTGATCTAATTTTACATATGAAATTTCATGAAGATATAAAACCATATGGATGTGAACATTGTTCTTTACGTTTTTTAAAGAAATCTGATTTAGAACGTCATTCACGTAAACATTCAGGTGAAAAACCATTTAATTGTAATTATTGTCCAAGGAAATTTTTAGAAAAAAGTAAATTAATCTCACATATAAGACGCCATACAGGTGAAAAACCATTTGAATGTGATCAATGTATAGCAAAATTTTCAACAAAATCAGATTTAAATCGACATAAACGAATACATTCAGGTGAAAAGCCATTTCAGTGTCATTTCTGTTTAAAGAAATTTGGACAAAAAAGTCATTTAACATATCATTTAAAAACACATACAGGAAAGATAACAACATTAATTATTACAGAACCACTTCAACAACAACAACAACAAATACAACTATTAATCAATAATTAAAACTTCTTTCTTTTTAAATTTATTGTTATATTTTTTTAATGCATATTTCATTTTTTACGCCGTCATCAAAAGCTTACTTATTTTCTCGTGGAAGGACTACACTTTATATTCCTCCTGTGATTACACATACAAAGAATATTAATAATAAATTTCAACTGCTGAGAAGAAGAAAGCTTTTGTCGATAGTGTAACATTCGAAATACTGATAAATAAATACATATTTATATCTTGAACTTGGCTTGAAACCTCACAAAATGTTTGTTATTTATTTAACTTATTTTTATTAAGTCATATATTTTTAAGTTTCATTTTAATCTACTTAACATATTAAAATATTTCAACTAGTACCTGGGGTTAAATCTAATCATTTCTTTTAAAATGTTATTTAAAAATTTATATATATTATAAAAAAAAAAAAAATAACGAGAATCAATTCATGGCTGGTTTCTTCCTTAATCCTATGTTGTAACATTTAAAGGAAAATAGAAATACAAGATATAATTTATAATTTTATTGGAATAGTCACAAATGTTCAAATAAAAAAATGAACACATTAGTTTGCGTTTCCATATTATGATATATATATATATATATATATAATTACTGTACAAATTAAAAATAATATTTCTAATCGATGGAGATAATATGGACTTGATACAAACAATTGGTTGGCAACAAATTGATAATTAGAAAATGGAGAGAAGTCGCTTGTGCCTGGAAAAGATGGAAGACTCTCTCTGCTTGGAACTCCTAGACCAAGACATTTGGCGAGCCACCACCTCTGTGAGCTTGTTTTTACATTACCGTAATCTTGAGTCCACTTTCATAACCCTTTTCTTATTACTAGGACTAGGACTATGACACTATACGACAAAGTATGAAAATGGAAAAACAATATTATTAGAAAAATGACTTAATTCTAATTAATTAATCTTAAAGGAAGCAATGGTCCAGTAACTCCAACGGATAGTATCGAAACATTCAAGAGAGGAGAGCTCTCCACCAGATGCCTTGTGCAAATTGCTCCAACACTTGCTTCTATCTAAGAATAACTTTCGACTCACCTCTCTCAGTTGACGTACTGTTTTTGGGACCTTTTTGCATTCGACAAATACACTTTCCAACTCCTAGTCATCGAATGTTTTTCACCTTCGCACATCTGATTGAGATCTGAAAGGTCGATATTTTCATGGCGAAAATAAAAGAAACGGATGCACTTACATATTATATATTCATATATCATCTCTCACTCATCTTATGTATTCCCCATCCATTTAAATAGCATGTACAATCAGTGGCGAATTAAGGTCGTTTTAGGGCCACGAGGCATTTTCTTTGATATTGTTTATGCAATTATTTTTTGTTCTACCTTAACTAAAACAACAAGTAATTCGTTGGAAATTGATTCTTTTTATATTTTAAATAGAAATAGAGATTTTATAAGTGTTTATTTCTATTGATACAATTATTTAGTATTTGTATTTAAAATTAAACTTTATACGCGTTTGTGTGTGTTTCCAAATAAATTTTTCAATAGTGATTTCTTGAGTAAATAAATACAAAATCAGAAAATATTTTCTAAATAAAAATTTAATCTTTACAAAATAATATTTTTAAATGATGGGGGCCCTTCTAAAATGGACCCCCTCAACATGTGCTTAGTGTTCCTAGTGTGCAATTCGTCACTGATGTAATTTAGTTTAGATTATAACCAAACTTAAACTTGTATTTTGATGTGTATTTCAAACATTATTTAGGTATTATTTGAGGGGTAATAATAAAAAGTACATAGAAATCTATAAAAATAAAAATAAAAGTCGTATACGTGGTAGCTCCATAAGACTTTTCAATCGATATTTACAGTAGTTGAATATTTATCATTTTATTTTTTTAAATTAAATATAAGAAAAATTAATTTATTTAACTTATAAAAATTAAAAAACGATATTTTTAAAATGTTTTAAAATATAAAAAAAATTATTAAAGTGGACATTAAATAACTATTAATTAAAAGAATCGGGAATATGGAATAAAAATACTTGAAAAAGTGAATTTGTGTGAGAAATTAAAAGCAAAATGAATTAAAGGTATAAAAATAAGGTGGGGTGGAGTGGGGAGGGGGAATTCACAAAATTTCTGCCACACATACTCATGTCAACAGGAAAAATATTCATGATTTCACATGGAGTTTGCAAAAAACGCATGTGTTGTGTGTGATGAGTTGGGATTACAATACCTTTACTTTCAAAAAATTTGGATATTTATTTTCGATTGAAAAGTAAAAAAAAAATAAGTAAATATATAATATAGTTATAGTAGATATATAATAATAAAAAACCAAAATAAAAGATTTACGATTTATTATTATTATAATTTAGTAATAATTTGTGTCAATTTCTAAATTACTACTCAAATAAGATTACTTATATATATATATATATATATATATATATATCCGAGGGCAATTCACAAAGTAGGTTACGTTTTGGAATTAAGACAAAACTAGTACAGGAAAATGTTTTTTATTATATACTCTTTTGAAAGAGAAACTAAAACACTATTTTCCTACATAATCGCCAAAAAAGATGAGACATTTATCGTTGCGATGAACGAGCTTCGAAATTCCTTCCTCATAGAAATCCGCCGCCTGAGTGTAGTACTCACCTGGCACAAAACTTATGGTAGCCTAACTTTTGAAAAACACTTTCGTACAATAAAGTACGTGAAATTTACTGAAAACTGAAGGAAAGTTTGGTTATGGTGAAACCGCGGTAAAAAAAAATTAACTGGTGGAAAAGATCAATGAAAAAATTAGAGGAAACCGTCGTTTCACCATAACCGAACTTTCTTCAAAAGTTAAGCTACCATAAGTTTTGTGCCAGGTGAGTACCACACTCAGTCGGCGAATTTCTATGAGGAAGGAATTTCAAAGCTCGTTCTTCGCTACGATAAATGTCTCATCTTTTTTTGGCGATTATGTAGAAAAATAGTGTTTTAGTTTCTCTTTCAAAAGAGTATATAATAAAAAACATTTTCCTGTACTAGTTTTGTCTTAATTCCAAAACGTAATCTACTTTGTGAATTGCCCTCCTATATTTTGGTTTAGATTTCCGTGAGTTAATTTATTGTTATTATTATCAGATTTATCCGGGATATAATCTGATAATAATAACAATATATATATATATATATATATATATATATATATTGAATTTTTGATGATATTAAAATTACAAAATAAATACATAATATAATTTAAAAAAGTAAATATATTTGATGTTCTACAATCTACATAATTGTTATTTAAGATCTTGCTGTTGTTGTTGATGTAATGATATTATTCTATTGCTGTTGTTAAATATTGTCGTCTAGAAATTGTAATATTTATTATAATAGTCAATTAGATATAAGGTAAATTTTGAAGGATTTGACGTGTTTTTTATATTTCGAAAACTAACCCTTTTGGTGTATGAAAGCCATTGTGGGTCTAAAGCAGTGGTCTTCCAACTTTCTGGAGTCGCGGAACCCTATCGAATTAATATTAATATTAAATAAATATTAAAAAAAATTTGTTCTATTCGAGGCATTCGGTATTTTACTTTTATTATTATACCAAAGAACAATAATTTAAAAAAAAAGAAAACGTAAAAAAATAACGATAGTCTCGGAACCCTTGGGCTTGGTTCCGCGGAACCGAGTTTGAAGACCACTGGTTTCAAGTAACCACCTACGTGACCAGCTGAAGCATGTCTACCTTACAATTCGTTATAAAGAGGTTTTGTTTTGTCCACCATTTTGAAGATCAATTCAAGGGGAATTTCGTCATATTTATTTTAAAGGCTCGTAATTTGTTTGCTTTTGCAATTTTTGTAAATATTGTGTATTCTACGTTTTTGCACATTCTTTAAAATTAATATTAAGTCTAATTTATTCCAATATCCCTTATTGTTTACTATTTGCAAGTCTTTATCTAAAATTGTGTTGAAGGAGTGATTGGACGTATTGCGTTTGCGAGGGATATGATGTGCGTTTTACTTTTGATTAACAGTTGAACCCCCCCCCCCCCCCGCCTCCAAAACAATTTAATAAGATGAGAGAAATATTCATAGGCACAGATTTGTATAAATATATTATTCAAGTTATTTACTTTTTTTCCTATCCTAATAGGTATTAGCATTTAAGATTAGGCAAAAACTCGAATTGTGCGTCATATCCCTCGGTTTTATTTTATTCTTTTTCTCTTTTTTTTACTTTAAAATAGTATAATAATTAGCATTGATAATCCATGGTGTAATTTGTATTTATTTATGTCTAAATTTCTATAGAGACAACATTTATGAAAACTTAAAAAATCAAAATAAATATTTATCATTGACTAATTAACACATCTGGTAGTTATAAATTATCTTATTCAAACTTTGATTTTCTTTTTCCTCTTTCATTTCAATACATACAATTACAATGTAAATCTACTCCTATATTATAAATGTAAAATGAAAAAAATAAATATAAAAATGATATAAATTATTTATTATTCCTTCTTATTTATTATATTATAACCAAAATGTTTTTGTTGTTTTTTTTACATACAATTTGTATCTCACTCACTCATTATATTGCCATCTTCAATTCCATTTTATTTCGAGTTTAATTGTTTTTGTTTTTTATTATTACTATCACTATTATTATTGTTGTTGTTGTTGGTTATATTAATATTATTAGTAACAATAATATTACAAGAATTATTAGTAATTATAATTTTTTTATTATTTTTATAACGATTATTAATACTTTTTAAAAAGTATTTAACACTTTCACGAAACTTTCTTCCTGATAAACAATATAAAAAGAAATTAATTGTAAAATTCCATTGATAAAGAAAAAAACCCAATGCACGAATCCATTTCAATAAAATTTTCTCTTTTCTCCTTAAAAAAAAAAAAAAAAATATTAATTAATGATTTATTTAATAGGGGAGAATGGAATGGCTCACCTTGGAACAAGTTTTTTTCAATTTTTTTTTTTTCCTATTGATGAATGATTATTAAAATTTTGCCCAGTGGAAATGCAACCTTTCTCTAGATTATTTAATAATAACTTTCAATTTCCTATCCATAATAATAATATTAATAATAAAAATAAGAATAACATGTAAACATGTAAACATGTAAACATCTATAATTTATAGATTATTAATATTAATTAATATTAATAATATTATAATAATTACATCCTTGGTAAGATATTAAACTGCCTACCGGTACGGCAGCTGATAGGATGTGACGATCCTTCCGCCACCGGAATCACTCATACCCATGCAAATGGAGAATAATAGAAACCTCGGAAAAGGACCGCTTCCTGAGGACCGTCAGGGCATGTCTGGAGCCGACGCTGGACATGACAGTGAGCGAACCGTCGGTGGCAGGATGCTGACGAGGCGGGCTCCTGCCATCCAACAAGAGACAGCCCAACCAACACCTGAAGTGGACAATGAGGAAGCTGACCCAACTACAGCTGCTCACCCTCGGGGACAGCCTGATCACCCTGATTTAGTGCAGGCCCCCCGCAGGGGAGTTAAAAAACGCATTAAATGGACCCGAGAAATGAATATCGAAGTCATGAAAACCTTCTACCGAGTCAACAAATGCGAAGATTGCCCACGCCCTGGATACAGACACCTCCTCCATACAGAATACCAAAAACTACACCCGGAGCTAGGACTAAGCGAACAAAACCTGGTTGACAGGAGGAACGTAATCCTGAAGAAGGGATATGTAACCCCTGCAGAATTAGAAACAATCCGCCGCGAGGCGGGTTGGGAGATCCAACAGAACCAAATGACCAACACAGAAGAGGAGCAATATGTCGAGCAAAATCCTGTCTGTACAACACCTGAACAGGACAATACAGCATTACCGCTAACACCTGGTATGCCCGAAAGACAGAAGAAAATAGGAGAAAAATTCTGTAGCCTGCTCGAACATTATATTGGCTCGAATCCCAATAGCAGACCTCGCATCCCTGTACTGAAGAATGTCACAAACTCGAAACCTCTAATCTCGTTAGTAAACTCCACCTTGGCTGAATACTTTAAAACACCTAGAAGTATGCAAGAAATCCACGTGGCCATTTACTGCGCTGCAGTTACAGTAATCGAGGTTAATGGCCAGAGAACCTACCAGCCATGTGATAGGAATGAACCCAAGAAAGACTTTGTCCCTGCTTGGAGGAAAAGACTTGAGTCGGATATAAAAAGGTTTAGATCCAATGCAGATGTAATTCATGCATATCTGCAAAATACTCGACCCAAAAAAATAACTACAAGGGTCTCTAAGCTAGCTGAAGACGCAGGTATAAACATCCAAGACAATGAAAAACTCTTAGAACTAAAAGATCTGTTCAGACAGAAGTCAAAAATTAAAGGAGCCCGCCTTAGACGATATAATGAGTTATCTAAAAGAAAATCCCAAAACACAGAATTTCTCACCAACAGGAAAAAATTCTTTAGACATCTCAGTAATCAAAACCATAACGCCCCAAATGATGATGATATTTCAAAACACCGGGAATACTGGCAATCTATCTGGTCCGAACCCGCATATTATCACAAGGGGGCAAGCTGGGTAAATATAATTCAAGAACAATGTTCAGACATAAGACCCATGACCTGCGATGGATTCACCACTGAGGATGTGGCCCATGTTACCCGGAAACTGGGCAATTGGAAAGCTCCAGGGCCTGACAGATTGCACAATTTCTGGATTAAACACCTATCTGCTGCCCATGCACCCCTCGCAAAGTGTTTTTCTGAGGCCCTGGTTGACCCTGGAAACGTACCTAAACACCTTATGGAGGGTAACACATATCTTCTATATAAAAAAGGAGATGCCTCAGACCCTAAAAACTACCGGCCTATCACCTGCCTATCAGTTGTTTATAAGCTATTCACAGCCTTAATAAGCGATAAAATCTATGAACACTGCGCAACTAACAACCTTATAGAAGAAGAGCAAAAAGGATGCACCCGTAATGCGATGGGATGCAAACAACAACTTATAATAGACTCAATTGTTCTTAAGCACGCACGGGAAAAAAAGCGCAACATATCAATGGGTTACATCGACTACACAAAGGCATTTGACTCCACACCACATGACTGGATGATGAAGACTCTCAACATCTATGGAGTCGCCCCAAACATCGTGAGTTGCCTCGGGGGAATTATGGGGTCTTGGAGAGCAAACCTTCATCTGGGCAACACAAATATCGGACCTATCAACATCAGAAGAGGAATCTTCCAAGGGGATGCTCTTTCACCTCTGTGGTTCTGTCTTGCAATAAATCCGCTGTCGACACTACTTAGGAACGAGAGTATTGGATATAGAATTAAGGCCGGAAACAACAACACAATTAATCATCTCCTGTATATGGACGATCTGAAGCTCTACGCTGGGAACAATCGGAAACTGCATTCATTGATTTCCACGGTTAAGCGCTTTAGTGAAGATATCCAAATGTCTTTCGGGTTGGACAAATGTGCTGTGTTGCACGTCAGGGGTGGCGAACCATACCTGACAGGAGAGAGATTAGAGGGAATTGAGGAGCTGACATCTGATGGAGTATACAAATATCTTGGCCTACAACAAAACCTAAAGATCGACCACACACAACTTAAAATCAAGTTCCACGATGAATATAGGAGACGGGTAACAAAAATACTCAACACTAAGCTGACTGGGAAAAATTTAATAACCGCCATCAACACCTGGGCAATACCATCGTTGACTTATTCATTCGGAGTGGTAAAGTGGTCTAATACAGACCTAGATAAACTGGATACGACAACAAGAAGAATGCTCACAAAGTTCCGATGTTTACACAAAAGCTCTTCCACAGTCAGGCTTTACCTACCAAGGAAAGAAGGAGGGAGAGGCTTGGTCAATATACACAACTTATGCAAAACCCAAGAACTCAAAATAAGAGAGAGACTTCTGGAGTCAGAGGACAATCTCATGAAGATGTTAACCCAATTAGACCAGGGATATACGCCTCTGAACCTAAGCAGCTCTAACTTTGTGAGCGCCAAGAAAGACCTAGGCTCTTGGGAGAATAAAGTTCTACATGGAAAGTTCCCGACCCTACTGAACGACGAGTTTGTGAATAAGAACGCTTCCTTGAAATGGCTGTCCAACGGATTTCTTTACCCGGAAACTGAGGGGTTTCTAATGGCTATACAGGACCGGGTAATAAGAACAAGAAACTATGAGAAGTTTATACTTAAGCAAAACCTTGAGGACAAGTGTAGGAAATGTGGAAATGTCGGCGAAAGTATAGAACACGTCATGGGTGGATGTCCCACATTAGCAGACAACGCTTACTTAAACAGGCATAACCAACTGGCAAAGCTAATCCATCAGCAATTGGGAATAAAATATGGACTGCTTGATAAGTCGACGCCACCATATTACAAATACGTCCCGGCTCCAGTGGTTGAAAAGAATAACATGATTTTATATTGGGACAGACCCATCCTCACCGACAGAACTATTGACTACAATAGGCCAGATATCCTTCTCATCAATAACACCAACAGAACAGCCATTATAATTGAGATAGGAGTTCCTCTTACTCATAATGTCAAAAAAACTGAAACCGAAAAGAGAAATAAATATGAGGAACTCGCTATCCAGCTGAAGAATATCTGGAAGCTGGACACAGTCGCGACCTGTCCACTGGTGATGTCAGCGGAGGGAGTGGTATCATCCAACTTTGATAAAAATATTGAGAAACTAGGATTGCCGAAGACCATCGCAGGGCAGGCACAGAGGGCGATACTTCTGCAAACGTGCCACATAGTCAGAAAGTTTCTCAATTGAAAATTATCCGGAGGATCGTATGGGTCAGGGTGAACTCCCTTCCCACATCGACCGAGCCTAATCCCTAATAAGATCTGAAAGGGATAGGTGAAAGTTTTCCAGCAGCAATGCTGAGAAAGTGAATTAACTCGGAAAAAAATAATAATAGTAATATTTAGTAAACTTGTATGTTGTCCCATGGTGTGCTAACGCCCTCCTGCTCATCTTAGGATATGTGAAAAGTTCAAACAAAATAAATTCCAATTTACTTTTTTCTCTTTTGAGATGAAAATTATACAGATACTCTAAATCTTTAGAATGCCATGCTGTTAGGTATAACATCAGAACAATTATTATTATTATTATTATTATTATTATTATATTTACATTAGTTTTAAAGATAAAAAAAAAATACTTTCGATTAGATTGATTTGATTTTAAAAAATATTTTCATTAAAAATTACAACTTTACAACTAAAAAATAAAAAGATGAATCCATTTTCATTTGCCTTTTTCATTGTGAATCAAAACAAATGTTGACGCATTTTTGGTTGGGTTTGTCATGCCCAAGAAATTTAAGTTAATTTAAAACCTTTGGGGAGAAAAGAATAAAATTATTCCGAGATGAGAGCCACTCTCCCCTAAACAATAAAAAAAACAACCTCTGTTAACCAAAATAAGAATAAAGGAAGGAAGGAAGGAAGGGTGGGGATGAATGATTAATATACATAATAATTTATAGATTATATCTAATTTTGAATGAAAAGGGCAAAAGAAAGCAAAAAGGCTAGGATTGGAAATGTTCCCTTCCACATCGATCATCGATTATGTGAAAACCCTGCAACTTTTCGGTTAACCCGAGGTTTCCCATTCATTTTTACCATGCAATATAATCCATATCCGTTGGATCGCGACGTGCTAATAAATTCCAATACAATTCAGCTACTTCAATGATACCAAGTGGCATCAATAGAAATAAATACGTAATGGATATCCATAATAACATTAATGTATTATTACGATGTTGATGTTGATGTTGGGTTGAGGAGCCATTCATGGGAGAATCAACACTGCCCACCGATTTTGGAATTCCTCCTCCTCCTCCTCTTGTTGCTGTTAACATAATAAATAACAAGAACCTTTTTTTATTATTATTATATTCAAATCAAAATTTGGTATATTGGTATATATTTTAAAAATAAGAAACAGAATAATAATCGTAGATTATTAAATCAATTATTCGCCATTCTTTTTACACCCAGATTACTCATTCCATGGCGTGAGATAAACCCAATGCTGCAATGACTCCCCTTATATATTGCATCGGATTCGTACCGGATTCAACGATGCTATCGTATGTACCATGGAGATATTTTATATGGAGCCAGGTTAAGCTAAGGGCATAGGCCCCTTACAAAGGGTGTGTTTTTAATCCGAGCCCAATCTTGGGTTTGGGTTTGAAAATTAATAATTTTAAGGTTGAATTTATTTTGGGTAGCACTCGGGCTAATTTTATATAAAAATAGATTGCTGAATTCGCAAAGGTTGATTAGGGAAATGTGGTAAAATTGAATTCGTTCAGATATAAAATTAAGATAAAAATAAATGTTTTGATAATAAAAGAATTAAATATGATAATAATAGCTATCATAGTAATTATTAAGTGATAATGGATTACAAACATCAAGTTAATGATTTCATTATTTTTCTCCATAGTTGAACGCAAATAACTTTCTAACTACTAAACCAATTTCGTGTTTTGACACTCAATCTCGCCTTTCTAATGATCATTTAGTGGCAATTATTATTTATTTTTTTTTTTTTAATTCGATTTTGATAAAGTAATCAGAAAAATTGGATTGATATTCACTTCATTTCTCATTATACATTTTACATAATTTAATTTTACATAGAAATTTCATCATTTCTTCAGCATCATCATTTTATAGTGATCTTTCTCCTTGCTAGACAATGATCAAAAAGCATATCCTATCTTGAACTACAATTGCTTATTTTGGACAATGGTGTTTTCATTTCAATTCTATTCTATTCTATGTTGTGATCTCGAGGGGATAGTTCCTTCCTTCTCTATCATTATCAGCCACGCCACCTCTATCCAACTCTCTCCTTTATATTGTCTACTCGTCGCATCCTTTGGTCTACCAATCGATCATGGGTTTGAAAATTAATTATTTTAATGTTGAATCTAGTATATACTTGGGTGCAGCTAAATCGACTCAACCCATAAGCGCGTATACAAAGTCTTATTTTTTTGAAATGGCTAAGCCGATATTTATAAAATCAATATATTTTTAAAGCTTATTTATTTCGCTTTACATTGATATCAATATCTTGCAAATTGGTTGATTAGTTTTTAAATTATGTGATCTGAATGGCTGAACTGGAAAAAATGATGTTCCTAGCTACCGCTACTGTTTATTTGCAATTGTCTTATTGTCTTATTGTCTTCCATCCAACCAATTATTCTTATTAATCGCATTTCCAATGTTGATTGGATTAAATTGACACAAATGGACACCATTTTTATTAGAAAATCATGACTACAAAGTCACAGGTTGCCGCTCAAGTGGTCGTTTGGATAGAGCAGGGTCACATTGCCAAAGAAAAGTCGCTCGTCTGTTGAACGTCTGTTAAGTCAGCTGCTGTCTCAAGGGACTACAGGAGATTTCAGTCAACTGGTGGCATTACTCGGAGACCAAATACCCGCTGCGACTACTGGCTCTTTGCTCATCTCAAAAAAATGCTCCAGGGAAAAAAATTTGCTCGAATGAGGAGGTCATTGCCGAAACTGAAGCCGCCTATTTTGAAACAAAGGATAAATCCTTCTATAAACTTGGTATAGAAATGTTGGAAAGGCGCTGGAATCACTGCGTTGTATCACTCTAAAAGGAGATTATATTAATGAATAAAAATGATTTTTGAAAAAAAAAAAATGTTGTTTTCTTTGTTAGTCTCGGGACTTATTCAACGATGTGGTATATATAAAGTATCAAAAAAGAGAAAAATATTTTTAACACTTGAATTAAAATGACTATATAAATGATATTATCTTGGTTTGGATATATACGAAAAGTTGATGCTACGGAAGCATTAAGTAAATATACCAAATTTTATCAAAGTCCGTTAACGATATTTGGTTAGCAAAATAGCAGTAATAAGCAAATAAAAATCATCAAATATCATCTTACTACTATTATATCGATTTACCATAAAGTGAATGTTGTTGATTGGCATACTGATGAATAAGCACAAGCAAATTGATATTTCCAATAAAAATGAGAAATAATGGTAGCCATGTTGACATTACAACATAAAAATACATTGAAATAAGACTAGTTTGCATATAAGCCATACGACAAGGTTTATATTCAAATGAACTATCCTCCTCCCAACCTAAAAAAAAAAAAATAATAATAATAATAATAATGATAATAATCAAAAAATATTTAAATTTATTTATTTGTTTTTATTTGTTCTAGATAATTATGATATTATTAATTCAATCTAAGAAATTGAAATATACTTATAATCATAATGATTGATTGAAATTAAAATAAATATTTCTATATATATCATTTGTTTTTGTAAATGTAATTATATTATTTTTATAATAATAAGTGAATTGAATTGAATATTTTAAATAAGTAATATACGAATTATGAAAAAGAAGAAGAAGAAGAAGAAGAAGAAGATGTTCTTCATTAATAATGAATGAATGAATGAATGAATGAATATCCCTGCCTATATACTATGTATACGCTATCTACTATAACTATATTATACTCTATAATGTATCTATCTATCTATTTATCAACTCGAGTGTTATCAGTGTCTTTAAGATTCACTAGAAGATCCACCCTACTCTTTAACTAACTCTATTGTATTAATCTTTTGCTTATCTATCCGATTCTCATTTTCTCATTTATTTTTTTCTTGTACTTTTCTTGTGTGTGTTTGTTTTATTCTTCTAGAAGGATATCTTTCAAGTTGCTATTTTTGATTGCAATAGGGAAGACCACTCGATTCATTTTTTTTATTTTTTTTTTTTTTATTTTGATTGAATATCACCAATTTCGTTACTAACCATAACCCAGGTTATTGGTTTTCTTTCAGATGTTTTGTGATAGATGTGCAATAAAATTAATTAATTAATTAATTAGATGCATAGAGATTATGTAATTTTTTTGCAATCACTTTCTAATTAAACATAGTTAAATGAATGAATGAAAACATAACTAATAATGTTACTATCCTAATTTATATACACATACTTACTATTAAAATAAAGTTTAGATAATGATATTAATAATGAGAAAATACCAACAAAAATAATAATTCGTATAGCTTTATGTTCATAATTGCGCATTGACATTGGATAACGTATTGCAAGCCATCGTTCATATGTAACAACAACAACAAGCCATGTTGAATAATAAAAAAATATATCCATTGCTACTTTATGAAAACTACAAATTATAAACTTCTCCTGTAATAGAAAAACAAAAAAAAAAAAAAAAAAAAAAAAATAATTAATATTATAAATTAAATTAATATTATAAAATAAATAAAATTATATTTCTTACAGTATAAATTTTATCAATTGCTGGCCAATGGGCACGTATGACACCAACAGCATAATTAAATATTAATGCACCATTATCAGATACAACCAAGGCACGTAAATATAATGATAATGAATTACTATTAATTGGCGATGTACTTAATACAAGAAATGTTAATGTATTTAAAATCAGACCTAAAATACAATAAATACATTAATAATCATTTTAAATAATTTAAATTATAATTAAATAATCTATTATTATTATTATTATTATTAATTATTAAATATTAAAAGACTATCTATCTATCTTTCAAACTATCTATCTAGTAAAAAATAAATTAATAAATATAAATATAAATATATTAATTATACTTACACATAATATATAAATATAAAAGTGAGGATTGAAATAAATCAATTATATTACCAGCCAAACATTATCCACAAATAAATTAAATCCAAAAGAATACAATCGTTGGGTCATATAATAAGTATAATATATATATATAGATTATCGTCAAGTAAGAAGAGTATTGTAAGAAAAACCGACTAGCAGGAGATGTTGTTGTGGTCGTCCAAGATTGAGGTACTACTATGTTAGATAGAACCAACGCGAAAGCTTGTAAGGCTGCGGAGTAAGTAAATTAGTAAGTAAGTAAATAAGTAAGTAGATATCTAGTCGCATCTCATGTTAGTTGCATAAAGTTGAATGTCATCCATAAATAGCAAATATGATATCTCCGACTTTTCCCTTTTCTTAATTTGATAACTTGATTTTGTTTGTTCCAGGATGCTTTCGCCACGAATAAAGTTCTAAACAAAATCAATGCGGTCAAAGAGACCTCTTTTTATGTCGATGATCATACTCATTTTATTTTTTGACATACAAAGCTAAGTTTGTTCTTTTCTCATCTTTTCACACCAACAAACTACCACAAACGGTGAAACTCGGTCACCAACCACAATATTGAGAAATAAAATTAAAATCTTCTATCACATACGAATACTCCATCTTTGTTTTTGCCTATTTGACTCCATCCATTATCAATTGCTGTTTGGTTATCTTTAATTATTTTATTTCATATGCACTGTTTCTGTATTTCATTGTATATGATAGAAGTAATAGTTTATATTATATTATATAAAAACTGAAAGAGGCAGATGTACCTAATGTTGTACACTACCATTCATTTAAAATAAGATAAATTTTTCATTTCATGATTTCAGAAAAGCATATTCTTTAATGGTTCGTAATGATAAGGCTGAAAAAAAGGAGAGTAAGCAATTTTTTCAGCCTGTTTGGATCACACGATTTACAATTCGCCATCTTTCTCAGCGCATCTACAATATCTTTTTCAGTAAAAGAAACACCTGTCATTGGCATTCAATTCCGAATTTCTTTTTGTAGTGAAGCAAATTTTTTAAGCTCGGGTTGTAGAGGACTTGGACTTTCTGATTCACTCTATCTACCTACCTACCTACCTTTAAAAACATTGGTCTAATAGTACATATAATATTATGGCTAACATTTGGACTCCATTTTCATGGAGCAGGCAGTTTAATATCATATACAGGATGTTATTATTATTATTATTATTATCCGATTTTACCTCCCTTTCTCAGCAAATAGTTGGAAAACTTTCACCCATCCCTTTAGATTGTTGTATTGGATTGGGCTCGGAAGGTGTGGAGAGGGAATTTACCCTAACCTGTCTCTGGCTACCCCCAGGCAGCGGCCGTTTTCCGAGACTTTGCTCTTTTTTCTCCATTTTCATGGGTGTGTTGGTGGCTCCGGTAGGGGAAGGGCCGCCACGCCCTATCAGCTCTAGAAGCTGTCGTACCCCTTATTATTATTATTATTATTATTATTATTATTATTATTATTATTATTATTATTATCACTATTGACATCTAGAAATCCACAACACTTTTTCACTCAGATTTCAGCTTCATCGTAAGATTTTGATATTTGCTCTATTTTTCTTTCTTGGTTTTGGTTTTAAGGATGTTATGAGATCCTTAATCCTCTATTATTGTTTCTTTTTCCTTCTCTCTCTCTCTTTTTATCGATCAACATGAAGGTCAAGGCGATTGAAATCGATGAATTTATAAGTTCTATTATGGGTGGGAGGGGGGGGGGGCAATCCCAGTACAACACATGGTTCTGGGATAACCTCTGACTTTGTACGTTCTACTCAAGGACAACGCCTATCAATGAGGTGTCCTATGATCAGTAGAACGGGTCCTCTCCACCTTTACCTTGATTTTCTTGATCGGAGGCGCTATCAAGTAGCTTTTCCCCTGGGTTGACTCCGTCCCATAGACCCCAGCTAGGGAAATTCCCTTGCCAGGCCAGGGACCATGTGAATGTGAGGCAGGTTCGCTACCCACACACCCAATGGCGCCTTTAGGGTTCTGGGAGAGAAATTTGTATGTGGTATTTGTTATGTCTTCAAGTGTAGTATGCACTACAATCACTCGTGAGACGATTGATTTTATACGATTATACTGACTTAAAATAATGACAATTGATTATTATTATTATTATTATTATTATTATCCGATTTATTACACTTACTCAGTACTACGTACTGGTAAAATTTCACCTACCCTAATTGTTCTTTTCTTTTCTAAGGGTTAGGCTCGGGCGGCCTGGGGAGGGATTTCACCCTATC
This sequence comes from Labia minor, assembly GCA_963082975.1. Lineage (NCBI taxonomy): Eukaryota > Metazoa > Arthropoda > Insecta > Dermaptera > Spongiphoridae > Labia > Labia minor. The sequence continues at coordinate 918,554 of OY720350.1, read as the reverse complement.
CCAGACAATCCTCCGGACAATGTTCAATTGAGAAACTTTCGAACTATATGACAGGTTTGGAGCAAGATTGCTCTTTGGCCTATTTTCAGTAAGTTGTTGGGCATGGAAAGTTTCTCAAAGGATCTTGATGTTTTTTTTGAAATTACTCCTTCAGCAGAGATGACGATAGGGTGAATTAAAACTCTCTCGAGTTTCCAGATTTTTTTTTAGTTGAAATGCAAGTTCCTCATATTTGGATAGTTTTTCGCTTTCACTTTTTTTTAAGTTATGTGTAAAAGTTATCATAAAACCCTCGGTTTCCGGATATAGACAGCCATCCTTTATCCATTGGATAGATGCCATGGTATCGATGTATGGATCGTCAATCGTTAAGTGGAATCTAACATGAAGTATCTTCTCTCTCCATGTTCTACTTATTTCCTCTCTTACTGGGGCAGGATTATTCAATTCCTTCAAGTTGAGGGGAGTGAAACCCTGGTCGACTTCTCTTACCGCCATAATAAGGTCGTCCTCAGATGATAGTAGGCGATTTTTCATTTTAAACTCCTGTGACCTACATAAGTTCAAGATATTAACCAGTCCTCTCCCACCTTCTTTCCTAGGCGTGTACAAGCGAACCACAGATGAATTTGGATGTAGATGTCGAAACTTTGTCAATAACCTTCTAGTTGTTCTATCTAGGTTGTTGAGATCTGTGTTACTCCATTTTAATATGCCAAACGAGTAAGTTAGTATGGGTACGGCCCGGATATGTTGATGGCTGTAATTGTGTTTCCCCCTGATAATTTTGTGTTTAACACTTTAGTTACTCTCTTTCGATACATTTCGCGGAATTGCTTTTTTAATTGGATATTCTGTTCTATTCTGTTGTTTTGTGTTATCCCTAAATGTTATCCCTAAAGATTTCAGTTCTTCTATTCTCGCAACTGATTCTCCTGTGTTCTTTATTTCTCCACGTTTAATATTCACAACAGCGCATTTATCGAGGCCAAACGACATACAGATGTCCTCAGAGAACCTCCGAACTGTAGACACCAAGGTGTGAAGACTTACGGTTGTCCGAATACAGCTTCAGGTCATCCATAAATAAGAGATGTGATAACCTTACACTATTACCATGTCAGCTGACCTTATAGCCCAATTCAGTTTTAGAAAGTAAAGTCGAGAGCGAGTTCAGTGCCAAACAGAACCACAGGGGAGAAAGATGCCTTGTTTGACGACAACTGGTCCGATGTCTTATTATTATTGAAGAAGATGTTTGTCCTCCTGGTTCTCATCATTTCCTGCAAACAGTCTATGATGTTGCGCGACACTTTGTAAATTTCGAGAGTTTTGATAAGCCAATCGTGTGCTACTGAGTCAAACGCTTTACTGTAGTCAATATGGCACATGTGGACATTACGTTTATTAACCTGTACCTGCTTCAGTATTATTGCATCAATTATTATTATTATTATCCGAATTTAGCTCACTTTCTCAGCAAATTGCTGGAAAACTTTCACCCATCCCTTTAGATGTTATATGGGATTGGGCTCGGAATTCAATCGTTTCTCCCGGCAACCCACACTTCCGGCATCTATTGACGACTTTCATTTTCATTTTATATCATATTATTATTATTATTATTATTATTATTATTATTATTAGTAGTAGTAGTAGTAGTATTAGTAGGTACATTTATAAAGAAAATAAATAATCTTTGTTTGATTTGTTTGATTTGAGATATAAATGATGATGATGATGATGACGATGACACAATATTATTTCTTTCTAGCAAAATTTTCTCACTTATATTATTAATATTATTATTATTATTATTGTATATATATATATATATATATATATATATATATATATATTTAATTAATTTTACAGGTATCTTATCTGTTCCAGATGATTTCTTTTTTAAATTTGAATTTAATAATTTTTGAAAATGATATCCCTCTTCATTTATTTATAATCTTTATATATATTATTATATTATCATTCTTTATTAAATCGAATTCTCAATAGCTGATAAACCTTTTGTATATTTTCATTTCTCAAATATATATAAATCTCTTATTTTTTCTCTCCCTTTCTTTTATGTGTTCGTTGTTACTTTTGTCTCATGGCGATTCTCATTATTGTCTATCAATATACCAAAATATTAGGTTGAGTCATAAATAACTTCCGCCTAAGTAGTGTGCTTCTTTTGGTATTGTTTGTACACAATGAGATTCCCCTTGATAAGGGATTTTTGTTTTTGCTTAGCAAGTATAAACTGGTCAGTCTCTAGACAACCTCGTTTCGGTGCGCACGTAAATATTTTTTTATTTATACCTTTAAAATGGATAATCAAAAAATACACTTTCGACATGTGATGCTTTGGGAATTTAAACAAGGCAATAGTGCTACAGCTACGGCTCGAAAACTTTGCAGTGTATATGGTGAAGGAGTGATAACTGATCGGGCAGTAAGAAATTGGTTTGTAAAATTCCGTTCTGGAGACATGACCTTAAAAGACGAGCCAAGGATGGGTCGTCCTTCTGACTTTGATGACGATGTTTTGAAGTCAGTTTTGGAAGAAAATCCACGCCAGTCAACTAGAGAGTTATCACAGAAGCTCAATACATCCCAATCAACTGTTTGCCGTCACTTGGAAAAACTGGGGAAAGCCAGCAAATTGGGTGTATGGGTACCCCATACATTGAGTGAACGCAACAAGGCGGATAGGATGTCAATTGCCACAAGTCTGCTCTCACGTGAAAATAATGATCCTTTTTTGAAGAAAATTATAACTGGTGATGAAAAATGGATTACATATGAGAACATCGTCCGTAAAAGACAGTGGCTAGACAAAGATCAACCTCCTCTATCAGATCCTAAAGCAAACAAACACGGCAAGAAAATTTTGTTGTGTGTATGGTGGGATCGCCAAGGAATAATTCACCACGAGCTGTTAAACAGGAATCAAACGGTGAGTGGAGAAGTATATGTTCAGCAGCTACAAAGAGTTCAAGAAAAAATGTTGGAAAAGCGGCATGCACTCGTCAACCGCAAGAACGTCATTCTGCTGCATGATAATGCAAAACCACACACAGCAAGGGTGACTCAAGAAAAAATTCTTGAACTTGGCTGGTCTGTTTTGCCGCATCCTCCATACTCTCCGGACCTTGCTCCAACGGATTATCACCTTTTCTGTTCATTGCAAAATTTTTTGAATGGAAAAACCTTCACTTCAGACCAGGGAGTAAATGAAGCTGTCCTGGAGTTCTTTCAGTCAAAGCCTATAAATTTTTACGAGAAGGGTATCGATATGCTGAAAACGAGATGGCAGCAAGTCATATCCAATAATGGAGAATACATTTTAGATTAATTTTTATTTGTTTTTGTGTTATCGAAAAATAAATGTATGAATAACAAACGGAAGTTATTTATGACTCGACCTGATAATATAAGGAACCAGGTTTATTATTATAAATTAAACTATTTATTATTATTATTATTATTATTATTTGATATATGATCTAATCATTATCAATCAATGAATTATTAATGAATTTAATTAATCTCTTTGCCTCTATATATATATATATATGGTATTATAATTATATATTTACATTTTAAATTTATATATACGTACACCAAATAATAGAGAATGTGAGAGAAGGTAGCAGATGTTTTATTATAATTATTATTAATATTTTTAAATTTAATTAACTAAAAAATATATTATACTTACCTATAATAACAAGTAATGATGTAATGTAAGTAAGTAAGAAACGTACAAATCGGACATATGGTAATATTTCTATCCAATATTCTCTTACTGCACATGGATAACGCTCTTCATCGGTTTGTATGTCATTTGGAAGAAAATCCAATACGGAAATATTATATCGACATGATATTAAGAACACATTAGCATTTGTAGAATAATAATTTACATCCCTAAAAAACATATCATATATGCACTTACTTACTTACATATTATTATAATAATATTAATTAAACATATCAATATACTTATTAATATTCTAATTTCTAATATATTCTAATCTATTATTATTATTGTGATTACTTCTTTCTATTTTTAAAAAGAAAAAAAATTTTTGTTATTATGTTCATAATAACATCTCTAATGAAATCCAATTCATCCAATTTTTACCGACCGACGATAGTAAGGGGGTATTGTTTTCACACCAAATTTCACATGTGGAGATTTTTACATATCTCCGCGAATCATGCATTTTCTTAACAGAAAAAAGTATTTTTAGCATGATGTCTGTCCGTCCGTCTGTCCGTCTGTCCGTCCGTATAGATGTGTACAGCCTGAACGGCTCAACCGATTTTGATAAAATTTGGTATATTTACTTAATGCATCAGTGGGATGAATGGATCAACTTTTGGTGCAAATCCGGAAACCGGAAGTGGTAGTATTAGCGATCGACGATAGGAAGGGAAGGGTTGTTTTCACACCAAATTTCACATGAGGAGTTTTTTTTATATATCACCACGAATCATGCACTTTGTATTGGTTTTATCCTCGAGAAAAATCATCTTTATTAGTTTTTTCTTGATTTAAAATTATATGACGTCATCCAGCCATTCATGACGTCACAGCCTGGTCTTGCATATATATTATAAATAAAATAAAATTAAAAATATTTATGTTATATTCATATCTGTTTTTTATTACATTAATAGATATATTAAAATTATTTGAAATTGTTTCTGTAGCTGGAAATTAATTTATTTCAAACCGTCGGTCGGTTCGGACCTGGCCACAGGTCAACTTATTAATATTTCTTTCGATATTCGAATGCCAGTCAATTTGATTTATCAAATTCTCAATGATTATTTATCATTCACAATTGATTTTAAATTAACACTAAATAAAAATATAAATACAGTAATGTATAAAAATTTCATAATTCACGATCAAATTGAATAATAATATAAAGAAAATAAAGAAAATAAAGAAAAAAAATTGTTTTATAAATAAGTAATAGGGGATAGAAAGAAAGAAAGGAAAAGAGAGAGAGAGAGAGAGAAAGATTGAAAGAGATTTAATTCCTTTGAAGATTTCATTCATTCATTCATTCATTAATAATAATAATAATAATAATAATAATAATAATAATAATAATTATAGGGAAGAATATATATATATATATTAAAAATTGAATAAATAAGTTACTAACATATAAATGAAATGAGGAAAAATGAGAGAAAAGAGAAAAGATGTGAGTAAATGAATGAATTGTGATAAAATAACAAACTTTAAAAAATTTCCTCTTTAAATAATACCTCTCTCACTCTTACTTCTAATAAAAAGAAATGAGATATGAAAAAAATTATTTTTCATGAATTTTTTATATCTCTCTTACGGAAGAATGAATGTCATTATTATTTATAAATTATGGATGGATGGATGGATGAATGGATGAATGGATGAATGGTAAATGATGGGTAAAACGTCATTTATTCTCTGCATTGGTCATTTCAATTTAAAAGTTTTTTTTTTTTTTTTGTTGTACTTTGAAAAAAAAAAACATAATAATATTAAAAATAAAAATCGTTCGTTATTTTTTTAATTATTTATTATTATTATTATTTGCGTCTGGACCATCTAGGATCACGCAAAGCTCCCATATACAAGGAGTATTGATGTTAAGTGTGCCCATATATGAATGTTTTTTAGGTGTTAACTTTTATTCTTCTTTTTGAGTGCTCGTGAAGATCCGAATCCTCCAGGTGACAGGTGGAATGGGTAACAACTGGAGTTATTCTCATCACGATCCATTGTTGCTTATGGTTGCTTGTTTTTGAGGTAGTCCTGCTGGTGCAGGGTTGTATAGAACCAGGGCTTGTCAGTTCCTGGAGCCGGAGGCAACTGATGTTAAATTGAATTTATTAGAAAAATCCGTTCTTGGTTAGAATCGAACGCCGACTTCTTGTGTAGAAGTTGGCCACGCTACACTCTCGGCCAAGCCACCTCCTTTTAATTATTTTTATTATTATTTTTTTTTTTTCCTATTTCTTTATAGATATTATTGTATATTAATCAAATGTAGATACTCAATAGGTCTTTGTGTATCTATTACAAAACAGTTAAATTAAGTTCTATCAAAAATATCCTTCCATTGGCTATAAATAATATAAGTTCTTGGGCATTGGAACATGACTTTAAAATCTCCCTTAAGAAAGACATCTATATTTATATATATATATATATATAATCAGAATAATATTAAAACTCGAAAGAGTGTTGGTGGATTTCTTACTTGAGAGAGTCAAATCAATCGTTTGTCCTTTCGAAAAAGTTGAATTGAATTTGAAAATTTGTAATTCTACATGAAAAGATTGCTTGGAGAAAAATGAGATCCATCAATCGTCATATACGATTTCTTTAAGGAACAATTGGCCGTAATTGAGGGATTCCAAAATCGGTGGGCAGTGTTGATTCTCCCATGAATGGCTCCTCAACCCAACATCAACATCAACATCGTAATAATACATTAATGTTATTATGGATATCCATTACGTATTTATTTCTATTGATGCCACTTGGTATCATTGAAGTAGCTGAATTGTATTGGAATTTATTAGCACGTCGCGATCCAACGGATATGGATTATATTGCATGGTAAAAATGAATGGGAAACCTCGGGTTAACCGAAAAGTTGCAGGGTTTTCACATAATCGATGATCGATGTGGAAGGGAACATTTCCAATCCTAGCCTTTTTGCTTTCTTTTGCCCTTTTCATTCAAAATTAGATATAATCTATAAATTATTATGTATATTAATCATTCATCCCCACCCTTCCTTCCTTCCTTCCTTCCTTTATTCTTATTTTGGTTAACAGAGGTTGTTTTTTTTATTGTTTAGGGGAGAGTGGCTCTCATCTCGGAATAATTTTATTCTTTTCTCCCCAAAGGTTTTAAATTAACTTAAATTTCTTGGGCATGACAAACCCAACCAAAAATGCGTCAACATTTGTTTTGATTCACAATGAAAAAGGCAAATGAAAATGGATTCATCTTTTTATTTTTTAGTTGTAAAGTTGTAATTTTTAATGAAAATATTTTTTAAAATCAAATCAATCTAATCGAAAGTATTTTTTTTTTATCTTTAAAACTAATGTAAATATAATAATAATAATAATAATAATAATAATAATTGTTCTGATGTTATACCTAACAGCATGGCATTCTAAAGATTTAGAGTATCTGTATAATTTTCATCTCAAAAGAGAAAAAAGTAAATTGGAATTTATTTTGTTTGAACTTTTCACATATCCTAAGATGAGCAGGAGGGCGTTAGCACACCATGGGACAACATACAAGTTTACTAAATATTACTATTATTATTTTTATTATTAATATTATTATTATTATTATTATTATTATGAAATATATTTTAAAATAACATGAACTGACAAATAATAATAATAATAATAATAATAATAATAAGTATCCCTTTCAAACACTTCTCACCTCCTCACTCCCCTCTTGCAATTTTCTCATTCGCTCTCTCTCTCTTTCATTCTCTTTCTGTCTTTTGATAATGTGTTTTTTTTTTAAATGAAAATTTAATTTAATTTTTATTTATTTGTTTTTAAATTAAGAAAACAGGAATATATTACATTTAATATAATTACATACGTTGTATTGGTGTTTGTTGTAGTATTAATAACATGAAATGATGATTGATTCATAATGCGATGTGAGATCCTCTTCTGTTAACAGTTGCTGGAGAACTAAAATGAAAATTGAATAATGCACATTTGACGTAAACACACACACACACACATACATACATACATACATAAAGAGAGTGAGAGGGGCTAGTCTGGAAAAGATGAAGAAGAAGAAGAAGAAGAAGAAGATAATAATAATAATAATAATAATAATAATAGAGTTTTACTTCTTTTTCTTTCTTTCTTTCTTTCTACCTCCTACACCTGTTTTTATCCATTTCCCCTTTCCAAAATATTTTTTTCATCTTATCTCCAACTCAACCTCCAAACACACCCACACACATACACATACACACAGTACACTTATTAATTCTCATGTTTATATATTTTCATTATAACATAACGTATAGAATGGGAAAAAAAATGTTTAATATTTAAGAGAATCGAGTAAAATCAACCACATTCCCCCTAACCTCCCACACCCACCCTCTCTTTTTTATTACTAATCCATCACTTTTATATTAATAATATTTAAGTACATTAACCTATCAATAGAATACCAATTAAATTAAATGATTCTTCATTTTATTAAATATGCTTGTGACACACTTAATGAATTGAAAAGAAACAAAAAAACAATTAATATACTTATTACTGAAGGAATCATCATATAAAATGTATCTACTACATTATCTTCTCCTTCTATATATATAAAAAAAAGGTATTTATCTGCACATTTCTCAGAATTTTTGCATATCTTCGAGTTTCATGATCTCTAGAATCCAAAAATGACTTTAGAATTTAGAAAAATAAAAATATTATAAACATTCTTTGTATTGTATTATTTGTGCTGATGATTGACAACATGTACATATACAATTTTAAAAAATTAATAAAATTTATAGCCTATGAACAGACATGAACAATTGGAAAACATCCGCTTGAAGGAGGAAGGACGCTGTGGATGGACAATGTAGGATGGCACGTGAGAGAGATGGGACAGGGTAGGAGAGGTTGATAGATAGATAGATATAACATAAACAATAATAATATATATATAATTAATTTACTGATTAAATTAAAATATATTTTAAATAAGAACACAAAAAAGGAATGAATGTTTTATGTAAGTAATAAACTGATTGAAACAAAATGGATGGAAACCTTTTACATATAAACTTTCAACCAAATATTATGAATTATACTTCGGGGGTAGGTGAGAAGAGCGCCGAATCGGACGTTTCCCAATCGGTCTCCCCACTAATATATCCTTCGACGTTCTTTCCTCTCTCATTCTAGCCACCCCCCCCCCCCCCAATCTGGAGATGCATAGAGGTCATGCAATTCCTCGTTATGCAGTCTCCGCCATTTGCCGATGACCTCATCTTTTTTTGGCCCATAAAAGAATGCTAGTGAAGAATACTATTCTCAAATTCTCTAAATCTACTCTCATCTTTCAGGGTCAATAGACCATCCATCACAGTCATATAACACAATTGGAAAAATAATTGTTTTATAAATTTTAATTTTGATCCCTTTTGATAATAATTTTGACGAGATAAGCCCCTTTACTGACTGATAAGAGGTGTTACCCGATAAATCACTACAGACGTGTGTGTGTGTGTGTGTGTGGCCTGATGAAACACTTCAACTTCATCTGTTGGGCAATTCTGGCCGTTTCAGTGATCTGATTGGTGTGTTTGGTCATACGGAAGCAACTCATAATAAAGGATTCCTTTCCAGGCTTTTAGTCCTCATTTAGCCACCATTTGAGCTGTTTATTGTTATATTGTTATATGTAACCCATTTCTCATTCCCAGTCACCGTCTATTTCATTGGATTTTGGCCAAGAGAGCTCGAAGATGAAAATTCAATCCAACATGTTTTTTGGCACCTAAACATCGAGCTTCTTATTAACTTCATTTTTTTTTTTTTTTGTCTTTCTCAAATGTTCAAAATTTGTAATTAGATTTTATCCCACTTCTAGTTGAGCTATTTCGCTCTAATTTGAAACGTATATTGAAAGTCGATGACACTGCAATAATCAAAAATAAATATTTTGAATTTTTCAAATAAACGGCTTTTTAAAATTTGTGAATTTAATTAAACATTTCAAATTTCAAATATATATATATATGCTCAATAAAAAAGTGAAATATTAAATTCTTTACCTACTATGCGCACTCGCTTTTTTGTTGAGCATTTAGAATTAAGAATATACTTACAATTTAGAAATGTTTAATTTAATGATTTATTTAACAGTAGAATAGTATTTTGTAATAAAAAGTTAATTAATAAATAATAGATAGAAAAACTAAATAAATAACCAATTATTAACAAATAATAATAATAATAATAATAATAATATCAACTATTATACTTCATAATAGTAATGGTAGTAGTAGTACTATACAAATATTTAATATTTACATTTTCATTTATCTTAAAAATACAATTCAATATAAAAAAAAAAGATATAATATATCCATCCTCTTCCTCTTACCCACACACACACAATCTCTCTCTCTCTCTCTCCTCCAATAATCAAATGTTTTAAAAACATGAGAAATTATAAAAAGAATAAAAAATAAAATAATTATAATAATAATTGACACATTGGTCATTTATTTTTCAACTTGTCTCTTTGTATTATTATTATTATTATTATTATTATTTGTTCTCTGGTTTTGCTGACGTGTTACTCATGTTTATGCATATATTTACATCTTTACAGTGCAAAAGTTAATAAAAATAAGCTGTAGTGTCTCCACTCGACTATCTCGCAATTTGAATTAAATTAAATTAAATAACATAATCTATTATATTTAAATTAAATTTAATTAATTATAAATTATAAATTAAAATGAATAAATAATATTTATTAATCCAGCGCGTGTTTGCCTCTTTGTTGATGGCACATGTCACGTGCTGGCGCGTGATTGCCAGTCAAAGTGTTAAAAAATTAATTCCAGCACTTTCAGTGATTCAATCAAACTGAAATTTTATCTATATATAGCAGTTTTATACAATTTTTAATCATGTAAAAAACTATCAAACATCTATCTTTATTTTTACGGTCAGTTTAAGAGGAAAAAAATGAATAGGTGGTAGGTAATGACCCTCTTCCGAAAGAGCTACATTTCTCCAAAGTTGTTAGAAAATTAGGAATTTTGAATAATGCCCGTATACCAAATTTCATGATTCGAGCTCAAATCCTTTTTACGTAATCTTGTCTACATACATACACATACACATACACACTGATACACACACAAAGAGACATTTTTCTCAACCTTACAAGTGAAAATGACTCAGGGACCTTCAAAACGTATAAAAACATCGAAAATTTTCGTGATCACAAAACTATTATCTCTAGCGAGATAGTAAAAAAAAAAACAGAATGAGAGCACAGGGCTGAGGGAGAAGGAAAAAAAAAATTTTTTACTATACTATTTAATTAATTTATTTATTTATTTTCTTATAATTTTTTTATTTCCTTTATTCCAAATGAATTTATTTTTTTTGTTTTGTTTGTTTGTGTGATTTAAAATCTAATAAATTTACAATACACCTGTATTGAGGTGAATATATCGTATATTTTTATTTATTTATTAATTTAAAAGTATTATAATATATATATAAATCGATATATGTACCTATCTATACTTAATATTCTATAAATTCTCTCTATTGTATATAATATATATGATTATTATCATTTATTTTTCCATTATTTATTTATTTCTAAGCTTTTGCTAGTATGTTCACCGTTTTGTATGGATTACGATTAGCCAATAATAAATGATGTAGAAAAAAAGGAATTCATCTTCACCCCATAATCACCAAATATAATTTTTATACGATTAGAACTTTAATCATAATATCTTATATATAAAATTCTCGTGTCACAAAACTTTGAAAAAATACTCCTCCGAAACGGCTGGACCGATTCTTATGAAATTTTTTATGTATATTCAGTAGGTCTCAGGGCATGTCAGACTTCCTTTAGAAAACTGCTAATTGGTAAGGTGTGTCCAGGGGGAGGAATTTAAATAAAATTAGTTTAGTTACAATGCTAGATCATAGAGGCGCTGGTGGGGATAATTTAACATGTATATAAATTCTAATAGAAGACTTGCAAACAATACTCCTTCATGGGTAAACCAGCTAGCGCGGCATCTTATGACTTTGCACCCTCAGTTCGAAACTCGCAAAGGCACATTTTTTTGTATTTATTAAAGCTTTTGTGGTTATTTTGATAATTATTAAGAGAATTTTTATTAAAAGACCACATTATTTGTATAAAATTATTTATTAAATTAAAATAATTGTACAACGTTTCAACTGCTTATTCTGCAGTCGTTTTCAAGTAACCGTACGCTTGCTCCGATTCAAGCGGACTGAAGCGCTTGAATCGGAGCAAGCACATTTTTTTCTTTAAGTATTATATATTTTTTTACAAATTTATTAATTTTTATTATTTTAATATTTTATTAAATTAAATTTTATTATTAAATTTTATTTTATTAAATTAATAATTATGTCAATTAATTTTTTCTGCATAAATAAACATATATAAAAAACTATATAAAATTTGAATTTTCATTCATTCATTTAAAATATTAAAATATTCCTTTGAAATATAATAAATAATTAAATTAATCCCTACTAGGGCCTCGGGGGGGGGGGGGGGGTAACTTTCTCTTCTTGGAAAAACCCATATTGCCATCCCCAGCTCGACTATCTATATCAGGGGTGGGCAATACGTCGACCGCGGTCGACCGGTCGTTCGCAAAGGCTTTAAAAGTAGCCCGCGAAGCCAAAGTTGGAAAAGTTAAAAGGTAAAGGACGTGATTTTTCCATGGGAGAGGGAAGGCAGAAAAAATCATGAGTTCACGTGATGGCAGGAACGCCAATCCCCGAAATATAATTCTTTTCTACTGGGATTATAGAAAAGAATCTACCCGTTACCCAGGATATTATTTTTAAATTTATTAACAATTAATTTTACATTTCATGAAACTTATTCAATTTTTTTTTCTTATTGCTTCTTAGATAAAAACAATAAAATTATTTCCTTCCTTTTCAAGTAATTTTTATGTTATTTTAAGTTATTTATTTTTGAATATAAAATTTGAAAATAGAATAGAATAGCAGGGAAAATGTTTCAATGTTAAAATACAAAAAAGAAGGAATGATTGGGATGGAAAAGTTGGTTAAATCGATTTATTAATATAATTCGTATTAATTTATTTGTCGTATAATACGTAGTATAATTAATTTGTATATAATTTCAAAGGGGGGGGGGGGGAAGGGGAAATAATAGAATTTATTTTGAAAATAAAGTCAAAGGCAGTTGAATCTCATCCATTGGGGGTAAGCAATGCAGCATTGCTATGCTGTCCCCTTCAAGGTCACCGAGAAGCAAAGCATTGGAGGTGGGGGCGAAATTTATTAAATATATTAATATAATTAATATATCAGTTAAAAGTTATAAATCTATCATTTTATAAAATTAAATTTTTATTTGAATCTTTTCTAAAATTTATTAAACTTCATTTAAATTAATAGGAATAAATAAATTTACAATAAATTCTTGATTGAGGGATGATTTCGGTGGTGACGCCGCTCAACATCTTCGACTGGAAAAGGAATGGGAACTGATTGCGCTCGAAGCTGCTCACCAGCAGGCCAGGAGGGAGGGTGGGTGGGGAGAGGTGAGGTGAGAAGAGGTGGCGGAGGGGGGCAACATGGCGGCAAATGTTTTCAATCTGTGTCAAAATTCAATAATTAATATTTAATCAACGAAGCAACGTAAAATTATATAATAGTAATGAAAATGAATCTACGTTTCATGATGAATCGATTCGTATAGGTTTTATCTGTTGTTATGAGGCAAGATTTTTGTTGAACTGTAAAAATAAACCGATATTAAAATTAATTAAAAATTTCCATTTAATGATACAAAAAATCGATTTTATTTAAAATCTGGCTAAAATTATGGTCAATAGATTGGTCTTGGTCACAATTTACAAGATTTAGTCAAAAATGTTAATAAAATGAAAAACATTGATTTAATTGGTTTTTTCTAATTTTGCAAAGCGTTCTATAAATATGAGTTCCAAGTTTTATACTAATGTGAAGCGTTGGAGAGGTGGGTCCTCTCAGAGGCATATAAGACATGTCTCACTCGTGATTATAAGGGGTTTTGCTAGTCGAAGGGTTGACGTGATCTGGATATATTTGAATAAACCCCCCGAAGGGGGGTTTATTCAAATATATATAGGAGACTCTAAAGAGTCTCCTATAAAAGTGAAGATTTCAAATTTTTTTTCTTTTTAATGATCTATGCTAGGTATTCTCCTTCATCCAAATAAATTTGATTTTTTGAATAATCAGGGGTGGGGGGGGGGGAGTGAAAGTAAGGGAATGGATGGAAAGGAGTCAACGGGTAAAGGACATGATTCCTTCAGGTAGAAGAGGGATTTAGAAGAAATCATGAGCTCACGTGAGGGCAGGGACGCCAATCCCTGAAATAGAATTCTTTTCTACTGGGTTTTAGAAAAGAATCTACTCGCTACCCGGGATATTATTTTTAAATTTATTAAAAAATAATTTTAGATCATAATTATCCATCCTATATGTTATCAATACATCTTTTATATACCATATATTTATATTTTTCTTATCCCGATAATTTATATACTTTTTATCCAAGGGCTTCCCTTTCGCAAAACACCGTTTAGTCCTAGACTACTCTACTCTACCCAAATTTTGCCTCTACCTCCCCTTCCTCTCATATCATATCAATTCCAAAATGAAGTATTTATTTTAATTGAAGTTATAAATTTAAATGAAAAATAACAGCCCTTCCATTTACAATTTTTTTTTATTAATATTATTATAATAATTAAAACTAACATATCTTTCATATATCTAAGAACATATATAAGTATATTATTGATTTAACCTTTCTATATTTTAGTATTTGACTATATAATTTTTTCCCATATCTTAGCACTTTATTACAAACATATTATATATTTTAATTTTTTTATTCGTTGATCAAAAATAATATAGATATACAATATATTTATTTTTTACATAATAAATAGATTTTGGAATCTAATAAGCAAAGATAAATATCCAAATATTTGGACAATGGTTGCTCGTTTCAATTCCTTCTTTGGCTCCACATATTTATGTGAATCCGCATTTTCTTATATGAATGCGATCAAAACAAAACAGCGATCGCAAATAACGGATCTACATTTAGAGTCATGCTTAAGAATTGCTTTAAGTTCATAGGAGCAAAATTTTGAGAAACTTGCTGCTCTTATGCAATGCCAGGTTTCATCCAAATAAAAATTGTATTTTTAAAATTTGTTTTGTTCGTATTTATTTCTTAACATTGTATTTTTTAAAATTTTAATAAATATTGTTAGAATTCATAAAATAAAAAATATATCGTCGGCTTAGATTGCAAACCTGCTAACTCATATTCAGCATATTTTGCACAACTTTCTTAAAACGCATAAATTTTTTGCTTGTCACCTTATTTTAATTAAATAGGTGCATAATAGCGGTGTTTCATAGCCAATGTAAGGTGTTTTTCGCTTTCTAATAGTGTGAAAATGTAATTTTTGACCAAAAGTGGAGGTTTGCAATTTAAATCGGCGATATAATGACTTCTTTAATTATCATCTAAAATTTTAAAATTATTTGCCCATATCCATAGTCGACCGCAGACTATATTTTATTGAAAATGTAGCCCCTAAAAGCTAAAAGTTTGGCCACACCTGATCTATATATACAAAAATGGTTTTTGTCTGCATATTGCTCAGAATTTAAAAATTATTATAATATTTCACTTTTTATTTTAAATTCTAATATTTAAATATCAATTAAATTAAATAATTTATTCTAAAAGTTGTCATTTAAATTTATTTAATAAAATATTTAGATCATATTTAACTTAATTTTTATTTATTCTTTCTATATAATTGAATATTTCTTCTTTTTCTATTTGAAAGTGAAAGCTTAAAAAACTGAATATATTATTTTTAAACTATTATGAATACAAAAATATTTTCAAAACTTCAATTAAAATGACTAAATTATATTATTTTTGTTTTTGTTTCAATTATTAATTACAAATATATTTTAAGTGCAAAAATGATTTCTTGGTTATATAAAATTAAAATATGATTTTTTAGACAAATGATATAAACGAGATGTTTTAAATTTATGTCTTTTTTATATTGAGTATTTTTTTTTTAAATTAAAATTTGTTTTAAATCAAAATTATTGTATTCTATTATATTTTTTTATTAATAGGCTTCTTTTTTTATTTTTAATTTTTAATAAATTCTCTTTTTTGATATGATATTAATAAAAAATAATATTCAATTGTATATAAAATTAAAAAATTAGAATATTTGAATTTTTTTAAATTTTAACACATGTAATTAATCATATGGATAACGAATGGAACATTTTGAAAATCAAGTTGGTATTAAATTCAGAAAAAAATACTGATATATAGAATATAATAGACCATTCGAATATAATTTAAAACTATTTATCTCCTTTTATTTTAAATTTAAAAAAAACGGAGTGTTAAGAAATTAAGAGGCCTGGATAGGCAAATGGACTGGAAGAGGAGGCAATTTATAATTTTCTTCTAATTCAGATTGAAATTAATGGTGATAAGAAAAAATATTTAGTAACAAAATCTTAATATACAAAATGTAGAATTTGAATATGTAGAAAAATTGAATGTAATCAGGAAGGATAATAATATTTGAGAAGAATTTAAATCGAGGTTGAAATAACGATTAATTGCATTTTTATACAATAATAATATATATAATTAATTTACTGATTAAATTAAAATATATTTTAAATAAGAACACAAAAAGAAATGAATGTTTTATGTTATACATTGATTGAAACAAAATGGATGAAAACCTTTTACTACTCTTAACCAAATACTATGTACCACTCGGGGGTACAGGGGGCGGAGCACCCGTCCAGGTGTGAATAGCGCTGAAGGCGCTCGGGGCAGCTAGTATATATATATATTTTTGATTTTTTAAATATATTTACAATCAGTTGAAAAAAATAAAAAATGATTTACACACATTTAAGACTCATTCACACTTACATTTTACATTCATACATCATTCATACAAAGTGATTTAGAGTTGTCTTCCAATGATGATCTCTAATGGAATTTATTTTTTCAATAAATGAAATTTTTTTAATCTTGTTTTGGTTAGACTATTGTCAAGTAGGTTGATTGGTTGATAGCCAATGGGTTTGTATGATTTTCCAGTTTGCAAATATATTTTTCATATGTTTTGATTATGACTTCCCTGACTGATGGGATAAGAAGATCTTTATGCAAAGATTCATTAGTTATATCGTTATATGGTATACCAAGGAGCGTTGGTGATAAATCTAAGGATCTTAGATCTGGTTTTTTGAATTTTACTGATATTGGACTCCATTTCATGCAGTTCCCCATAGTTGGCAGGTGTAGGACCAGATTGGTTTTAATATTAATGCTTTATATATTAAAATTTTGTTTTTTAATGTAACCTAATCATAATATAGCAATCAATATATATCTTATATATAAAATTCTCGTGTCACAAAACTTTGAAATGATACTCCTCCGAAACGGCTGGACCGATTCTTATGAAATTGTTTATGCATATTCAGTAGGTCTCAGGGCATATCAGACTTAAACGCCGTTTCGCTAAGGTGTGTCCAGGGGTGGTATTTAAATAAAAATAGTTTAGTTACAATGCTAGATCATAGAGGCACTGCTGGCGATAATTTGACATCTCTATATATCGTAATAGGAGACTTGCAAACAAAAGTGGTTCGTGGGTGAACGGTCTAAGGCGTTATCTTATGACTTTGCACTCTCAGTTCGAAACTCGCAAAGGCAAATTTTTTTTTTTAAGTATTATATATTTTTTTTTACAAATTTATTAATTTTTATTATTTTAATATTTTATTAAATTATTTTATTTTATTAAATTAATAATTATGTCAATTAATTTTTTCTGCATAAATAAACATATAAAAAACTATATATAAAATTTGAATATTTTTCCGATTTGTTCCTTTAAAATATAATAAATAATTAAATTAATCCATGGCTAGAATGGGAGTGGAAAAATATATTGGTGGGGAGTGTTCGATTGGAAAACGTCCGTTTGGAAGACCAATTGTGAACAGGGTGGACAATGTAGGAAGGAACGTGAGAGAGATGGAACAGGGTAGGAGTTAGATGGTTATAGCTCAGAATATATAGGGACACTCGGGGGGTACAGGGGGCGGAGCACCCGTCCAGGTGTGAAGAGCGCCGAAGCTGGTATATATATATATATATATATACTAGCTGCCCCGAGCGCCTTCGGCGCTCTCCGCACCTAGACGGGGGCTCCGCCCCCTGTACCCCCCCGAGTAAAAGGTTTTCATCCATTTTGTTTCAATCAGTATATTACATAAAACATTCATTTCTTTTTGTGTTCTTATTTAAAATACATTTTAATTTAATCACTAAATTAATTATATATATTATTATTGTATAAGTTATATCTATCTATCTATGTGACTCTAAGGAACTCGAAAGTTCTAGGCCGCAGCAACCACATTTCTCCAAGTGTCCCTATCCTGAGCCCTAGTCCCATCTCTCTTAAGTCCCTTCCTACACGTCCTTGGTCTTCCAAGCGGACGTTTTCCAATCCAAAATCTTTTTCCTCTCCCATTCTAGCCGCGCCCCCTGCCTATCGCAGCTTTTTCGCTTTTATAACCCTAACTATTTCTGAAGATGCATAGAGGTCATGCAATTCCTCGATATGCAGTCTCCGCCATTCCCCGGTGACCTCATCTTTCTTTGGCCAATAAATGCTGGAAAGAATACTCTGGATCTACTCTCATCTCCCAGGGTCATAGACCTTGCGTCCCACCCATATAATACAACAGGCAAAATAATTGGTTTATATATTTTAATTTTGATTCCTTTTGATAATAATTTTGATGAGATAAGCCTCTTTACTGCATGATAACAGGCGTTTCCCGATTACAACTTCGATTTAAATATATTCTTCTCAAATATTATTATCCTTCCTGATTACATTCAATTTTTCTACATATTCAAATTCTACATTTTGTATATTAAGATTTTGTTACTAAATATTTTTTCTTATCACCATTAATTTCAATCTGAATTAGAAGAAAATTATAAATTGCCTCCTCTTCCAGTCCATTTGCCTATCCAGGCCTCTTAATTTCTTAACACTCCGTTTTTTTTAAATTTAAAATAAAAGGAGATAAATAGTTTTAAATTATATTCGAATGGTCTATTATATTCTATATATCAGTATTTTTTTCTGAATTTAATACCAACTTGATTTTCAAAATGTTCCATTCGTTATCCATATGATTAATTACATGTGTTAAAATTTAAAAAAATTCAAATATTCTAATTTTTTAATTTTATATACAATTGAATATTATTTTTTATTAATATCATATCAAAAAAGAGAATTTATTAAAAATTAAAAATAAAAAAAGAAGCCTATTAATAAAAAAATATAATAGAATACAATAATTTTGATTTAAAACAAATTTTAATTTAAAAAAAAAATACTCAATATAAAAAAGACATAAATTTAAAACATCTCGTTTATATCATTTGTCTAAAAAATCATATTTTAATTTTATATAACCAAGAAATCATTTTTGCACTTAAAATATATTTGTAATTAATAATTGAAACAAAAACAAAAATAATATAATTTAGTCATTTTAATTGAAGTTTTGAAAATATTTTTGTATTCATAATAGTTTAAAAATAATATATTCAGTTTTTTAAGCTTTCACTTTCAAATAGAAAAAGAAGAAATATTCAATTATATAGAAAGAATAAATAAAAATTAAGTTAAATATGATCTAAATATTTTATTAAATAAATTTAAATGACAACTTTTAGAATAAATTATTTAATTTAATTGATATTTAAATATTAGAATTTAAAATAAAAAGTGAAATATTATAATAATTTTTAAATTCTGAGCAATATGCAGACAAAAACCTTTTTTATATATATAGATAGTCGAGCTGGGGATGGCAATATGGGTTTTTCCAAAAAGAGAAAGTTACCTCTCCCCCCCCCCCCCCGAGGCCCTAGTAGGGATTAATTTAATTATTTATTATATTTCAAAGGAATATTTTAATATCATTTTAAATGAATGAATGAAAATTCAAATTTTATATAGTTTACATAATTATTAATTTAATAAAATAAAATTTAATAATAAAATTTAATTTAATAAAATATTAAAATAATAAAAATTAATAAATTTTAAAAAAAAATATATAATACTTAAAGAAAAAAATGTGCCTTTGCAAGTTTCGAACTCAGGGTGCAAAGTCATAAGAAGACGCGCTAGCTCGCTCGGCCAGGAACCGCTTTTGTTTGGAAGCTTCTTATAAGGGTATATATAAGATTTCAAATTTTTGCCACCAGCGCCTCTATGAGCTAGTATGGTAACTAAACTATTTTTAATTAATTAGCATTTCCTGGACACACCTTAGCAATTAGCGGTTTTCTAAAGGAAGTCTGACATGCCCTGAGACCTACTGAATATACATAAAAAATTTCATAAGAATCGGTCAAGCCGTTTCGGAGGAGTATGATTTCAAAGTTTTGTGACACGAGAATTTTATATATAAGATATACTAAGCGCTCGGAGCAGCTAGTATATATATATATACCAGCTGGTCAGAGCGCCTTCGGCGCTCTTCACACCTGGACGGGTGCTCCGCCCCCTGTACCCCCCCGAGTGGTACATCGTATTTGGTTAAAAGTACTGGTACTTAAGTTAAAAAAATGATTCATTATTATTGGATTTGGCTGGTAATATTAATACCCGAGACACCGAGCTCTCGCTCTACTCTTTAAAAAGTATTGATATACAATTCTTTAATTATTTATTACAATTATTAAATGTTACACATTTGCATCAATCTGATTAAAATGAATGAACTTGTGCTCCTCAATAATACATATATATATAATATATAGGTTCATATTGAAGTGATATTTTAGTAAATGGCGGTTCTGGGAAGTTTTATTTTGGGAGAAGTTCCTATAAAATAATATAAAAATAGGATATTCTCAAGAAAGAGAAATATTAAAGTGAAAATAGGATCAAAATCAGTTCCACAGAAGTCCTTCCAAACAGGGATCAAATATCAAATATCAAATATCAGGTTTTTGAGAACAAAGAAAGAAACAAACAGAGAAACAAACAAACAATTTTTACTCTCATAAGAAGATAAGATAAGAATATGTAGCCGGTGTAGGGGATAAATTCGGAGTTTAGATGTTTTTTTTATCAGTATAGGAAGACTTCTTCTTTAAACTTTCCAATTAATAGCTTGTATATTTTATAAAAACAATTTATTTCTAACACACACACACACACACACAATTAATTATATATAAGTATATAAAATTTATATTCGATGTTCATTCTTAGTAGTCATGCTCGGGCGAATATCTGTTGTTGTTTTGTGTTATCCAGGCATTGGGTTGTTGATACATAAGGCCGATCGAGCAGTGGCCATCAGAATCCAGCATCCAGCATTAATTACTTTTATTCGATTCGCACCCTCGTAAAAGAAAGTAAACACAATCAGAATTCTCATTCATTTCGATATTGGACACCAATTCTAGTATATATAAACGTGACGTCATTAATAAAACCAAATAATAGGTGTAAGATTTTAACCCGTCAAGCAGCCGGGAATTAAATTTTCCTAAGCCAGCGGTCCGGTGGGAATTAAATGAGCGAAAAATGCACTTTCTTGCACTCGTACCTAAAATAATTAATATCTCATAAAATACTCAAAATAAATTTTTGAAATTTTCAAGAGATGTCAAGGGAAGTTGTTTCTTTGTATGCAAAAAATTTAATCAGCTTAGCTAGAAATTGAGTTTTGAAGACTCTCGAAAATAACAATAAAAAAGTGGAAAAAAGAGAAAGAGTAATTATTGTAGTTTTAAAAAGTGCAAAAATTTTCAAAATTGATCGAGAGATGCCAGTGAAATGCATATTTATATAAACGCCGGAAGCCGGCGAGTACGGACTCTCGTTTCCGGCTTGAGGGGTTAAAATCCCACATTCAAGCTCCCTTTCCAATAAAATTTTGTCCTTAAAATTATATATTTTAAAATATATACAAATATAATAACAAAGCTAAATTAAATAAACATGTTAAATTGTATATTAAATCAATTCATACAAATCCTACAAATTAACATTAGAACAATGAATATTGATTTTATTTTTTTTTTTTTATATTTTGGGGAAAATTCATTTTTTTTAAATACGAAATCAATATTAATGTTTTATATATCGATTTATTCCATTTTTTTGATTCTAAATAAGATTCAATTCATATTTTCCTGATATCTTAACACTATTGCTGTTTGCATTGTATATTTAGTGAATAGTTTTGGATGTGGTCGGTCCTTTTTTTGTTAAAACCTCCTCAGGAGCCGACAAAAACCTTAAATCAAAATTCCAAAATCTAACTAACTTTGACATAGCTCCTGGGTATAAAAGATTTCAAAAACCAAAACGTTTCCAAAAAAGTGGGTTTTCCCAATATGAGTCAACTTATAAAATTGAAAAAATTCCTTAAATGGGAGCTCGGACACTATGAACCTACTTCATCAGTAATGCAATTATTCGAAAATAATCATTGATTTATTTATTTATTCAATTATTAAATTCATGTCCGCGTGAACAAACAGTTTATTAGTCGAACATTAAATATTATATACATACTAGCTGCTCCGAGCGCCTTCGGCGCTCTTCACACCTAGACGGGGGCTCCGCCCCCTGTACCCCCGAGTGATACATAGTATTTGGTTGAAAGTCTGAATGTAAAAGGTTTTCATCCATTTTGTTTCAATAAGTAGATAAGACATATATTTGTTTTCTTAGAAAATATATATTTTAATTTAATCAGTAAATTAATTATATATTATTATTGTATATGTTATATTTATCTAACTCCGTGTCTCTACAGTTTTCGAAAGTTCTTAGCCGCAGCATCCACATTTCTCTAAGCGTCCCTATCCTGAGCTCCAACCAAATCCTACCCTGTCCCATCTCTCCCATGTCCCTTCCTTCATTGTCCACCCACCTTGGTCCTTGGTCTTCCACCGGATGTTTCCCAATCGGTTTCTCCCAATTTCTAGTTTCTCCAATTCCAACCACGTCCCCTTCCCATCCCAGCCTTCTTGATTTTATAACCTTAACTATATCTGGACATTATTTCTCGTTATGCCATCTCCGCCATCCCCCTGTGATCTCATCTTCTTTTGGCCTATAAATGCTGCGAACAATATTAATCTCACAAATACTCCAAATCTACTCTCGTCTCCCAGAGTCATCGATAGGGTGACTAAACGTCCCGTCTTTAAGTGGTCTGTCCCAAAAATGTCTTCGGGACACCCTACTGTTTTTTCAATATTTAGGACATTTCGTAATTTTTTTTTCAAAATTTTTTCAATTTAGTTCTAAAAAAAAAGGTATACCGTTTGTCCCGGTTTGGTGTTTTCGAAATATGGTCACCCTAATCATCGATCAACATGAAAAATAATTGTTTTATATATTTTAATTTTGATCCTCTTTGATGAGATAAGCCCATTTACTGCATAATAAGATCGTTACTCAATTACAACGTCGATTTAAATTCTTCTCGAATATTATTATCCTTCGTGATTAGAGATCTTAAGTATTTAAATATTTATACTTTTTCAAATTCTACATTTTGTATGTTAATTGTATATAAGTCGTATCCGTATCATAATTCTTGAATTATTTTGTTTAATTACATTTCGGTTGATTTTTCCCCAATTTCTCTAATCATATGTCTCCTCTTCCAGTCCAATTCATTTACCTATCAATGTTGCATGAGGAATTTAAATTTCTTAATTTGGCTAGAACACTCCATTTTTTAAAATTTTAAATAGAGGGAGAGAGAGAGGTTCTAATTATATATATATATATATCTGTTTCTATGACAGCAAAAAAGTAAACAAATTACATTCATACAAACAAACACTCTCCTTTTTATATATATAGATTCTGGAAAATGGAACACCCGCAGCTCAGCTCAGGAGTTACCTAAGATTCTAATTTCTTTTTTACTTTTCATCTCATTTGAGGTACCCTTCACCTCAGAAAAATTTGGTTACCTTACTCCTTGTAGTTTAGGCTCTGGAGTTTTTTGCGTACAGACGGACACTATCGTATTAAATATATAGATTATCTCCACAATACCCCTCCCTCAATACTTGCGACTATAAACTCAATTGTCCCTTAACAAAATATGTCTAATGAATTGGAAAAGGTTGAAAAGCGTGACACCGATAGCTTACGTATAGTATAGTTTTCATCACGTGACAACACATTGGTGTCACCGGATTGAAATAAAATAAATGAAAACCTATTCTATTATATATAGACTTTCAAACAAATACAACAAATAATAATCATTTCGAGGGTAGAGGAGGGAAAGCCGACTGCCTTCAGTCTGAGTAATTAATAAATACATAATCTGAAATAGAAATCAATCAATTATTAATTATTTAAATTGCCATCATTTTATTCATTTTATTAAAATAAAAAAACAAAAAAAAAATCAAACAAACATGTTCTATTTTACATAAAAACAAATATATATATATATATATATATATATATATATATATATATTTAAGGCACAATTAAAAGGCAGTTGTTAGTTGATGTTTTTTTTTTCTTTCTCTCTCTCTCTCTCATTGTCACATTCAATCATTCAATTCATGATTAATGATTATGATATTAATTATCTATCTATCTATTTACATATTTATTTATAAATAAATGTTATTTAAATTAGGTGTGCGTAAAACAATCATAATTTAATTAATGCAAAATACTAAATATAATATATTTCACTATTATATGTAGAATAAATTAGTTGCCTAATTCAAAATTAATTCATATAAATAATAATAATAATAATAATAATAAAATATATTTTTTTTCCTCTAAATTTTGAATAAATTAAATGTGTAGTTTAGTGAAATAGAATCACTTAATATATAATAATATGACACTAAAAAAAGTTATGAATTAAATAAACATGTGTTCATGTTATATTATTATTTAATAATAATATAACATTTATATAAAAATATATTTGTTTCTATTTAATAGGTTATTTCATTTAATTAGGAAGTGATGATTTGATATTTTTTTCATTTATATTTTGAATATAATTTTTTTAACAAAGAAATTTAAAAATAAAAAATTGTATTTTTATATAAGATAATTGAATTATATAAAATAAAGAGAAAGCAAGAGTGGAGGTGGTTGGTTGGATAAAAGTTATAATTATTTCGGTAATCATTATATTAGTGTCTTATTATAAATATATATTTTTGAACAAATATCTATTTTAAATTTTTAAGGACCTCAATAATATAGGATGTCAATATTTTTACATTTTAAATATAACGTCCTGTAAATATTTGTACATATAAGAGATACATAAATATATAAATAAATAAATATATATATATATATATATGTAGATTTGTTGTTATTTTTTTAAGATACATATAAAAATTTTATATTTTAGAATGTTAATATATTTTTTTGCACTTTTTCTGCTTTTAATATATATAAATTGAATTCGTAATTAATAAAGATAAATAAATTTTATTATAAATATATGTATTAATGTTAATTTTATTCATTTTATATATATATGAAAAAAAAATCTTAAAAATTAGTTTGGACGGTATATATATAAAAAGAGATATATTTATTTATTTTTTAATTAAATAAGCCTTGAATGTTTTAAATAGTATATGAGAAGACTATAAATGAAACGATATTGGGCAACTGTTTGTACCATTAACATTCTTTGTTGACGTAATTGAGTGACAACTCGTGGAACATCCAATTCCTAGAAAGAAAATTTAAAATGAAAACATGTTAAAATTTAGAATTTAATATCTAGATTTTCACAAAGGCGTAAAGGGATGAGGAGACGTCAGAGGAAGGGGCGAGAGTAATCATTAAACTCGTTATGGTTTGCCATATCAATAACAATACGTATAGAGCAGTATGCCTTTGTTCTGGAGAGGATATTTTAAAAATAATGAATCGGTAGTGCTATCCCGCTAACTTTTTGTGAGGATATCTTCAATCCAAAGTTTTCGGATGATTGTTCGTGAATGAAATGAACATGGTACACGACGTGATGGGAACTTCTGTACCCGATCAAGTGATACGTTAATAGAGAAAGAGGTGGTATTTCACATTCAAATTATGTTGGATAAAATGTTTTTGTTTTTAGAATTCTAAATAGCAGAACATAACCTTCCGATATTTTTGTTGCACTATATATTTTTAAATTTTATATTAAGACATTTTAAGATTTTTTTTCTTTTAGTTTCTCTTAATAATGAATACAATTTTGTACGAATAAACATTACAAAAAAAATAATAAATAAGTAAATAAATAATCAACACAACATTATTATTATTATCCGATTTGAGCGCACTTTCTGAGAACAGCATAAATGCTGGAAATATTCACCTATCCCTTAGATTGCTTAGATGGTGTGGGATTAGGCTCGGACTGTGTGGAAAGAGACTTCGTTCATTTTGGCCCTCACAGTTCTTTTCTTGTTTTTATTAACGTATATTCACTTCAATCAGATAATTGGAGACTAGGCATTCAAGAATTTTCTGACAATATGGCAGCTTTGTAAAATGATCGCTTTTTGTCCTTCTTTTAAGATGTTAATCGAGAGCTCGAGCTTTTCCCAAATTCTTCTGGAAATTTTTTGTGACTATACCTTCTACGGAAATTACAAAAGAATATATTTCCACTTTGTCTATTTTCCATATATTCTTTATCTCTAAGGAAAGGTTTTCATATTTAGTCACTGTAGTACTCTCGGTTTTCCTTAGCTTTTCAGAAAGCGACACTGCTATATCAATTATATATCCTAATTTCTTCTCTTTATTTATTAGAACAATATCAGGTCTATTGTAATCAACCGTTTTATCTGTGAATATTGGTCTTATTATTATTATTATTATTTGTAATATATTAGAGAATACAAACATAATATATTAATAATTAATTCATTGGTGGAGAAATAAAAAAATATTATTATTTTTTTATTTAATTAATTGTTAAGAGGCTGGTATTTTTATAATAAAACAAATTTATTTAATAATTTATTCCTAATTAATGTAGTGGTCTAAAATAAAACTAAAATATGAATAATAATAATAATAATAATAATAATAATAATAATAATAATATAAATTAACAATACCTGATTATGATCAAGTGTATAAAGAAGTAGATCGCCTAAAATAACAACACCTGTTCTTCCAACTCCAGCAGTACAATGAACTAACATTGGTGGATTGCCGTTATGGCCAGCAGGAACTTCAACAGCTGCCTGTTGTCTTACACTGTTTAATTCTTCAAGAAATCCTAGAAAATGTCCAACCGAATTGGGACATCCCTGATCGCCCCATTCACCATAACGAAGGTGCCAAACACCACGTGACCGTCTTGCAATTGTATGAAACACTCTTAATTTGGATGTTACACAATGGCCTGTTTCTTGGGAAAATTGTCTCCATATTTGAAACTGAAAAAAAAAAAAAAAAAATTATTAATAAATAAATATGCACAAGTTTTTGGGATTAAAAATAAAATTGAAATGGAAATTTACTTCGCCAACTTGAAGACATCGATCGCCAATAACAGGAAAGTAGTTGCTACTAGTGCCAAGTTCATCGTCATGTAGTCCAGTTAACATCACAACTAAATAGACATCGGCTTCCCAAATCATTTGCCAAAAATTATTAACAGTTGTTGGGAGAGGTCCTTGGGCAGCAATATAAAATCTGGCTTGATTCCCAACAGTGGCAGTAATATGGGAACCATTTATATAACCTGTACGATTTTCTTTACTTGGAATTAATCTTACACGATTCTCTTCATATGGAAGTAACTCTTTGAACCTATAAAAAAAAATATAAAGAAATAAATCAATATTTTTATTTTGAATAAGAAAAATAACAAAAATATTTTTTTCTTTTCTTCCTATATAATACCTATTTCGGGATACATTTTCAGGTAGTAACGCTGTAGAAAAATCAGCATTCAGTTTTTTTTTAGGAATTTTTTCAAATTCAAAAAATAATTGACTATCTACTAATTTTCGTTCTAATAATTGGCACTGCAATATAATAAAATTAATTAAAATTGGAATAAAATTATTAATATCCGATTTGTTGTACTTTCTCAGCTCTCATACCATATTCTCTTTAGAAATATTTGGTGCAAGTGGCATTCTTGGTAATCCAGTACTCCATTTATGTTGTAATTCATCTACAGCCTGATTATCTTTCCGTGTTTTATCTTTGGAATTTTTACCACCGCCAATTAAAAGGGCAATTTTTTTTCTAATTTTATTTTTTCCAGATGTATTCGAATTTGTTGATGAAGAACTTGAGGCAACCGTCATATTTATTTGATGTTCATAATTTTTATTAACTATTAATAAAAATAAAAATAGAAAAAAAAATATATATATATATAATAAAATGTAAAAAACGTAAAACTCAACAAATAATAATTCAATTTAATATGAAATAACATATATGAAATTAATTAATTAATATATATATATATATATATATATATATGAAAAGTTAATTCCAGATTGTTTTCACGTCTATGTTCTGTAGCTCTAAAGAATGTGAGGTCAACTGCTGTGATACACAAGTCGTTCCAAATTTCTAAGTGTTAGTGTGTCATTGATTTTGCTAGGGATGTTTTAAAACTTCAGAACACAATAAGTCACACCACTTCTTTTTCTATTCAACCCAAAATACCATACCAACAACGACTCTTAATCACTTAAAATAAGCAATTATCTTTAAATTGATATCAATATCAATATTGAAATGGATCTATTACTTTTTAATTATGTGATCAGAATGTCAAAGATAGAAAAATTGCCATTTCTAGCACTCGCTAGGGTGTATTTGCAATTGACTTAATAAATCTTATAAATCCAATTATTCTTATTAATCGCTTAGGTAAAAATTACTTAAATAAGCTTTAAAAATATACACATTTTATAAATATTGGATAAGTTATTGAAAAATAATAAGATTATATGCACGCTTAGTGATTAATTGAATCCATTTAAGTGTGTGTATGTATATAGATTTAAACATTTTAATATAAGAAAATGTAAGAAAAATATATAAATATACTTGATGATGGAGATTGAATGGCAGTCGGAGCTAATAATGTTGATTGTATGTGGCCGGGCACATCAACTGGCATTTCATTAATATTCGTTGATGTTGTGATGGTTGTAGTTGAGCTCGTTGATGGAAATTCCGTTGGAGCAGCCGTATGACTTTTTCGACGTTGCGGTGTTCCTGGCTGAGTTTGAAGGTTAGTCCGTTCAGGCGCTGATTGAATACTTGAAGCACGGGAACGGACTGCTTCAGCCGTTTGCCAAGGCAGTGGAACATTTTCATAAATTGGTTCCTAAAGGAAAAAAGATTCAACTAAAAAGATAGTTTTAAGAAAAAATAATAACACAATCGAGTATATATATATTAAAGAGAAACAATTAATTAAGTGGATACCTGATGCGGAAAACGATTGGATCGTGAATGTGGTGGATGACCAGTCAACATTGGATATGAATAGAGTAAACCACTTTGAGTGGCGTTGGAAGATTCCATATTTCCAGGGGTTACAGGTGGATAACGAGAAATCTCGGATTCAGCGACCGCTGCCAAATTAGCATATGTTCGATGTGCTTCTGGATTAGGGACGAGTTGTTGGTGTTCATGAAGTCGACGAGCCTGGATTCCTAGACTCCGTGAAGAGACTAAATCGGGACTTGAACCGGAAACCTATCCACATTTCATACAAAAAAATGAAAATATTACAAGATTCCATTTATTTACCATATACATAAAAAAGAATTTACTTGTGGATTAAAAGAAGCAGGAATCGGCGCTCCAAGTGGTTGACTTGCTAGATCCGGAGTGCTGCTACTTGGACGTCCAATTGGATAAGGCGGAGGTGGTTTATAGACCTGAACTAGTTGTAAACTTTGTAGAAGCTGTTGGTCTAAACCAGCTCC
Source organism: Labia minor (assembly GCA_963082975.1). Classification (NCBI taxonomy): domain Eukaryota; kingdom Metazoa; phylum Arthropoda; class Insecta; order Dermaptera; family Spongiphoridae; genus Labia; species Labia minor. Next base: position 888,574 of record OY720350.1, on the reverse strand, counting down.
TTCTAAATCTCGTCTAAAATAAATACATTACATTACTGTTATATAAATATTTATTTTAGCAAACAAATAAAAAAATAATAAATTTTTACCGATATTTATGAATTGCTGAATCTGCATTTGGTTGAGTATCTTCATACAAATGTTGTGAAATTCTTGTTACATCGGGATATGGTTTATAATGAGTATAAGAATTGACATTCTGAAATAAAAGTATTCTTATATTAATTCATTGAAATAGAATTCAGTTTTTCAATTTAAATAAATTTAAATATCACACAAAATGATTCTCTATTAATAATACAAAGAAATCTTTATTAAATAAAACTGAAAAATATAATATATATGTGATTTATTTTAAATTTTTATTCTAAATTTGATTTATATCTTGTATGAGACCGTGGTGAGAAATTTTTTCGTTATCAAAGTGCTTTCTTTGTTTTTAGTTATAAAGTTAGTTTTTATTTATAAAATATTTACAACAGATTTAGTATTATCCAGGGCTGGGCCGTTCCTCAATTTTTGAGGAACTCGATACAGTTACAAGTTCCTGGAACGCGTTACTCTGACGTTACAGTTCCTTAAAAAAAAAAAAAAAATCTTTCTTTTTTGTACTTCAGTTAGCTTCGAAAATCATATCTGGGTAAACGATTGAAGTGCTTTAAAACATATTTATTTCATAAATAAATTACTTTTAAGGAATATTCGAGATAGACTACACACTCACAATACCAACAAAGTGTTAACAGAAACTTTTAGGATTAGGAAAAAAAAAGAATATTTTAATATAAATTTGTTTAATTTTTATTTATAAAATTATATAAGTTTTTTAAATTTTTTTAATATACATTTATAATAAAACTTATTAAGGTAATATAATTAAACGATAATTTAATAAAAATATAATTCAAAAAACTTTTTTAAATCTTGATATTAAAAAAACTAATTGTTCAAATAATTCGTCAGATAAAGAAGATCAGGAGGGGGCATCCTATATAATATGATGCAAAAGAAAATAACCTCTCTACTGGCGCAGAAGAGCATAAATGAGTATTAAATTTAATAAATAATTTTTTTATTTTCGGGTAATTTTCTATAGAGTTCATAATTTTATTTTTGTTTTAAATAAAAGATACAAATTCAAAATCTGAATTTGTTTGAATTTTTTCTTCTTTTGGGCTAGAAAATATATAAAATTCATCATCTTCCTCTGAACTATCCTCAGAAGGCTCTTCTTTTTTTAATAATTATTTATGATTTTGAATTATATTAAAACATTAATTGTTTATTCTTATTTATTTTTTTTTTTCATCTAAACGTTCTGGAACCTAACTGATTTTGAAAGATGGATGAAAACAAGAAGCTAAATTTGCTTCATTTATTTCTGGGGATAGTTGGGGAAAAAAAAAAAAAAAAAAAATCTGTTTTCAATAGAAAGTAAAATAGGTGAAATTAAAGAAGAAAAACATAAAAGAACATATTTTTTTATTTTTAGATTTCCTATTCGATTTTAATCTAAAGAGTGTAGGAATTAATTGGCCTTAAAAGAGTTTTTTTCCCTTTGTAAAAGATCCAATGCTTGTGCAATTGGCTCCATTAATTTTATATATTCTTCTCAATAATCATAGTCGATATCTCTAAATGCTTTTAGTCTGACATTTTTGCAGAGTAAGTTTGAAATTCCATCTCGTTGGAATATAGGATAAATAAGAAAACAATTCCAAATTTTACTTATGATTTCAGACGTTTATGGTTTTCTTGTCGCTAGCAATATGGCGTATGAACAGACCATCACTCATTCCGTGGTTCATTCCGTGGCGGCCGCTTTCCAAAATGCCCCGAACTCTTTCGAAGTTTGCCGGAAATGGCCAAAACGCGAAATTGAAAAAACAATCAGTAGGAACTTGTAACGTCCGGTACAAGTCCCTCAAAAAAATGAGGAACTCGTTACTTAGTTATAGTTTCCGTTACAAAAAAAGAAACGTGCTCGGGGAACGCCGTTACTGTCCAGCCATGAGTACATCAATAACATAATAGCATTTATTTTAAATATTTCTTCCCCATTTCAGGCCCAACCTAACAACATGTAGTATATATATTGTAATATATAATCCTAAAAAATACATTTTTTATGTATATAATAATGCGAAAGCTAGAACTTCATTTTTGAACACATTGTGCTAAATTAAAGAAAAGGACGTTTGGTCATGGGACATGTTGTCTGCACGTGTACAGGGACCCATCCATGTGTTCAAGGTGGGGGAAGGTTTCATTATTGGTGAAAATGATATTTGAGTTAGTCTTGATCAAGGTTTGAGAAAAGTGAGACAAACATTTTTCCTGGCTGGAAGGGCATCTCATACACAACCCCTTTTTTGAGAAATGTTGCTGCACAATCGATGTCCCAGTTAAATCCGCCGGACGACACTCAAGACTCAAGTCTCCAATGAATTCTCAATTCCTTAACTACACAATATACTAACTGTGGTCGACCATTGGTAATTAATCATTAATTATAATTGCAATTGCTAAAATATAAATTAAAGTTCTTTTAATTTATATTTATATCTTTTTTTACGGTACCTTTCAATATATTTTAATTTCATATTAATTTCATTATTATCTATTTTTGTAATATTAATTCTCCTAGTTTATTAAATAAATAATTTTTAGTTATAATTTTATATATAGCATTTTTATAATTGAACCTATTCAATCTTATCATTTCCAATATCAACCTTCGTGGATTCAATAACCCATTTTAATTATGCAAAATTCATCCAGAGTGCTACCAATTAATTAAACTTATTGTTTTAACCAAATTTTCTTATAAAATACCAACCCCCTAAATTCCATATACGACAATATATTATATATATAATGTTAATTAAATTTGATAATCCAAAAGAAATTTGAAGGTATTAACAAATATCAAAAAAGACATAAAATTGAAGCAGTATATAATAACCTCTCTTCCATGAGTTTGATGAATCTCTGGTTGACTACTATAAAGATACATCCCAGTAGCTGCAGCAACCGCTGCAGCTGCAGCCGCTTGGCTTGTAGCTCTATACTTTAATTGCATTGCAGTTTCATAATCTGGAGCTGATCGATAGGAAGGTAAAAGAGCTCGTAATTTATCGATTTGTGCTGATGTAGTAGATGTTGATGCTAAATCTAAACAGGAGGTGGATTGTGCACGTTGCTGCTGAAGAACTGCAGCTGCAGCGGTAGCTGGTGCCATATTAGAAATGGAATTCGATGTTAATGCGGTTGATTCTAATTAATATGTATAGAAGAATTGAAAGAAATTAATAATTAAAAAATTAGACAAATCAATAAAATTAAAAAAAAAAAAAAACCATTAATTTACCAAGATGTATAATTTGATCTGTTGAATTTGTTGAAAGATTTGGAAGAGGCGAAATATTAGAGGGAATACCATTCGTTGCAGCATCTAAATCATCATAACTATCCATAATTTGACTGTCCTAAAATGAATTGAAAGAAAAACGAATCAATTAAATATTTATCAATCATTTATAGAAGTATTTAAATAATACACATTAAAGAAATTAAAAGAAAACAATAAATATGTAATCTATTATAAATCTTTAATATGATTTTCAATAAATAATTATATTTTCACCATTTGGAATATTGGTTGATGAATTGAAATAGGAAGAGGTATTTCTGTCCCTTCGCCTAAAGTAGTTGTTTCTAATATAAGGGCTTGTTCGTTTTGTGCATAGAATGTATGTTGATAAACACAAAGTCGCCAAATGTATTTTGCACATTCAGTCTCGCTTAAATGAAATTCAACAGAGGATGTATCTGGCGGTTGGCCCTCAATGCCAAATGATTTTTTATGACTTATTACATTAGCAATATTCTTCCATGGATAAAACTTTGTTAATGGTTGGCCGGTTTCTGTTCCATTAACAATGATTCCAGATAAGGATATACCAAGGATTACATCAAGTCCTTGTTCATCCTGCAAATCAAAGATATAAATAATTTAATTAAATATTTTTTATTTATTTATTATTTAAAATTAAAAAAAAAAAAAAAATAATAATAATACATTTATAAAAATATTATACTAATATATATGTGTTTAGAGTATAAAGAATGAATTATACAAAAAGTTCTTTAATTCTATTTCCTTTCTATTTATTCAATTAAAAAAGAAAATTTCCAATTTATTAGACAATATAAAAAGGCTCCGCGGTTTTTTAACAAAAATTTTCTTTATGGAAAATCAATTTTAATCAAGTATATAATGAGCATTATTATCTATAACCTTTTCCAATTTTTTGGATAGCTTCATAATTCCATTGGTATAGACTTCTGTGGTTTATCGTCGGAAAAACTAAACCAAGTGATTTTCAGCGGCGCCTCAGACGCCCAAATTTTTAGCATCAAAAATTTTGTAGAGACCGAAACAAACAGACGGTGCAAGGTCCAGGCTATACAAAAATCTATAACAAAACCTCTCAACCAAGTTACGTCAATTTATTCAGAGTTATCAAAGATGAATGTGACAGTCATTGTAATCGGTGGAACCAAAGTCCTTTTCTGTTGTTAGTAGTCGTCATCCCAGCATAGAACTCAAGATTATTTATTTAATAAAAATAAAAAATCTAATTCAATTTAACATCGGCTGCTGCGGGTAGCGGGTAGATACCTTCTCACGATCCCGGTGAGAGACAGATCTACCTCAGTGAGTGGCGCCCACTGCCCTACGCCTCCCCGTGGGAAATAAGGCTAAGAAGAAGAAGAGTAGTCGTCATTCTTTCAGTATACTTTGTCTATAGGACCGAGTTATATTAAGTTTATTGATAATAATTCGATCAGTTAAATTAATTTGGATTAAATCATGTGGCACCCAAATATCGGGCTTCTTTTTGTACCTAGGTCTTTTCCAATGATACCAAACTATAATATGTCTAAGTTTATTACATTTGTTTGTTTTTTTTAAGTTTGCTTGCCGGTGATTGGCCAACTAGAACCGGAAAAGAATCAAGCAAACCAATTCTGGGTCTTTTGTTCACTTACAACATCCCTACCATACACTTGACTAATTTTTGGGTGTGTTTTTACATTTTTATAACATATTTCTTCAGCTATTTAACACATATTCAAATCACTGTCATTTTATATTCAAGTAATTAGAAAACAATCTTCCTAAAAAATTTAAACTCAAATGTCACTATAAAAGCACATGAGTTTTTATAACAATGTGTGTGTGCTGCCCGATAGCTAGGCATCAACATCATCTAGTGATAAAAAACGGCGGAAACTTTTTATTTGACCCAATATTATATAATTATAATAGGATAATTGTATTGAAATATAGATACCTTTGCTGCAAAATGTTCAATACCATAGCCATCTAATTTTTGAGCTGCCAAAATATAAAATTCTTCAGCAGTTCCTTGTGCTAATCCAGCTAAGGCTGCATGCTGATGAATTACTGCCTCAGTAAGACTCTCTAAATGTCCTTGTTCAGTTAAATGCTAAATATTTAGATATAAAAATATAAAAATAAATATAAATAAGATATAAAAATTCAAATATAATTGAAATAATAGTTGAATATTAGAAATAGAAATAAAAATTTTATATTCACTGAATAGAAACATTAAGGCGCTGAATGACAACACGGAGCATTATATAAATTTTTAAAATTAATTTCTGTGGTTATTGAATAGATATTGATAGAATATATAGCGTATGTTCAAAGAATACGTAAGAATATTGTGATGTAATTACATAGAAATCGGTTTAGCCAATGTTGAGTCTATAACGTTGGATTCTAGAGGTCATGAAACGCGAGCAATGTGAAGACAAAAACCTTTTTTTATATATATTGATGATATTTAATTATTAAATTTTTAATGAAAATATATTCATCATTGATTATATAAATTACATAAAAAAAAGGTATATATTTTAAAAGAATTAAATTAGGTGCATAGTATATACTATATATATATATTTATATATATATGTTCATAGGTTTTTAATTTTTATTCATATAATTTGATTTTGAAAAAACAAATTATTTTCAAATTCTTTATCTATTCTTAACCCATAAAAAGATTGCTAAAATCCATCTTAACAAAATTCTAATTTGATAAATATATATTAAAAGTTATCTCTATCTATCTCTGTAGCTTTACACAAGAAAGATCTTGGCCGGAGCAACATTTTTCCAAGTATATTAAAAGTTATATGATATAAAATATTTTGGAAATAAGTTAAAGAAATGAAAAAAGTTACAATTAAAAGAATATTTTTAAATTCTTCCATTAATTACATTTTTACAAATCCCTGTCCAACATTTGACATTAAAATTTATTATGTATTATTTACCTTGGGAAATAAGACAAAATCTTTAAGATACTCGGCCGTATGCCTTTCCATATCATGATTGCCGAATTCAGCTAGAATAAGAAGAAAAATAACATTATTTAATTAATATTTTACTTACAATTTATAAATAACTAAAGATAATATTAATAATACCTTGCATACTATAACTTGCCAAAAGAATAGCTTGATTTGCATCGCATGAAATTCTACCTTCAATTACATCCATTTTTAGTTGTAAAAAATAGTGATATCTATAAGAAAAAATAAAATTTAAAATAGAATATAAATAAAAATGATTGAGGATATCGAAATTGAATGAATATAGAATGGAAAATAAATAAATAATAAAGAAATGTATGTAGTTAATAAGCTTTCAGTAAAATTGCTCTTTCGATAATGTTATGTTATTTTTAAATTGGAGATGATACCACCCATCCTAATTTTATGGGTAGATGAGATGGGATGATAACTAGGAAATGGCACTATCACATACTCTATGTTGTCAGAAACTGTAGCAATTAAATGCCCCTGCCTGCTTTGCATACTTGATTTACTTGATTAGTTAGGTTTATAACCCTAGCGAAAGATGGGGAACGGAATATTTATATTTGTGCCGGGTGTGGTCACAGAGTTTCTAGCAATAAAAATCAGTTAAAAATAAATGATCAATTTTGAAATCTACATCAAAATCTCTCTCTCGTTTACAAAGTTTTTATCAACTACACTTCATTCAATGGATAAGTTCATTCCCGGGCAAGCCTATGTCATGGCTCGAATTGATTTCCAACAGCCAAACATGACAAGATGAGCTCATTGAAATTTGTTCGAAAGACCAAGGAGAGTATTGTTAATGTCAATCGTGAGAAAAAATATAGGAAGAATATACAAGGTTCCATCTTTTTCCATAGAGAGTAAAAGGTTTCATCAATGAGCAACGTGATTCAAAGATTACACCAAAAGATTATTATCAACAACAAATCACTAGAAAAGATAAAGGATTTCAACAGAATAACTGTCTTTAATATATCGAGTGATAACTTTACCATGTAGCCGGTGCTTTTATTTTAAAACCTCCTCAGTAGCCGGCAATAGCCTGAAGTCAAAATTCAAAAATCGAAATTTGACATAGCTCCTGGGTACAAAGGTTTTCAAAAACCAAAAAAATAAAAAAAACGATAATGACATTTTGACTAAATTTTTTTATTAAATATTAAAATTTTTAAATTTTGAAATATTCTACTTTCTCAAAGTTTCGTAATAAAGAGAATTTTATATTCAAGACTTTTTGGTGTAAATCTGCAGAAGGATAGTGTGATAATGTTGATTTTGTGTGTAATCGGCAAATAATAAGCACATGTTTACTTGAAGCTTACACTACTTTTATTTAAAATAAATGAATTATAACCAATCAGAAAACTATGAAAATTGAAATCTGTAATTTAAAAAGCCTCATAGGGATACCATAATTTTTTTTATGGAAATAGTCCATTCCTAAATAGAAGTTTACATTGAGCTTACATTATTACATTTTATTTAAGATACAAGGTTTTTTAAAAGTGAAGTTACAGTGCTATTTGTATAGATAAAAATATTTATTCATAAATATTAAATATTAAAATATTAAATACTAAATAAAAAATTGAAAAATTAAATTAAATATTAAATATTCATATTCTTCTTCATCCATGCCAAACGCTTCAAGATTTAGCTAAATCATTAGGAGTTGACTGAAAAGTCATCAAACGCCCTCAAAATTTTGCCAATGATCCAAAAGCAGGGATATTGGGCCCCATACGAAAATTAATATTAAAAATTATCGAAATATCTCGCCTATTTTTAGAATAAAAATATCTCGAGTGTCTTCACTCGACTATCTCGCAAATTTGTATTGGATAATCAAACTTTTTTCCATATTTGAAAATTAATTAAAATTTTATTCTATCCGATCATAGGATTTTTAAGGTTTTTAACATAATTTTCACTGGTAACATTTTATTGAAATAAGAAGATTTTGGTTAAATACTATATTATTTTAATGACTAAATTATACAGATTTTCAATTTATAAAAATGTTAAATTGAAAAAGATAAATGAATTACAATATAAAATGGATAATAACAAATATTTCAAACAATCCAAAAGAAAGATTTCTAAGGATTAATAAATTATTAATAAAATTAAAATAATTTTATTATAGCTTCTTGTTGTTTTATCTAAGAACAAACACCCTTACAAGTTCCCGGTTGATGCTGGGGGTTTTCCCAACATGAGTAGGGATAATATCATGCCAGACAACTTCTAATTTCGTTATTATAGTGATAAAGTATTTTGTCTCTCAATTTTCTAATGATTCTTATGGTAAAAGTATCATTAATCCTTTTCTCATTTCTCTTGTGCCCTTCTTTTTTCTTTGCATCTGCTATCCTTTCTTTGTAATGGGTCGTTCGGAAAGTAATTTCGTTTTTATCGGAGAGATGTCTTTAGTTGTATTTCCCGATATCTATACTTACACTTAAATTATCTGACAATTTCATAATTGACATTTCAAACATCATTTACTACTTTATTGTGTTATTCGATCTATTGAGTAGCTTTTTTACCGACCGACGAAAGTAAGGGAGGTATTGTTTTGGCATCGTATCAAGTATGAAAAATTCAAGTGAGCATTTTCGACATATTTTGTTTTTTTTATTACTGTAAGGGTAAAAATGGAGTAGAAACGAGAAAAAAATTATGTGCCGTTTACGGACAGGATGTTTTGAGTGAACGCCATTGACAGAATGTTTTTCGAAATTTCGATCTGAAAGATGCACTGCGTTCAGGTCGGCCAATTGAAGCTGATGACGACAAGATAAAGGCACTGGTGGATGCAAATCGTCGTATAATAACACGAGAAATTGTTGAGAAGTTAAATTTATCAAATTCGGTCATTCAAGATTATTTGAAACGTCTTGCATTTGTTACAAAGCTCGATATTTGGGTCCCACACCAGTTAAACGAAAATGACTTAATTCGACACATTACCATCTGCGATTTACTGTTACGTCGTATTCCATCACGACAATGCCAGACTCCATATGAGTTTGGTCACTCGCCAGAAACTGTTACAGCTTAGATGGGATGTGCTACCACATCCGCCATATCCTCCTCATCTGGCACGATGAAATTCTATATATATCAGCTTTATACAATTTTTAATCATGTGAAAACATCAAACATATATATATATATATATATATAACAGCCTAGATCCTTCTATAACAGTATGTATCTATGTATAACAAACGCTCCATGTGGCGCCTCTGGTAACTCAGTTAAGAAGTTGATTCATTTCCGACACTGAATATAAAATTAATAATTCCATACAAAGAATATTTATAATATTTAAATTTCTAATATTCAATAATATTAAAAGAAAAATCAATTTTAATTAAATTAAATTAGATATTACTCCTAATTAATTAATATTATCTAAAACAGGTAAATATATAATATTCTTTATATTTAAATTTTTAATAAAACTAAATTTGTATAAGTTAAACAAGTTTTAAATTTAAATGTGTTGATTTGTCAAGTTTATCTTTTATAATTTCCTTGTTTGACCAAACTATGTTGTAAATGTAAAGCATATGTGATCATCTACTGTCCATTAAAAAGTTATTTTAAAACCTATCCGTGTACCTATTTTAAAAATTTTTAGAGAATATTTTTCTGGATAGAATGCTGATTCAACACACTTACCTCACTCATAAAAACAGATTAGTTTATTGGGGAAATGAGGCAAACTCGCACTTACCCCACTTCGATGGGTAAGTGCGTGTCATGCAAACCACTTACAAAAATGTTCAACTAATCGTTTTTTTATTCTTACTTTCATATTTTTATTTCTTGATCCATGAATAACAATAGCATAAGCAATTGCTATAAAAATTTTGAATCCACATAATTAATATATACAGCTACAGCGTCTCTCAAAAATGTTGAAAAAAAATGGGCGCGCACTTCACCGAACTTACCTTAATATTTTCTATATTTAAATTTATATTTTGAAAAATTGTGCAGTTTGCAAATAGGAGTGAAAACGAAGATCCAAATGAGAGAAAACGTCGATTGGCTAAAGAAAGAAGGGCACGATGGGAATCAACGGAACGTACAACATAAAATTTTTTAAAATTTGTATAAGTTTAACTAAAATTTAGGTATGCAACTAAAATAAGTTTGTAGATTTTTGTTGACGATATTGAATTTGCTATTGCTATTTTCTTTATATGTACACGTATTTTGTAGAATTATTTATTTCTTGACATATTTTGTTACATTCCATTCGTTGTAAATATCACTAAAAAGTAGTTTTTTTTATTTTATTGATATAATTTATAAGGTAGCCCAATTTAATATTTAATTTTATTAAATATTTTTTTTTAACTAAGATGTTCTATGATGATATAATTTAAATATTAAACATTAAGTTTATTAAACCATGTTTATTTTTCAGAGGACATCGGACAGAAATTTTGCTTTGCCCCCTGCCTAGGTGCGAAGAGCGCCTTATATTAAGAAAATTAAATCGTGCGCTCCATGTTTTTCGTTGTAAATGAAGCAATTCAATGATAGACATTATCAAGCTTATAGAAAAATTATTTTATTTTTTTTTAACTATGAGAAAAACGTTTTCTAAATATTTTTTATATTTTAAATATTTATGATCATAATACTTTTAATAATAAGTAATAGTTTGATAATATTAAAAGGCCAAACCTTGTCATTTCATCAGTAAGTAGATGTACACCTGTGACATAATACATAACACGAAGCATTAAGCTAGGCTCTCTTGCATGTTTGTCTATTTGTCTTTTAAGCGGCCGATCCGCTTCCACCCATCGCAATGCAGGTGGGCCATGCCGCACCGCATAACGTAACCCGAAAAATTCAGGTTGATGTAATCCCAATCTTTGACATACTGTATGTAAACATTCTTGACCACTACTTTCTGCTGAGAGAGTACACTCCACATTGGAACCATCCAAAAGTTCAACACATAAGACAAATAAAGATTTTGATACCACATTATATTGGCGGCTCTTTTTAAGTCGTAGCTTGAAAGGCATTCCGGAACTCCTGATAAAAACAAAAATCTATTAAATTCATTCAAATTTATTAAATGCTTTTATTTAAAAAGAAATGACTATATGAATACTTTGTTTACAAACCGGGAAAATTCAGGGATTTGGATGAAACTTTACCAGTGGATTCTTTTTTCCCAAAGAAACTTTTGTTATGCAATTTCTCGGACTCTTCTAGTTTACGAGATAAAAATTATTTAAGTTTGACAGATTAGCTGGTTATGAATGAGCAGTCATATTTAGTAATGTTTTATTGACTAATTCACTATTTTTTGGGTTTTTTCGGTTCAGTTTGGATATAGGAAAATTAAAAAATTAATTAACTTTATTATTTTTATAAATTTATTAATTTTTCTATATACAAACCGGACCGAAAAAAACCCGAAATAAATTAATTTAAATAATTTTCCTATAAACAGAAAACTAAAAATAAACCCCAGAAAATTAGTGGAGCCCTCTGCTGACCAAATGAATAAAACATGGTAGCCGAATAGAACAGAGGTTCTTAAACTTATGTACTCCGCGGACCCCCACTTGGAGAAATTTTTTTTGACGGACCCCATCCCAACTTTAGGTACTTTACGTCATTTTATTAGTTAATTTCTGGCTTACGATCTCCTAAGAACAAGGATATATGTTGAATATTTCTAACAGTGATTGGTGAATAACGATTTTTTTGCATATTGTAGAACACATTTTATTAGAAATTATAATATTGAAGAAAGAAAATTCAGCTAAATATGAAGATGGAAACGGTAGCAATAGTTTTCTTGCACATTTCGTTGAATTTGGGTATTTGATCTCTGTTTCCTCACAAAGCCATGCCATACCTCCTTTTATATTAAATAAAGTTTTAACTGACTCATCATTTTCTCCTGCACCTGTAAGATGGCTTTGCGGACCCCCAGGGGTCCGCGGACCACAGTTTAAGAACCTCTGAAATAGAATATCAATGGATTTATATGCAAATGTTAATCATTTTTATCTCGTAAACGCGAAGAGGCAGAGAAATATTGCATAAGGAAAGTTTCTTTGGAATTAACTGGGAAAGTTTTATCACAATTCCTGAAGCTACCTGGTTTGTAAAGTACCAAATAAAGTATAAAAACAATAAATTATTCTAAAAATGAAACTGAAATTATATTTTCTTTACATTGTTTCAGATATTAAAATTAAATATAACGAATATTAAGTAAATAAATATATATTTGTTTTTCCTAATTTTTATATAGGAGATAAAAAATTGACATTAATATTATTTTATTTTATTTATATTATATAAATAATTGTCAATAATAAAATTTATTTAAATATTTTACTTATGATTAAATTTTGTAATTGTATAATGGATGTCATGTTTCAAAAAATAAATAAAAAAAAATTTTAAAACACTCGAAAATTTAAATTTATAATTGAAATATTTAGTGATTATTGAAATGAAATAATTATTTTACCCTTCTTGAAGTTATTTGTCATTAATATTGACAGAACTGTTCCTGATATTCATGATTCATTGATAATAAATAATAATAAATCAAGTATAATTCATTGTATTAAGAAATCTGTCTTGTCAATAAATATAACCTTTAATCCAGTTGCTCATACTAAACTAAAGTTATATTAGCAACAAAATAAAATTAAAACAAATCCGCCATTTTAAATACAAATTCTTATTTATCTGCATTAAACTATTTCTTCTAAATTATTTGTGAGCTAGTGATAAAATATTCCATAATTCAATATATTATTTTATTTAGTCTGTCTTATCATTCAATTAATTCTAATTGCAATTGATATGACATTTAGTCTTGTGGGTAAAATTATGATTGTGATTATTCAAGTTAAAGAACTTGAATAATAACTTGCTTATTTATTCATTAACAGTTCACCTATTTAAATCCTTCTCGTTGGTTAATCCCCCTAATTGATTATTAATGAACATTATAATCATAAACTATGTAATCTGTTGCATTTTAGCATACTGTGAATATGGTGATCAAGTTTTGAAACTGATTCAAGAGTTGAATAAGATTATTTGTGATTATTTATTTTGCAGATGATGGAAAGCAAATAAACAAGATAAGTGAGGCCCTATTATAGCTCCAATACAGATATTTCTTTGAATAAACAATGGGCAATTGTTAAATTTCAATATAACAATCAAAAAATGGAGGGTATTTCAAACGCCATCTAGCAATAAACACTAGAATTTAGTGAAACTGCTTCTCATTTGTATTTGTATATTGTAATTATAAAATATTATTTATATTTTCGTTTCTATATCTCTATAAAAAATTATAGAAACAAAAAAAAATAATTATATAGGATTCTCAAGAATTTTAATTTGTTGGTTTATAAACATTAATTACAATTTTAATAAATACAGTAAAAAATCAAGAAAGTGAAATTTAATAAGGTCTTGGATGTGGATAATTTGCTGGATATGGATGGGGTGCAGTTGGTGGTGGAGGATAACCATGAGGAGGTGGATACGCGGGCAAAGGTGGTGGTGGCGGTAAAGTGTATGGTGGAGCTGTTGACGATGGTGGAGGGGGATATGAAGTTCCACCTACATAACCACCACCCCCATATGTCATATCTGGTGGCATTTTATTTATTAATGCCTCCATTTCCATTGCACTCGGAAGAGTAGAGGTCTCACCATTGAGAGGTTTAGTTTCACTTTTATTGGTCACCTTAGAAATAAAAATATAAATATAAAAATAATATATATATATATATATATATATTACGGTAAAAGTAATAAATTCGGTGATTATATAAAATCACCACCATATATATATATATAATGCCACCAATATGGTCGAGATAATACGTAAGTACCCTTTTTAATTGTAAAATAAAAAATATTGTAATTGTATGTATATATATTCTGTTTTTACAATTGGTGTAAACTGTACGAATTTTCGTAAAATAAGGAACATTTATTACATTCCTCGTTATGGGTGAGATTTTATAAACTATCCGGTAAATTTGATAAATATGAAATAATTTATCATATTTACCAAATTCAGTGGTGATTATGTATAATCACCGATTTATCATTTTTACTGTAACATATATATGAATAAATCCTAAAACAAAATAAAGTATATTTACTTTAACTGGAATTGTTGAAATTGGTCCTGTAGGATTTGTTACAGTCGTAAGTGAAGAAGAGGATATTGGAGAAACATGGGCACTTGCAGGTGAGACTGGACGAGGCATCCTTTCCCGTTTCATAGGAGATGTATTTGGAACAAGAGGAGGTGAGTCAGGTGCCAATGATGATTGCGGTTGTGAATATAAATCAAGCACTTGATGGCAGATATCTAATAAAAGCATAAACATTTGAAACAAATCAATACAAATAGAAAAAAAAGGATTTTTAATTACCTTCTAAAAGAACCATTGTAACATCTTCTACAAACATATCCCACCATCGGAGATGATTGATTGTACGTCCAGACCAATCTACTACTTCAAATTTACTTAATTTACCTGCTAGATACATTAATGCAACTGCAATTACTTCAGGCTCCCATTGAAGACAAAGGGTTGTACATAAACTAAACAAAAATAAATTGATATTATTAATTATAATATATATATATATATATATTTAGTTGGGGAATAGTTTTTTTTTCAAAGAGCTTTATTTAAACAAAGACCAATAATTATAACAATAAATTAATCAATTATGTATTTGATGTTACTGTTTACTACCTCCTCCCACCTCTCGCCCAATTTATCGAAAATGCTGATTTTTACCTCGTGAATATTCTATTTCTAAGGTCGGAAAATAGGAAAAAATAAAATTATATTAAAAAATAAATAACACAGTTTTGTAGAGTAGAAAAAGCACTTTCTAATGAATACAAACACACTTTGCCAAACAACAAACAAATCACTTAAATAATGCTCTTTGAAAAAAAAACGAACGAACTTATTTCCCAACCTTATATATATATATAGAGAGAGAGAGAGATTTAGATTTACCTATCATTAACAAAAGTCCATGCCATTTGAACCATTTTTTGTAATTTACCTTTATCACCTAAAATCGTAAAAATATATTTTTAATTAGAAATCAAAAAATAAAAAGAAAAGTCAAACCTTTTAAACATTTGGCATATTTCAATAAATAACTGTAAGGATGTTCCACTTGTAAATCAAATTTAATTGTTTGGAGTAATATTCTTTCTAATGTCATTACTTCCTCCTTAAAGAGAAAAACAAATTAATTTATATATATTTATATATATATAGAGAGAGAGAGAGAAAAAATTAACATTGAATAAAAGTGCCCTCTATTTATGGTTAATAATTTGTACCTTTGGATCCTCACCAAATGTAGCAAATTTTTGGTCAGTTAATAATGTTCTAGCAGTTCTTATTATGTCTTTACATTTTTTTGGAGTTTCTTCGACTTTTCCAGCCAAAAGTAAACAACAACAAGCTGTAACCTTTAATAAAATATTAACGAAAAAATGAGTTTAATATTTATTGTCAATATATATATGTATATGTATATATATATATATACATATATATATTGTATATATACATATATATACATATATATATTGTATATATACATATATATACATATATATATTTGTCTGTTTAATTTAAAAAGCATAAACAAATGAAAAACATAATTCACCATTTCTTGTTTTAAATTATTATTCATTATAAAAGTAATTCTTAGCAATTAATAAATATCTATATATATAGATATTTATTTAAAATTAAATACTTTACTTACGTATCTTGGAAACGTTCTAAATGAATGAAACATATAAAATCGATGAAAATAAACAACACCGGTTGCCATTGTATTATAACCTAAATCCATTTTAGTGCCTGTATCGATAATAAATCTTGCACCCTCTTTTCGATATCGGCATTCTGTTTCATAATCAATCCCATCCTGAATTGAAGGAGTGTTTCTTAACTCTTTCTTTTCATAATACCAACAAGGCATGATCAATATCTTTGCTGAATTTGACAATAATAAGAATTTTATTTATTAAAAAAGAAATCGAATTAAAAATGTTTATGAAAAAATTAGCAATTAATATAAATATAATAAATATTTAATGATAAAATTCATATCAAAGTAAATTAGATCATTCTCAATCTAAAAAACATATATTAACAAAAATAACGAAAAAAAGTAAGAATAAATTAATATATACCTTAAAATTATGCTAAAAAATAAAACTAATGTATTCTTAGTAGGTTATAAAAGTCAATCTATTATCAGCTTTCAAATAGTTTTCTTTCTTGAGATAAACACAAATGACAAATATTCAAGATAGTCTGTGCACAAATGTAAATCAGTGAGTATGGTCTGTGGTTTGTACTACAGACCATCACTTTAGTACTCTTTTCAGCCATAAGAGGCGTCACTGCCGATGACAAAAATATGTTCTTTGAAGTTAGCTGAGCTTTTATGCCAAATGACTACTTAAAAAAGCGCAAACCACGATCTCTATCGCAAATTTTATAAACCATATTTGAAATTGACAAAAAAAAAAAAATGTTTACTTTATTAATTTATTTATAAAACAGATTCAGAAATTAATAAAAACATTTCCACATTATAGTATTAAATTAATCTAATAAAAATAGTTGAGTTTTTGTTTAAATGATATAGGATTTATTTGGAAAGGGAAACATTTAATGAATATATGATAAAATAAATTAAAGCAATTTTTTCACTTGAGAAATTTTTAAAAACCTTATTGATACAAGAAGGACCATAGTTTTTTGTTTTTCTTATGACGCAATCTGGGAAAATAAAAAAAAAACAAATATATATATATATATATATATATATATATATATATATATATATAAATGAATTGAGGAAGAATTTAAGCTCAGGCGATTTAGAGTCAGGGCTGGGGCTCGAAAAGATCTTTTTCAGTCCAATTAAGACTGTTGAAGAATCACAAGAAATATTTATATCTTGAGCCTTTATATATATATATATATATGTATGTAGGTATATGTATATATATATATATATATAAAAATTATGGGTGAATAGAACACGCTTGAATGCCATTATATGGGTATATTAATTGATTATTTTATTTACTCCAAGGTTCAGTTCAATCTTATCCCCATAGGCAGAACTGTAGCGTTCATATATAAAGAGAACAACACCTAGACCAAAAATGTGTTTTTATGCTTGTGTTTCTTCAAAATTACATAATAATATTAATAAATATTATTATTAAATATTAATTTTTCTCCTTTCACCAAGAGTCTTTTTTAACAACTTTTTTAACACTTGAAAGTTCATTTACAATAGAACATTGATAATTATGTTGCACAACACAATAAAATGTCCGACTTTTTTTTATTTTATTATAATAATTATTTTTATTTGTATAATTATATATCTTGTAAATTTTTTTTACTAGAAGAACTCAATAATTTGTTTTATATATATATATATATATTTTTATTTCATTTAAATACTGTAGTGTAAATAATCAAGCCGCAGGCACTGCTAAAGCAGATTTAACGTCATGGCTAAACCAACCAGAAAAGTGTATCAAGTAAATATACACTCTTTATAACACAAAAAAACATTAAAATATTATAAACAATAATAACAAAAAAAAAAAAAAGAAAAGAAATAAAGTAAAACAAAAAGTATTATTACTTTTTGTTGTTGGAAAATACTCCATTTTTTCTTCAATTGTATTTGAAAATTTTAAAAATTAAAACAACTTGATTTTTCTTATGAGCTTATAATGAACATAAACAAATATGTCATATATGAGATATTTCAAAAAAAAAAGTTTAAAAAACATAAAATTATTTTCTGGAAAAAAAAGATGATTGGACCTAAGCTTATAATATTTTAGTTATTCAGTTTTTTTAGTTGTTTTGTTTCGTTTTTCATAAGATTGTGAATAAAAAAATGCCCCGAATAATATTTCAAATGAAATCTGGGGCTTAGGACGGGGTAAATACATATCTGTCAATATAAAAGAAAAAATTACAAAGAAATTTATTCTGGTTTAATCTCATCAGTGGTTGCACCATGATCATCAGAAGGGGCATTATTAGACCCTGTTGGTTCAGTGTTTGAAGATGTTTGAGAATTATTTCCTGATGTAGATCCTCCTGTTGGTGATGTTGTAGCTGATGTTGCATTATTATTTCCATTCCCATTATTACCAGTTGAAATACCAGGATTAGGTGTGCTATTGTTGCCACTACCCGTCGCATTAGTCGAGCCAGTGTTTGTTAAAGATTCAGATACCTGAATTTTTCCTTCTGTTTTTTCGTCTAATTTAAGACTACTGCCACCTAAAACAACATTATAAACTTTATTGATTTATACAAAATAAAAATAATAAAATTATTTAGAAAGAATTTTAATTTTTATTATATTATATTATTATTTCTATTTTGACGGTTAACTAAAAAACCACTTAACTGACCATGGCATGTTCCATAATATGATTGGGGTTTATGTCCCATATTGCCTCTATGACTTCCACCACCACTATTATTATTATTATTATTTGCTCCACTCCGGCCACTGCTATTAAGAATATTGCCTGCCTGAAAATTAACAGGCCTTTGAATCGGTTTTGGATAATTGACTGATCCTCCTCCACTACTACACCCTCCACCTCCTGCATTAGAGCCACCTGTACCACTTCCCGATGCCCGATTCCCAATATTCATTGATCCTCGAACCGCTTGCTGAAAACCCTGAAAATTAATTTAAAAAAAAAAACAATTAAAATAAAATTTGAATTATTTAAATTAAAATAAATATTTTTATAAATAAAAGAAAAATTACCAGTTGATTGGACTGTGCAATATTTTGATAATGATTAAATTTGTGCGGTTGTTGTGTCGGACTTGGTTGTTGAGTTTGTGAGGGTTGTTTTGTATTGCGAGTTTTTGGTGAAGCAATTTGCGACCCTGTTAAGCAGAAATAAAAAAAAATTAAAATAAATGTTGATAGACTTATGGAATTTTTTAATAAAATAATAAAGATTTCTCTGCTTTTAACTAATTATTTTGATTTTAAAAATGGTTTCAGTTATAATCTTTTAGTCAGATACAAAAATGAACATTTTTAAACAATTATGAATTAATTATTTATAATATAATAAAATCCGAAATATAATTAGATTTTTTTTATTTTTTAAATAGTAAAAACAATAAATAGAAATTAAACAAAAGAGAAGGTATAAATATGATGAGAAATATACCTTGAGAGAACACAGATGTAAGTTGTAACTCATGTTGGGCTTGCCCTGCAGCAACAGCAGCAGCGGCGGCTGCAACAGCTGCAGCAGCGACAGCAGTTGACGGTGATTTTAATTGATTTCGATGAGCAACAGCAGCATGAGTATCATTTTTCAAAAAAGTTTGAGGTCCACGATATTGCTGACTCATCTGGAACCAGGCATCAGCCTTCTGCGCCAAACAAATCCCAAGAAACGGGAGAAGCTAGGATTGGTTTCACAATTAATGTAATTTATGAACATGAGAGATATAAAAAGTTACCCCTCATATTCCTTAAAATCATTAATTAAACTGTTTGATATTTGTTTAATCAATTAAAAGAGCAAAAAAAAAAACACTATAGGACGTATCTAGGAATCAGGATATAAATATATCTAAATAATTTTAAATAATTATTAAAGGGACTTTTATTAATAGACCACATTATTTGTAAATATTATTTATTAAATTAAAATAATAATTGTACGTTTCGATTGTTTATTTTGCAATCGTTCTCTATTATTGTGCGCTTCCTCCGACTCAAGTGAACTAACTGCAGATGACTGTAGCCGGCTTCTTATATATACCCACATTACTTGAGAACGATTGCAAAATAAGCAATCGAAACGTTGTACAATTATAATTTTAATTTAATAAATAATATTTACAAATAATGTAGTCTTTAAATAAAAATCCCTCTAATAATTATAACAAAAACCACAACTTTTAATAAAAAAAATTTTAAATAAATTTTAATAGCCTTATTTTTGAATTGACATTAAAAAATTATGTCATCTAATTTATAATTGTCATATGTGAGTATAAATATTATCTTTTATTTGTAATTTGTTCAAGGTGAAATATATAAAAAATAAAACAAAAAAATTATTTTATATCATTTTTAGGGGAAATATTTTGAAATCTGATTAATGTTTATACATTTTGTAATATTCTTATTTAAAAAAAATTATCTTATTTAATTTTTAATTATTTTTATCGCTCCCAGATACGGCTCATAATCATTTTGCAACATTTTGTTTTTATTTTACTATAAAATAACTCTATTATTAATAAGTTTCAAATATTGAATATATTTAATTTATTGGAAATATTAATTATTTTATAATTAAATGGTTTGTAAGGAAACCTTTAAGCATTGGAATTAAGGAAGATTTGGATGTCTTCAAAAGTGAATAAAAAAAAGAAAATAAAAAAATTTAAACGGTAATTTATTTTTATATTTATTTAATCTTGTTTTTATAGTATATTCGAGTCGAATTGACAAAATATTTTTAAAGTGTGACAACATTAATATTTCCAAAAATTACAATATTTAATAATAATAATAATTACTATTATATATATTAAAAATATATATAAAATAATACAATGTTATTGATACCACTAAAAAAAAAAAAATAAGAATTAAACATTTTTAACTACTACAGTAAAATGAGTATATTTAAAAATCTTATTGAGATTAATTTTAATTTAATTATTGAATTCATTATTAAATATTTAGAAGCAAGTGTTGGTGCCGTTTTATTTAACGCACCTGGGATCCAAATGCGCTTGCAGAGCTTCCTCCATAAGGATATGGTGAACCTCCGGCTCCAGCATGACTTGGTGGTGGAGGTTGCGGAGGTGGCTGGAGTCCAGAACTTCCTGTTGGGTAATATGGACCCGTTTGGCCTGAAAAAAAATAAAAATAATCCTATTATCTATTTTTTAAAAATATATTTATTATTATTATTATTAATTAATTGAAATATTATAATTTATTCATCTTTTAGAAATATTAAACAAAGATTCCCTAAAAAGATAAACATTTTATTTTGATTATTTGATACTTATTTAATACAAACCTGCTGAGGCTGCTGGTGAATAATAAGATGTAGAAGATGGATGTTGTAAGGTTGGTGGAACTGGAGCATGAGGACCTCGTTGCACCATTTGAGAGCCCGATAGGTATTGTTCGGCATAAGGAAGAAAGAGCTATAAATAAATATGAATTAAATTAAATAAATTGCTTTAGACAATTAAAGAGATAATAATAAAAATGGTTTTGTATGAAAGTCATTCAATAATTTTTCATCAATTTTAAAAATTCCATACATACCTTTAATAAATTAAAATTACTATTTGTTTAATTACACAAATGGCTTAATGATAATAATAATGCTCTCTCTGGTCAAAATAGGTTAAAATTTATTTTTAAATTAATAAAATGGTATATAATTTATTATTTGTTTGTTTTTCTTTATTTGATAATTTATAATTTAATTTATTACCTGAGAATGTTGAGGTGCTGATGGTGGAAGTGTATTTTGTTGATATGGGCCAGTCGCTTGGCCGGCTCCTTTAGTGCCAATTGCACCAATTTGTTGTTGAGTTGGAGGGGGTTGTTTCACAATTGAATTGGAGGTAGATGATATTAGAACTGCACTGGGACTGGCTCCTCCAAAGGGACCTTGAGGTTGTTGGGGTTGAAGTCTATATTGAGAAATTGAAGTAGGCGCATACATATCAGGAGTGGCACCAGCTCCAGACGGGGGAGGGGGAGCCGCATGATAAATCGATTGTTGGCTTAATTGGCCTAGGCCTTGTGGCATATTATATTGAGGATATTGGTTAAATTGATTTCGATCTAAGAAAACGTTATAAATACTGGTAGTTCCTGTTTGACAGGGCAATGGCCCTGTCGAATTGAAGTTAGCAGTAGGTGGAGAGGGGATTGCTGAAAGACTTGTGAGACTTGAATATTGTGCCGTTTGATAGCATTGCTGTTGATTAGCTGCACCACTATAAGGGGGAGGTGAAAGAGGAAGACCAATAGACGAACTGCCTGCAGCGGCCATCACTGCCGATTGTTGGGGTTGCGCCTTTACCTTTAAAAGAGAAAATAAAATAGAATTTTATTTATATCTGTGCATTTGATATGATTGAAAATATAGAAAAGAAAAGAATAGTTTACCTTGCAGACACCTGTCGATGCAGCAATAGAATCTTTTGAAATGCTTTGCACTGCCGATCCATTATAATTTGTTACCATTGAAGGTCCGGAACTAAGTTTTAAAATAATTTAATTTAATTATTTATTATTGAATAATCATGAAAAATATTTAAGAAAAACTTACCTATAGCCAACATCTCCAACAACAGTAGAATCATCATTGGAAGTGAGACCATGCGCAGGAAATGATGCGACAGCAGCAGCAGTTGCTGCATCCTCTGCTGGACCATGTTCCATAACTGTTGGCATTGGAGACACAGACTCCCATACTCTTTTAACCGATGCTATTTTAAGGTTAAGTTCGGCAGTTGAAGGTGAAATTGTAGATGATTGACTGGATGGCATTGCATCCGTATCAAATGAAAAATCTAATTTCATATCGGCATTATCTTCTACAGTCGAGTTTTTAGGGAAAGTGTTACTCAATGAACCAATAGGATCCGGTGTGAGTGACGATGGAACGCCTGAAGAACTTGCACTGTCAACTTTCCCTCCTCCTACTTTGTTTCCACCATGAGTGCCAGGGGTTTTATAATTTGTGTTTTCAAAAATAATTGTTTTAACAGGCGCAGTTGTTCCATCAAGAACAGCTTTTTCATTTACCTAATAAGAGGAAAAAACAATTCAATATCTCTTGTAGGCTTGTTCTAAATCATCATAATCACATAATCACATGAATTAAAGCTACAATAATAGTTACTGTAACAGTAGTTAGACATGGAATTTCTTACCTCTCTAGAAATTTTACCAATGGCTCTATTATCTCCATTAGGAGTACTTCTCTGACTACTGTCGGCAGAATGACCTTGGTCATTAACATCTAATCCTCCACTATGTAAATAAGTTTCCAAATTATTTTAATTAAAAAAAAAAAATCAAGAATAAATTTAATATAAGATAAGTATCAAATATAATATACCATGATTCTGTTGGATTCGAGGTATTTGGTCCTAAAACATTTCCTAGTTGTAATGATGTTCCGGGTTGAGTTACAATTGGTGACTGTACAACAGAATTTGAAGAATTTGAAGGCATGGGTTTATCCCAAGCATTCATTGGTCCATCTAAAAAGAATCATATTCATAAATTTAAAATGGGTAAAAATAATTTTAAAAAAATATCTTTATAATTTTTCATATGATTAATTGATTAGAAGAAAACCAATTTAATTAATACTAAAGTTCAAATATTTTCAATTACCTTTTAATTGAAATAAGCTGATAGATTCATTTAATTTGTTCATTTGCGCAACTTCATCTGAATTATGCTGCTGTTGAGATTTTCGAATTTCCTTGACTCTTGCAAAACGTGGTGCAAGTTTTCCTCTTGGACGAGAATCATATGATTTAGTCGATATTGAATGCTGTGTTGGTGTTTGGGAAGATACTAATGGCGCCGAAGAAGAAGCTGAACATGGATTTGCTGTAGATGGTCCAGAGGTTAGTTTTCCCCCGGTTTTTCCACGACCACCATCTTTACTTGAAGGTCTTTTCGATGAGTCTTCATTCTTTCTTGATGCTTCTTTATTATTTTTCTTGCTTCGTACTTGTTGAAATCCAATGTCTGCATCAAAAGGCAAAGGCTCTTCGGGCGCTGGTCGGTCGTCCACAACCACGACATCTAGATTGAAGGGAAAGGGCCGGGGCCAACACACCAAACTCACACAAGCGGCACAAGCAGGATACAAAAAACTCAAGGATAAAAGCAAGTGAATCGTTTATAAAATTTTTTCTATCATACATTTGAAAAGTGAGAAAACATAATTTTTCATAATATTATAAAAAATAAAATAATTATATATTCAAACAAAATAAAAATTATCAATTTTAGAAAGAAAAAAAATCTTTACTTTTTTGTATTGGACGTTAATTAAAAAAAAAAATTAACAAATGTTATATATAAAATTAATAAATAGGTTTGTATTTTTTGGGTGACTCTTGTTCTAAGGTTTAATGAAAAGTTAAATTGAATTTAGTAATTTATTTTAATTATTATTATTTAATTTTTATCTTCAGATATTATATTAAGAAAATTTTCAATCAAATTGAGAAAAATATGTTATTATTATTATATTATTATATATTATGTTTATAAATTGATTCACTTAAAAAGTTAATTTTTACTAATGAAATCACTTAGAATTTATATAAAAAAAATAAATGAAAACAAAATAGTCAAAAAATCTAAGTTAAAACGTGATCTAATATTTAATGTCATATTTTTAAATTGAAAAATTAAAAAAAGAAAATATTTTTTACAAACATCAAAATAAATAATAAATAAATAGAATAATATGATCAACAATAACTAAAATAATTACTAAAAATTTTATTTTAATTTGAAATCACACATCAAAATAAAGGTTTCTCATAATAATTTTTGTTAGTTTAAATCTATGTAGAAATAATAGTCAAATTTAACTCATGCATTGACAATAGAAAAGAAATATATTTATAAGAATCATTAATTATAAAATAAAGATATGCGGAATAAGATTTTAAGAAATTACATAATAACTCAAAAATTATGCGAGAAAAAAATTAATATCAATTCAATTTATAAATAAATAAATAATTTAATAAGTGATTTCATTAAATTAAAATATAAATATAATAATAATAAATAATAAACTAAAAGATTGGGAGAATATTTTGAAAATAAGATTTAATAGATGAATGCTGAATAATATTTTATTCTAATTTATTTAAGGGAAAATAATGAAATTTAGGAATTTTATTTTGTTGTAAAAGCTCATATTTAAAAGGAATAAAAGGGAAAAATAATAAAAATGTTAATAAATATTTGAAACAAATGCCAAAATTAAACCAATCGATTATAATAAATTTATTCATTCATCTAAATAGAAAAATTAAAAAAGTCATCTAAACAATAATAAATAGTTTTAATTAAAAAAGAAAATAATGACTAGATTCTAATTATACATGCATTTTTAAAATTATTCTAACTAATAAAATTTGAATTATTAAAATGTATAATAAAAATTGAAAGTCGTAGTTATATAATAAAATTGAAATAAAAAAAAAATGGGGTTAAATGAAATACTAATATATGATCATCAATCAAAAAGAAAAAGAAAATAAATAAATAAGTTAGCAAAATTATAGAAAAGCTCATTCCAATTAAGTTGTAAAAAATTTATTTATTTATAGAATATAAAAAACTTACTTGAGAGTGACAAATCAATTCCATCAATTAATCCCGTGTTCGTCAATTTGTCCTTTTTAGAATGAGAATCTCCTGTATTTCCTCCAATGCCACCCCGATTGGAAACTTTTCCCTAAAATAACATTAATTTATTAATTTTTGTTTTTATCTTTAAAATAAAAAATCTTAAATAGAATAATAATATTTTAAAGGATACTTGCCTGTCTACCCCCTCCAGAGCCTAATGGTTGTTGAGATTTACGAGAAGTATTGCGACCACCAGAATTCATTGAGTCTTTATGTTGATCGCCCATATCCGATGTTTCTGAAGTAGTTTCCCAATTTTCATCTTCTCCTGTTCCTTTATTTTTAGAGTTTGTTGGATTTCGAACCCCTCGAGATTTGCCACCATCCATTTTTCTTTGCAACCTTGGTGGTGGGGCGGGATTTCGAATCCCCATTCCCACAATGCTAGCTGAGAGAGCTTGTTGTTTCATTTTTACTTTATCATCGAGTGAGTAATTATCTTCTGTTTTAGATGATTCTGATTTGGTATCGTTACAACTTGGTTGGCCAAATGGGCTTTTGGCTGGTGGTGGTCCATAACCTTCGATACGTTTAGGTAACGAACCCCTATTCCTGTTAAATCCACCCCTGCCACAACGAGATGGTTCACCCCTAGGAGCAAAGCCTTCACGAGAATTTCCAGATGGCGGTGGAACACTAGATCCTGAAGAACATGCATTTCCAGATGTAGAGAGATTTTGACCTGTTCCTGTAGTTCCACAAGCATTCCCAGAAAGAGATCCACCGATGCGTTTCGTAATTCCAGATTTCTCAGAATCTGATGTACGTCGTGCCTCTCGATTTCTTTCTTCTTTCTCTTTCTTGCCTCCTCCTTGTTTGGGGGATCTAAAATAAATTTGAAAAAAAAAACATATGATTGACTTGTTATGAGTAAAAAAATAAATGCAGAAGAATGAAAATAAATTAAAACCTTTGGGATCTTCGAACATCTCTCCTTCGATGATTTCCCCCATGTTCTCTATCCCGATTGGCTTGATTAAGTGTTGGTTCTTCCTCGTTTGTTGATTCATCATCACAAGAATGACCAGAATCTGGTCTTCCTCCACGTCGACGAGATCCTCCTCCTCCTCCTCCAACACCACCACCACCTCCTCCACCACTACTACCCCATGAGCGAGTATTCCAATTAGATCTTCCAGAACGACGACTTTTTGATTCATTATTTCTTTTATTTTCATTTGTTATTAATAAATCAACATGATCTGAAGATTTTTTATCTAATTCCAAAGTTTCCTGTTTTATTTCTAATTTCGGTTGAGACTCTTTGTCATAATTCTTTAAAAGAAAAAAAAAGAAAAGAGATTTAAATTAATATATATTAATTATTAATAGATAAAATTATATATTATATAATCCAATATCTTTATATTAAAAAATTGGTTAAATAATCTTAAATATTTATAGAAAAATGATATAACTATTATTTATTAGATAATATATATAATATGAAAAAAAAAAATAAAAGATTTATAAAAATTAAAATTACAGATATTAACCTTATCGAGATTTTCTATGTGAGTAGGTATAGATATAGTTTGTTGTGGCTGTTGTTGTTGATGAAGATCAACTGGGTCTTGTTTAATTGTTGTATCATCCGACCAAGAAATGATAGAGGTAGGCAGTGTAGAAACAGGTGATGCTTGAATTATTGAAGGAGCTTGAGCTGGAGTAGGTGTAATTGGTCCACTATTCATAAATTGCATCATGTTATCTTGTTTATTATCAAGATCAATAAGAGGTTGGGAAAGTTGTAATAAAGGATTGGATGATTTGGATATTAATGTTGTTAATTGATTTCGTGATTTATCTAAAGAATTCGAGCTGCCTCCATTTCCACGTTCAGCTGCCTCAAGTTTTTCACGTGTAATTGGAGGACCTGGTGGATGTCGAAGGGGAGGTTCAGACGATTTCTTTTTTTCTTTTTCATCTAAGAAAGTTGATTCTGAACACCATGGCTCCATATCTTTTCGTTCATGATCATGATCCTGAAAAATAAAATTGGATATCTTATATATTAATACAGAATTTAATTATTTAATAATATATTAATACAGAATTTAATTCATATATATATATATATATATATATATATATGTATATACCTCTTTTTCGTCGCGATATTTTTCTCTAAACTCATTTGGATATCTAGTAGATCTATATTCGTCAACGTCTTGCCTTCGGGAACCTATCGATGTAGCAACGGTAGGTGCCCATCGAGGATCGGTAACGTTTGCTCTTTGAAAGTTCTTTTTAAAACGAGGAGGTATATCTTGTTGGAAAATTTTAGAAAATGGTAATTGTTCACGATCACGCTCGGGACGATCTCTTGGAATTTCACGAGAAGAGGATGTAGTTTGTTGTTTCGACGATTGAGAAACTACATTTTGTTCTGATACACGTGGAATGTCTCGAGGTCTTGAAGGGGGAATTTGAGATTGAATTGGTGGCTGATGAGAAACGGGTACTTGTACCGGATCCTCTGTGCCTTCCGACGAATGTCTTGATCTATCACGATCATGCTCAATAATTCGATCTTCTTTTTCCCATTCTAATCCATTTGAAGGTTGATCTATTTGAGATGTTGATATCAATAGTTGTTGTTGTTGTTGCTGTTGCTGAGATTGCTGATTTTGTTGTTGTACTTGTGGTTGTATAGGTTGTTGCTGTTGTTGTTGAAGTTGTTGTTGTTTTTCATCATTTTTAATTTTCATTTTCTCTTCTAATAAATGTAATTTCTTTTGAGCGTTCATTCGTGATAATTCAAATCGTTTCTCCTCTTCTTCTTTTCTTCGTTTCGCTCGCTCAACAACAAGAGCGACATCTTCATTATGTTGTCTACGTCTTTCTCTCCAAAATTCATCTTCTTGTTGAGGGTTGGTTATCATTGTAGGCCCAGAATTAATAGCTGGTCCTGGTCCTGCCCCTGCACTAAGTGGGGCGCTGGTACGTGGGCCCCCCAAGGGTGGGACAGAATTTGTTATTGCCGAAGGTGGTGGTGGTGCAGGTGCATTCCAGCCACGTGGTGGATCTTTACGAGGTGGTTGATTAGATGCAGAGGGCTGGGTTTGTTGTTGCTGCTGCTGCTGTTGTTGTTGTTGTGTTGGTTGTTGAGAGGGTTGTTGTTGTTGTTGTTGTTGTTGGATTGGAGGAGATGTCGATGTTGGCTGTATTTGTTGTTGTGTTGATGGAGGATGCGTTGAAGACTTAGATCGATCATCTTCAGCTGCTTCATCATCACTAAATTCTAATTTTTGATTATAATCAATATCATCGTGACTGGCCCATCCAGTATCACGACTTAAATCTTCCATTTTATTTAATTCTTCTTCTTTGATAATTGGCCGTGGAGCAATTATTTCGTCATCTGTTCCACTCAAATTAGGCCTTGGACTCATAAAGCTTTAATAAAAAAAAGATTCAATTAAAATTTAATATACAAAATGAATTTATCTTATTAAAAACATACCGATTATCCGTAGGATAAGGATATCTAGGACGAGGTGGACCATGCATTGGTCCTTGAAAATTGGATGGAAATCCACCACCAGGATAATTTGGTCGAAATAACTGAAATATAATGAAAATAGTTAAAAAAAAATTAATAAAACAATGGAAAATCTATAGTGATGAAATAAACTTACAAAAGGAGTCATAACAGAGCGGAATTGGTTAGATGGTTCATGGCCGGCCGAGCCCGGCGGCCCTCCCGGAACAGCGCAAGGGCCCGAGGTGCTCCTGCCTCCAGCCGAATCTGGCCCTACCGCTTGGTGGCCCGGGGCCGCGGGGTTGTTCAAACCTAGTCCTCCACGCACTCCACCGCCCTGGGTCCAACTCCCTTCCGCTTTACAATAGAAATAATTAATAATTCGATATTAAACAAAAGCCAAATATGATAGTTTTATGTATTGTTAAATATTTATATGATTAACAAATATGATAAATCAATTAAGATATTTTTATAATATAATTATAAGGTTTCATAAAATTGCTAGTCAAATTGTCCGAGAAATGGTAATATATTATTATTATTATTATTATTATTATATATTATAAATTTAGTTTTTTGAAAAAGAAAAATTCTTTAAACTAAATTAACTAAAAAATTTTCAACATAATAAATACTTACTTTGTGGTCGAAGACTTGGCCCTGGGCCATATGGAGTTTCGGATCCACCTTTCGGTCCAGTGGCAGGTGCCTGCCCATCTCCACCTAACAACTTTGGAAATTCGTGCTGAAACTGTGGAGATTGATGTGCAAGAAAACTTGGAGGATGAACATTGGGATCCCCTGGTCCTATTATACTGCTCCATGATTTGTCTACATGAGGCTAAATATAATAGATTTTGATTATTTTAATATTCCTTATAATAATAATTATTTTAAAAAGTCCATTACAATAATTAAATATACCTGAGGCATGGGAGGTTGTTGATCGGTGGGAGCGGCTGGGACAGTGGTGTTGTTTCCTGATATGGTAACACCTGGAATCGCGTTCGAACCGCCTGGAACCTGTGGTGAATTTATGGATGATGTGATGTTGGCTGAAGCTGGTACAGTGACTGCAGGCACAGTCGTGGTAGATGTATTGGGAATAGTGGACTGGTTGGCGCTTGTTGCACTTGAACCACTCTCTCCTGGTTTGCTGCCCCATCCTGTACCTCCAGTAGGAACTAAACTAACGGCTGGGTCGTTGCCGCTATGTTCGGATTTCAAGCTGGGAAGATTGGCTGGTGGTCGACGAGCAGATGGCAATTTGCCGAGACTTTGCATGCCATGTTTGCGCGGAAGTGTACTTCTTTGTTGATGCGACTCAAAAGATTCACCCTGAAATGAAAATTAATGATTTTATATATATATGTATATCTAATGAAATAAAATAAAAAAAAAAAAAAAGAATTATAAAGATAGAGATTTTTTGATAATAAGAGAGAGAAATATATACTTATATGTATTCAAATAATTAAAGTTATTATCTTTTTATGATAAAATAATAGGATTAGTAAAATTGAATCAAAAATTTTAGCTAGAAATTTAACATTTAACCATAGTCTTAAAAACAAAAATTTATCTTGTTTTAATTAAAAAAAAATATTTTTTCCTTTTTATTCTTTTTTTTGTTTTTAATATATTTTGATCAGTTTTTTACTGTATTCAAATATTTTAATTGTAGATTTTTTCTTTATTATATTGACAATCGACCGTTAGTTAAATAATCCAGACGTTGTGATTTATATTACTAAAATATCTTGTTTATTTTTCAATAAAAATATTATTATTATAATTGTTTGTTAAATAATATAAATAAACATGTAAGATATTAAATAATGAATTAAATATTAAATTCAATAGGAATATTTTTAAGATTAAAATGTAAAAGAAAAAATTAAAAAAAGTTTAGTAATATTAATAAGTTACACTATTTCGGTTAATATATTAAAATTAATAATTAATTTTGGTTTAAAATTAAAAATATAATTAAATAAAAAAATTATTTTCACATAAAATTATGAAAAATATAATTTCAAATCTATAGCGTGCAATTAAATATCGATTTTATAGATATTAGTATTAAATTATTAATTAAATTAAATTGATTCCATTTTAATTGAAAAATCACTATAAATATAATATGATGATTTTGAAATTTCATTCTTATATATATATATATATATATATATTAATATAATTATTTTATTTAAAACAAATTATGATCAAAGAAAAAAGTAACAATGAATGATTTGTAGATGTTGGTTTGTTTTTTTTAGTCTCAGTTTTTTGATATTGCCATTTATTTGACTGTTTATGTATATAGATATAATTTTTTTTATTTATAAATTTTATGAAATGTAATAGGATTGGTACTTATGTCAATATTCATTCCAATAGACTATTCATCCAAATGAAAGTACATTTTCATAATGATAAATTATTCTATTTTTGTTAATAAAGACCAATTTAAATTAAAATTGATACAATCTAAGTTGATAAATATTTCGAAAATGAGATAAATTGCTTAGGAAGATTTTTATTCTTTTTGAATATTTTAAAAAATAAGTGAGATTGAATTTTTTCTTTTATTACTCACCCTATATATATTATTTATGTCTAGTGATTGAAACTTTGACTTTCCTTTCTCCCCCTTTGATGCAAACCCTGACAGAGTAGACATGCTGTCTGCAGGCAACCATTTAGATACTACAGACCCGTGGAACGAACCCTAATTCTGCAAAAATATTACATTATAAATTATTAATTATATATTAATATAAATATTTTATTTTTATTTTTAATTTTTTTTTTGTAATAATTAATTTATAATTCAAAATAATTTAATATTAAAAATATATAAGAAAGAATAAATAATAAAGAGATGAAAATAGTTTAATTTTATTACAAATTCTTAAAAAAAAAAATATAATGTTACCCATCAATATTTTACTATTTTGAAAAATACAAATAAAATAATATATTTAATTAAATTAGTAAAAAAAGAAATTTACTCAGTACTTTTTTTTAATATGTAGAAAATTTTTGTTTTATTCTCTACTTGGAATACGTAGACGAATCCTTTGACAATAGATGTAATTTCTAGTTTTAGTTAAAAAGCATAAAACATTTATTCTGTAAGAATGGTTTTATATTGAATAAGCAAATTATGATGTTTAGAATATAATAAAGTTCATATTATTAATTAAATAAAATCGGAAGTATTGGAATTTGAAGATTAACTATAAACGCCCAGGCAAACAAAATTATCATGTTAATAGAAAAATAAATATATGCAAAAATAAAATTGAGAATACAATACCTTGGTCCGTCCAAATGGGTTAACAATATACAATTGGAAATAAATCCAAAAATAATGATAAAGATGAAGATGATTATAGATAAAAATTTTAACTTTTCTTTAGATTTGTCTTTTTAACTGTATGCAATGCAAGATGGCGGATCTCTCCTTCTCTTCCGCCGCGAACCAATCAATACACTGACGTCATCAACCCCTTTCATCAATGAGCGCTTCTTACCGTTCTTACCTCTAACCTCAATTACTGATTATAGTAAATATATTAAAATTGAGTAACTATTATTAAAATATAATTTTAAAGAAATATAAACAATTATTTCTTTTCAATTTAAAAATAGAATTACTTTACAAAGAGAAAAAAAAAACTTTATTTACGTTTAAATACAATTTTTAAAAATGTTTATTTACTGAAAAATAATTAATATATTATTAATCTTTAATAAAACATATAATTATGATTTATTGGATATTATATTTTAATATTTTATTTTATAATGTTAATATTGATTTGACTAAAGTAATTAACAAGAATGTTGCATTTTTCTTTAAAACGAAAATTCCCTTCTGATACATTTTTAGGGAATTTTAGTTTAAATCACAGACTTAAATAAAATTTATTTACAATAGTTGGCATATTGGATGTTATTTTAAATTTCGTTAAATTTGATTTTTTTTTAAATATTTCTTTGATAATGGTATTTTGGTATTTAAATGTTATTTATTAATATTAATTATTTTTATAAATTATTCTATTTTTCAGTCAGTTACATTTCATACAGATTTGGGAGATTTAAAAGTTGAATTATTTTGCGAGGAATGTCCAAAAACTTGCGAAGTAAATATAATATAATTATTTTATTTATATAATTATATAAGACTCACTAAATATGTTTTATACATTTTTAGAATTTTTTAGCACTTTGCGCAAGTGATTATTATAATGGATGCATTTTTCATAGAAATATAAAAGGATTCATAGTTCAAGGTGGTGATCCTACAAATTCTGGAAAAGGTGGCCAATCAATTTGGGGAGGAAAATTTCCAGATGAATTTCATGATAATTTAAAAGTAAATTTATACAAAAACTAATATTTATTTCTTATATTATTTATAAAATATTTTCTATTTATAAATAAGAACACATAAACAATTAATTTTATCTATGCAAGAAATTTTATTTTATCTATGATTGAAAAATTATTCTTTATTCTTTTGTAAAACTAAACTTAAAAAATAAACATTTATTCAATAGACAAATTTAAATTTAAATTTTTTAACTAGTTTTAAATTAATTTATATAATTACTTTATATGCATTTATTTAATTAAATCTTGACATTACAAGCTCCATCACTGGATGTTTAATTTTAGCTTTACAAATATATATATATATATATATTAAAGGGATTTTTATTAAAACACTACATATTTGTATAATTTAATTATTTAGTAAAATAAACGTACAAAGTTTCAACTGCAGAATAATTAAACAAATATGTAGTGTTTTAATGAAAATCCTTTTAATAATTATAAAAACCACAAAAGTTTTAATAAATATATTCGTGAAATATATATATATATATTAAAATATTAAATTATTATTATTACTCTTATATTTTTATTTTCTTTTATTAAAGCATAATGCACGAGGATTGATGTCAATGGCGAATAGTGGACCAAATACTAATGCAAGTCAATTTTTTTTCACTTATGCTCCACAAGATTCTTTAGATCAAAAATATACAATATTTGGAAAGTAAGTATTAAAATCAAAGAAAATTTGTTTTGATGTCGGTTCCAAAAATGCAATGGATTAAAAATGTACAGAAGGCTTAATTAGTTTAGGCATAGTAGAATATGTATAGAGTAAAATATATTATACTTTAAATCATAATTATTTTAAATATAGAATGTTTTTTTTTTAATTTTTGAAACAAAAGCACGAAGAAAAATTAAGTGAAATTAAATACCTAAATATAAATTTTTATTTAAAAAAGAAATATTATTTTCTCATAAGTTGTTTATCTTTAAGCTAATCAAAATTTTATATTCTAGTTTTTTAAACTTACAAATCATTATATTTTATTTTTTTCAGATTAATTAATGGATTTGAAATTTTAGATGAGATGGAAAAAAAACCTGTCAATCCAAAAACTTTTAAACCTCTCCTAGATATTCATATCAATAATACTACAATACATGCAAATCCACTTGCAGGATAATTATATTAAATTAAAAGAAAACTGACAAGTGTATTTAAGTATATTTGAAAATATTTGTAAATTACATGTATATATATATATATATATATAATAATAGAAAATATATTTTAATTAATTTATAATCGTCTTTTTTTTTTTAATTAATATTTAAATTTAAGAAATAAATAACAAGGAAGACTTTATTTATAATCATTTTTTAATGAAAGATATGTTTTGTTTCTTTAATTATAATTACCATGAATTCTTTTATTTTTGGGATCAAATGGACTTCTTAAAAACATTTGAGCATCATGTTTTTCACCCATTACTTCAATTTCATATTTACCATTAGTTAAATATTCATCTGTAACATTTTCACCACCTGGATGTGTAATATAACTAAAAACAAAACAAACAATTTTAACTCAATTAAATGTATTTAAAAACAAAACAACTACAATTGCTACAACTTTACGTAAAATAAAGAGAATTATTATCAATCTTTGTTTCATTAAAATATTGATTAAATAAATTTAATCATGAATTCACTCTCATTTATAATTATTTAAAACAATAATTTTTTTTTTTTTTATTGTGAACGTGATAGTTTAAATAAATATTTTTATATATCCTTAATATTTTCTTTTCTTCAAATATTATATAATGAAATAAAAAGAAAAATATTTTACCCAATTCCAATGCTTCCATTAAGGAAATAGCCATATTCGCCTCGACGAAGGAAACCAACTACTTCATCATCTCGCCAAATTGCTTCCAAACCCCAAATAGGTACTTGTCTATTATAATTAAAAAGAAATATATTTATATTAATGATGCTATAATTAATTAAATTTAATTTCCATACTCTTTTAATTGGAAGAAAACACGTCGTTTTTTTAAATGACCACTTTGTATGATTTTTTCAATAGCTTTCTTTCCATGGTATTTTCCATTTTCTCTTAAAGTAAATTTTAATCCAGCTTCAATGGGATTATCGTCGATTCGTGCATCAAAACCCCATAAATGATAACCTGATGTTACAAAAATAAATAAATATAAATGAATTAATTTTATGTAATAACTTTGAAAATAAATTTGAACTTTAGATAAATGGCGTGCGTGCAACAAAAGTTTCACCAGACACGTGTTTGTTTGTGTTATGATAAAATATTTTTATTTTAAATGTTTTCTCTACTGTTACACTCTATACTATAGTACTATAGTACTATAGTAGTGTTTGTTTGATCTTTGAAAAAAAAATATTATTCCGATTGTCATAGAACATAGATAAACAACAATTGCCTCTGTCTAATGAAATTTTGCAGAACACAGGTTGAAAAATTAAATAATAAGATTCCCTTAAAAAAATTTTGTATTATCATTATGTGGTCGACGAGTTCACAATCGACCCTCTCTCATACATAGATACTGTGCAGTAGTTTTTTTAAAGTAAAAGTATTGTAATCCCAACACATACATATGCGTTTTTTGCAAACTCTTAAAAAACTAGACTTTCCCGCATATAAATAGGTAAAATAGTTTTCCCGTTGACGTGTATGTCAGAAATTTTGTTACTCCCCCACCTCCCACGCATATTCGATTCTTTTAATTAATGGTTTTTAACGGCCTCTTTAATAAATTTCTTTTTATATGTATTTTAGACAATTTTAAAAATATTATTTCTTAATTTTTATAACTTAAATAATATTACTTTTTCTTATTATATAAAAAAATAAAATTTTAATTATTAATGTATTTATCGATTGAATAGTGATATTATATTTTAATCATATAGAAATAGAGAATAGCAATATTAGACTTTTTATCAATGATTCATTCCCCCTTCATATAATATACTGAGAATATAGTTTATATTTTATATACACATATATTTATATTAACAATAATATTAGATTAGATTATATAAAAATAGTAGGAATACCTTTTTCACAGCTGAGTGAATAAAGTGCACGGAAACCTGCTAATTTAAGTCCATGTGGAATTCCTGCATTCTGTACTGCTTTATATACAGCTAAACATTTATCATTTGGTATATGCAATTCCCACCCAAGTTCACCAACAAAACTAACACGAATTACACGACAAAGTTGTCCAGCAACACGAACAAGACGTGATGTTCCATACGGAAACGTCTGATCAGACAAATCCGTTTCTACGATGGATTCAAGTAAACGTCGACTAAAAAAAATGTTTTATTAGATAAATAATTAATATATATATATATATATATATATATATATGTATATTCGAGATATAAAATAAATAAAAGTAGTTAAACCTGTTAGGGCCTTGAATGGAGAGAACTCCAATTTTATCTGTCATATCTTTCAATGTTACTTTAAAATTTTTAGGTTCTAATACGGAATTGATATGTGACCATGTATGATATGCAGAGGCTCCTCCTGAAACGATATAATAGCCATCACCCTGAAAAACAAAAAAAAAATATTAAAACCAAAAAGAGATAAATAATACTCGTAAATATATATTTATTATATACATATAAACTATTATATATTCCAAATTTTTTATAATGGTAAATTAATAAATAATACCTATTATATACTAAGGTGTATGATTAGTAACATTATACACACTATTGATATAAGATATAATATATTTATATATATATATATATATATTAGTTATACTCAATAAGTTTAAACATTAATTATAAAAGTATAACAAAAGAAAAATGTAATTCGTTATTTTTGCACTCTCCTATTCATATTTTCATTTTTAAATAAAAAATTATTCGATTGCATGGACATGATTTCTCTATAAAAATTTCCTCTTCTCTTGATTAACACGTTCCCGTCGGCTCCATAATTTGTCTATTTATTTTACGTGGCACTATGAGCCACCGGTGGTACATGCCGGCGGGAACGTGTTAAAGCAGCTCGATGTCTTGACGTTGACAAATATTATTATACCCACTAAAATTAATTGAAATTATGTATGCTTCGGGGTTGCTATGTCAAGAGATTCTGCTTTAACATCGGTGTACCCCCCCCCCCCACACACTGCTCTTTTGAAATTTTTCATTAATGATAAAGTTGAGTCAGTTGAATTTGGGATGCTCCTATTTGCTGATCAATCTATTGTATGTTGAGAGGACCATAATTTAATGTAAAAATCAATTGGAGAAATAAGGAGGTGAACATTTGACACAAATATTATAAGAGGAGGGAGCGCCTGCCTACACACTGGAAATGATGGATGATTGCATATACTTATTGTATATTAGTGGACACCCCCCATCCCTATAAATTTGAACAGTTAAAAATTGCATGATAATCCCTAATATAAATATCAAGTATTATAGATATTTAGAGCCATATTGAAAAATCGAGTTTCAGAACCTGATCGCAAAATCATCTTACCTTTTTTTAAAAGGGTTGAAAATGATTTCGCTCACCAAAATCGTATATTCAAATAATCGCCCCCTTTAAGATGTCGATCGCCCAGTTTGAGAATCACTATTGTACATGTACCATATAGTGACAAACTAAAGATTATAAAATCTGCTCTGTCACTTTTTCCATGGTTTGGTTGTCGTCTTTTGGGAGGCCAAATAAACAAAAAAAATTATCAGTTTCATTAAATCTTTGTAAAGATCTTAAAAACATTACAGAAAAGAAAACCCTTTATGATTTTATTCGTTCTCTAATAATAAATTTCCAATTTGGATTCCTTTTTATAAATATACCTTTTAAACATTCTTCTTTTATCCACTCTTTATGTTTCTTTGCCCAAGAAGACAATTATTTTCTTAATAATTTCCAAAATTTTTGTAAAATATTATAAATATTATTTGCAATATTTAAAGAAGAGGAAAATTTTACAAAAATATTGCTCTAAAAATTAATATAGCTTCTATCTAGTAATCAAATATTTTAAAATATTCCAATAAAATAAAGAAAATGTTTTTCATAAAAATGTAGTTAGATACAAAATTTTATCTTATCTTATCTTATTATTGTAGGAAAAATTGTATATACTAGTATATATATATATATATATATATATATATACATATATGTATTTTTGAAATATTAAACCGCTCGAAGGATTTTTTTGAAATTCACATTATAGTTAATTTTTATAAAGAAAAATCGATCTGTGTGTGTGTTATGTATTTTAAGGTTTGATAATAAAAGAGTTATTTAGATAAAAAGAATATTTATTATAAAGTTAACTGGAGAATTACAATTATTAATTAGAATGTATAAATACAAGGTAAGTCATTTCAGAGAACCATTATATGAGTGAATATATAAGCGGAGAGAATGATATGAATTGCTAAGGTAAGTGAAGTTAGAAAAGTATTGTGAGCGGGAGTTTAAATATACAACATTTCCTCCCCCGGGTAGGATTGTTTTCTTCTAACTCGGTGAGAAACGTCTTGGGGGATGCGTTTGCCGATGTGATCGACGCGGCATCTGAGGCGGTGTTCCCGGCAGTGAGGCTCTGACTTGTGTTTGCCTTGGAGTCTGTGACGTTATCTGTGGAGCTTCGGGCGGAACACAAGGAGCAGATGGTATTGTGGTAGAGTCACGGTGCTGTCCGTCATAGAAGTGAATTCTGCGCTGTTGGTCCTGTGGATTTGAATGGAGTTGATAAGGTTCGGCAGTTTCACGCTTTTTGATCTGATCGACGTGTCGTTTATAATGTTGATTGTTGAAATCTATTTCGTAGTGTAGATCTCCTAGGCGGTTTATAATACGTCCTGGAATCCATTTATCCATACGAGGGTTACCAGATAGGAAATAAACATCTTGGTTAGCATGAAATTCTCTATATCGAGGTATGAATTCTGCCCGCTGTTTTTCTCCAATGGTGATACTTATGTTTTCGGGTTTGACCAAATCTAGGCGTGTTCGTATGTGACGTCCTAGGAATAATATTGATGGTGATTGTCCAGTTGCGGTGTGAGGTGCTCTGCGGAATT
This sequence comes from Labia minor, assembly GCA_963082975.1. Lineage (NCBI taxonomy): Eukaryota > Metazoa > Arthropoda > Insecta > Dermaptera > Spongiphoridae > Labia > Labia minor. Next base: position 848,562 of record OY720350.1, on the reverse strand, counting down.
GCCTTAAAACTACGTTTAAATTCCTTTGCAGCGATTCACGAGTGGTGGACATGGCTTTGAGTGCATTCTTGACTGTTTGCACATAACGTTCAGCTTGTCCGTTAGTTGCGGGGTGATATGGAGCAGATCTTTTGTGGTATTTCACTCCACTGTTACGTAGGAATTCATGAAATTCCGTTGAGACGAATTGAGGTCCATTGTCGGTTACAACGGTTATGGGAACTCCATAGTTTGTAAATAGTTTGTCCATGATTGTTATCGTTGCTGCCGCTGTAGTTGAATTAGTCGGTATGACTTCCAACCATTTGCTATATGCATCGACAACTACCAAAAGCATGGTATCGGCAACTGGTCCGGCGTAATCCAAATGGACCCTTTCCCACGGGCCTTTAGGATAGTCCCAATGGTGGTCTTTAAATTTGGTAGGAATATTCGAGTTTTTCGCGCACTCTACGCATGACTGAGACAGTTTTTCGATATCGGCATCAATTCCTGGCCAAAAGATGAATGATCTCGCCATTCCCTTCATCTTCACTATGCCAAGGTGTGCAGCGTGAAGATCTTTTAAGATGGCTTGACGCAGGATTGGTGGAATGACAACACGGTGTTCGAATAAAAGGCATCCTGAAGACACTGTGTATTTATTTTCTGGGGCTTTATAATTATGACGTGATAACTCTTGACCCTTTTCCAGCAATTGAATGATTTTTCCTAGATGCTCATCTCTACGAGTCTCTCGAGCAATGTCTTTGGCGCTTGTCGGTAATTGTTTTATTTGGCCAAGAACAAACCAACCAAACTCATCTTCTTCCTCTTCTTCTTCGGAGATGTTAACGCTGTTGATGGTGTTTTCAGTTCGAGGAAGAGGAAGACGCGAACAGTAGTCGGCGTTCACGTTCAGTTTCGTTGGTTTGTATCTTATTTCGAAATCAAAGTGCGACAAATAATCTGCATAATTGGCCATTCTACTAATGCACAATATTGGTAATGACTTGTTTGGGTGCAGGATTTGTGTTAGCGGTTTATGGTCTGTGATAAGTGTGAAATGGCGAGCATATAGGTAATAAAAAAACTTCTGTACCGCCCAAATGATGGCAAGGGCTTCTTTATCAATTTGAGGATATTTCTGCTCTGTGGTGCTCAGGGTACGGCTAGCATAGGCTATTGGTCGTTCGTCACCATTCTCTAATCGGTGAGAGAGCACAGCACCTAATCCTGTCTTGCTGGCGTCTGTTGCCAGTATGAGAGGCAAGCTAGGATCATATGGCATTAATACTTGCGGTGAAATAAGTATTGTTTTAATATCCTGATATGCTCTTTCAGCATCTTTTGTCCAGACAAAAACTTCCTTATTTAAAACATCACGGAGAGGACGGCTTCTCGTAGATAAATCCGGGATGAAAGAATTGTAATAGACAGCTTTACCGAGAAAAAGTTGCAATTCTTCTTGCGATTTCGGTTTAGGAGCATTCTTTACAGCTTCTATGTGTTTATCGGATTTATGTATGCCTTCAGAATCAATTTTATGACCTAAAAATTCGATGGATGGTGAAGCAAAAACACACTTATTTTTATTTAGGATAAGTCCATGACTTTTCAATCTTCTTAAAGTTGCTTCTAAATTTGAAAGAAGTTCCTCAAATCCGTTTGCTGCGATAATGATATCATCGAAAAAATTGTAGACGTTATGGAGATCTTTTAAAACTGTTTCCATTCTTCGCTGCCAGATTGCGGGAATATTTGCTGCGCCATATACTGCTCTGGTTGGACGAATAAGACCATGAGTTGGCGTATTTAAGGTTAACGCGTGTCGAAATTCTTCATCAACAGGTAAGTGTGAATAAGCATCAGTTATATCAAGATGGCAAAAAAGATTTGCTCCCTTCATTTTATTAAAAATGTGTTCTGCCTTCGGGATAGGATACTCGTCTATTATCAATCGAGGATTTAGAGTTGGTTTATAATTGCCAGTTATTCTTAAATTTCCATCTTTCTTAGCGATTATATGTGTGGTTGATGCCCATTCGGAATGATCTACCCTTTCGTAGAGACCTGCTGTGATTTTCTTATCAATTTCTTTAGCGTAAGCAGCACGTAATGCTAATGGTACTTCGCGAGCTCGTGCAAAAACTGGTTTCGAGTCTGGCTTTAAATGAAGTGTAGCTGGTGGTCCAGTTAACTTCCCTGGAACATCGCCAAAGATATCTGAATATCTTGATAAAATAGAATTAAGATGAGATTTTTGCTCTGATGAGATCTTGGGTTTTGAAGTTGCCAATGTGTTGATTTGTGAAAATAACTTGACAAAGTCTATTTCACTGGCAAATGGAGCTATCCACTCTCGTCCAAAAAGTGAATCAAAATCTCCCTCAATGATATATAAGTTTAGTTTCTTGGTAATTTTGCCAATTCCAACGTTAACTGTGGTGAATCCTAAACATTTTATAGGATGTCCCGTATAGCTTTTGAAATTCCGATCCGATTTTTCAAGAATAAAATTGGATTTTATTTTATTAAAATTTTTTATATTCATTATTCCACAGGGAGCTCCTGTATCGAGTTCCATTGAGCAGCTCTTTCCATCAATTTTTACTGCTATTATATGTTTGCTAGATGATTCGTTTACTTGGTTTATTTTAGATAAGACGTAAACTTTTTCTGTAGGTGATTCCTCTTCTGTTTTTGGCGATTCTTTTTTGTTCGCGCGACATACTTTCGCAATATGCCCTTTTTTTCGACATGTGTGACAGGTAGCGTTTATGAAGCGACACTTGTTTCGTGGATGATATCCTCCACATCCTGAACATGGCTTCAGGCCCACCGATTTTTTATCATTAAAGCTAAGGTTGCTTTGGGAATACTGTTGTCGTTCACGTGAAACTGACCTTGAAAGTGGTTGATATCTATTTGAATTCTTTAATTTTGGTTTTCTATAATCTAACTTGTTCATTAATTCGGTTGGCAAATGCGTTTTGTCCTTAACTTCATTCGATGTCTTACGTGTGGTTTCCAACGTTCGAGCGATTTCGTAGGCTGCGTCGAAAGTTTGTGGATTTTTTGAAATTATTTCGTCACAAATTTCTCTTGACTCAAGTCCATGTAAGAGTTGTTCAATCAGCATTCGATCTGCGAAATCTCCATACTCGCATTTTGTTGAACCTTGTTTTAGACGTAAGGCGAAGTTGGCGACACTTTCTCCTTTCTTTTGAACAATATGCCGGAATTTAATACTTTCCACGTATTTATTAGTTGGCTTATCAAAGTGTTTTATAAGCGTTTCTTTTAAATCATCATAAGAAATGGTCTCTGGTTCATTAGGACTTACTAAATATTTTAAAGCAGTGTTTAATTCAGGACCCATATGCACTCGAGCATAATCAGCATGTCGATCCTCAGTAATTTTACTCAAATTAAGAGCCCAATCAAATCTTTTAAAATAATCGGCGACACTTGATTCATCGGTTGATTGATATTCGCTTATTGCAAATGGCGGTGGTCGAGGCTGTATAGTTTGCTGAGACTGACCTGGTACATTTGATGTTGTTGCTTTTTTTAAAGCTTCAGCCAGCAATGTTGATAAGGTTTGAAGTAATTCAGGCGTTACTGTTTCATCTGGCATTTTGAAATGCGTTGGTTGAACAAATTAATCGAGATGATACAATTTTTTTTTTTTTTTTTTTTTTAGTTTTGTTCACTTCTGACACCAATATGTTATGTATTTTAAGGTTTGATAATAAAAGAGTTATTTAGATAAAAAGAATATTTATTATAAAGTTAACTGGAGAATTACAATTATTAATTAGAATGTATAAATACAAGGTAAGTCATTTCAGAGAACCATTATATGAGTGAATATATAAGCGGAGAGAATGATATGAATTGCTAAGGTAAGTGAAGTTAGAAAAGTATTGTGAGCGGGAGTTTAAATATACAACAGTGTGTGTGTGTGTGTATTGGTTTCAGCCTCGGGAAAAATCATCTTTTAATTTCTTTTTTTTGGTACTGGAGTTGGAAAAACCTTCACAAGGTACCAGGGAGAAGTGGTTCTAGTCTTAAGCAGAGAGATGCGCCCCTCCTGGTTATGTATGACTTTTACCTCACTAAAAACACTCTCCTGTGGACCACGGAAAATCCCAGACTTCATCAGTCTGGGCCAAGCTTTGGGCATTTTAGCTTCTCCTTAATCTAAGCACCCTTCATGTCTCTTGTTTAGTAGCACCTCCTCTAACCGGAAACAAATTCACAAAAACAAGCCTTCCATTTATCCTTGCTCTCTAACATTACGGATAAAATAGAATCCGGTGTTGCTTGTAAGAGTCCTCTGTTTTGTAGTGGTCCGCGAGCATTCAAAAAAGGTATGTGTGTGATGAGCGTGATATATTCTGTTAAGTATATCAACAGGGCATACTTTTCTGTCTTTCAGAGCATTAATACATCATTACATACGTTTAAGGGATATATTATTATGTTTTATGAATATTTTATGTTCTTTTAAATTTTCTTTTTGAACGGTGACTCGGTGAAAGAGTTAAACTCGATAATAAGGAATCATTTTTATTAATAATCGAACGGCAGTTCGGTGAACTTCTCGTATTATAATGCAGCATATAATAAAATTACATGTAATAATATAAATAATATTTTCTTATTTCTTGTTCTCTTTTGATAGCTTTAAGTATATATGTATGTTAATTATGTTCGGGTGTTAAAATAAAATAAAATAAAAAATAATTATAATAATATTAAATTAATAAATGAATGAATGAATTACTTTAAAGAGAGGATCGATAGGCCCTCCTGAGCCCACCCCTATCGTGGTCACTGTAACATCACCTTCAATTCCTCCAGCTGAATTTAATAAACATGTGTAGATAGTTTTTCCTTCAGAATATGCAGTATTAGCTGAACAAAGATAAGCAGCCGCTTGTTGAGCTTCAGGACCACATAAATAAGTTTTACCATAATAAGTTAAATCAAAAAGGGCAGCGCCATGACGACAAGCGAGAGCTTCACGACCAATCTGATATTTTTACAAATGACATATTTTGAATAAATTATTCTCTTTAGATATAATTAAATGTAATTAAATCATATAAATTAGTGATATTGTGAAAGAAATTACTGTTTGATGATGTTTACTAAAATCAAATGATAAATCTCCTTTAAGTAGATTGATATAACGTTTTTCCGTATTTTTTGTATGTCCATAAGCTCCAAGCCAATCATAATTTGGAATTGGTGCCCATCCATCATTGGAAAACCATCCAGGACGTTCCCAACCTTGACGTTGTTCAAAAAAACAACCAGCTTCTTGTAATTTCTAGGAAAAACATTAAAATATATATATAGTATATTATAATACCCACATAGATTCAGTAGATTTAATAAATAAAGAAAGAAATGAATAATATATTATTTTTTTTTTTAATTATTTATATCTTACTTGATGAAATGGTGATTTATAACGATTTCGTCCAGAAAGTGTTTCATCATGCGAAAATTGTATTTGATAATAATTAGCATAACTTTCATGGCTTCGTTCTCTGCACCATTCTAAATCTTTACATTGATCAGGTGTAAAACGTCTAAAGAATAAGAATTTTTTCTATTAGATTAATTAAAATAATTAAAAAGGAATGCAAGAAAAGCAAATAATAATATAAAATATATAATAAATTATACCTAATATCATATCCAAACATATTTAAATCGGGTCGTCCATTTATAATCCATTTTGCAATTTGTTCACTACATCCTGTACCAAGTTGCATGCCACCTGAGTTAAATCCACAAGCATAAAACATTCCCCGTAATCGTGGATCCTCCCCTTGGATAACAAACAAAAACAAAAACAAGATAAATGATTTGAAGAATAATAATTATAGTATGTAAATGCACAACAAATTCAGGTGACTTAGATAAGGTAGCTCGTAGTGAATTCTGTGTCGAAATGTTTGAACGGATCGAGGCAGGCAGACGAGACATTCCTTAAGAAAATCATTTTTACCGTTAAGTCGACGTTTCCTTGCCATTAAGGCAAGGTGAACACTCACAATTGTAGAATTTGGGGTAGCGAGAATCTAAATGCAACTATTGAACACGTGTGGAAAATACTATCAATGGAATTATGGAATTGTTTATCTTGATATGCTGGAAAACTTTTTAATCCCTCAGATCAAACGGATCAACGTTGGAGTTGCACAAGTTACAACTGATATGCTGAAACGAGTGTGACAATTATGTGTCGATTATCGGTGAGATGTATGTCCCCCATTACACATTCATTAATTACCAAGGGCAGTCACGTCACATCGAACCAAAATGACACACTCATATATGTATGTTAAACATGTTAAACTTGAAGTGTTTTCTAATAAAATGACACCTTTCTCAATTCTCTAAGTAATTTCAAAGGTTTTTTTTTTTTTTTTTATAATCACCTCACCCTGTATATACGAGTTTATGTTTTCTATGTTTTCTATGTTTTCGAGAGAGAGAAAGAGATGGGAATGTAGTATAAAATAAATTTGCCATATAGGTACGTATTTTTAAAAAAAGGGGTAATACCAACCAAGTATTGGTTTATGATCTGGTGTAAAACTCTCCGGGCCACACACTGTCGATTTAATACCAGCAGTTTCAAATGCAGGTATAAGCGTACAAGCACCACGCATATGGGATGAGAAAATATTCCAATCTAATTCATATAAAGCAAAACTGAAATTGTTATCAACCTGAAAATAATAAACAATAAAATTAAAAAAATAATAAATAAATAAAAATAATAACTGAATAATAAATGAAATTTCAGAATAGATCGGTTTTAGGAGAATTATAACAATTTTTTTTTTTTTTTAATTTTCACTATCTACCCTTTATTTGAATCTTTAAGAAATGTTCTAGTGCTTATAGCGACTTAGAAAAAAAATTAAAAAACAAAAAGTGTCTAGTCTTCCAGGTCTCCCCTAATAAATAGAGATATACGAGGTCTGTTCTGTTTTTTTCTTTTTATGTTGGTACACATATGTTTTTCATAGGTTGACATTATCAGCCATTTTGGATTAGTAGTCTGTTTTTGAAAATTGATAAAAGTTAGTCACGTTTTTATGTCTTCTTCGATTTTTTTTAAAGAATCTGCATTAAATTTTTTGTGTTAAAAAATGGAATAAAGTGATCCAACGCACTTAAAATGTTGACTGTGACATTCGGCGAGTCTACTTTGTCTCAAAAAAATGTTTAAAAGTGGTGAAAAAAGTACACAAAGTTCGATGAAATGTGAAGGTTTTTCCTCACTGTTTTCTTCGATTACAATGGCGTGGTGCATCATGAGTTCTTGCCAACAGGTCGTACTGTTAATAAGGAATACTACAAGTTATGCAACGTTTGCAACGTCAAGCAATACGACACAAACGATCGGAATTGTGGAAAAACAAATCATGGATTCTGCATCACGATAATACACCCACCAGCTAACACATTATTGCTTGTTCGCCATTTTTTTTTTTTTTTTTTTGCCAAAAACAACACCGTATTCAGCAGATTTGGCCCCCTGCGACTTTTCCTATTCCCAAAAAAAGGAAAGGAAAGTGTTTTGGCACAATGGATGAGATAAAGTCGGAATCGAAGTTTTTTTTTTGCAGATTACTAAAAAAAGCTTTAATGATGAAAATCATTCAATTTGTTTAAAATCGTGTCATATATATGTAAAATAAAATTTTAACTTTAATACTCGCATTTAGTACTATACTTATATATTAATATATTTATTTTGAGAGAGAGAGAGAGAGAGAGAGAGAGAAAAGAGTTAAAAGAGATCGATGAATATAGTAATAATACATACATAGAGATCGGGTGGCTGACCAGCCATATAAGTCTAGTCTAGTTACTAAAAATGAAATTCGGGACTATCTTATAAATTGACGAGTTGAAAAATAGAAGAAAAAATTATAAATAATGTTTTATAGATTAAAATGATAAAAAAAAAAAAATATTATGATGTGATGATCAACGTATTTCGCATTTAATATTAATAATAAATTTGGCACTGACAATGAGAAATGAACAAAAAAATATTTAAAAAAATAAATAAATAAATTAATAATAAGTGAGAATAAGAATATAATTACTTTATCTAAAAGTTCAGGATTGTATTCGTAGCCACCCATTGCAAGTGACTCACCATGAATACCATAATAAGTTGATAAATCATGATCACGAATATTTGGACATCCTCTTAAACCAGTAATTGGTTCTGTCATTACATAAGCATGTTTCATTGGTATTAATGGTATAGAAAGACCAGCCATTGCTGCTATTTGAGGCGCCCATACACCTTTAATAATAATAATAATAATAAAATTAAATAATAATAATAATAATAATAATAATAATAATAATAATAATAATTTATTTACCACAACAGTTGACAACACAATTTGTACTAATTGTACCAAAGTTTGTTACAACGCCTGTAATTTGTTTATGTCCAAACATATTTTGTCCTGTAAGTAATTTATTTACTGATATATTTTCAATAATCTAAAAAATTAATATAAGGTGTAATTAATGTAATTTCAACCAAAATGATCCTATGACAGAGTACCTATGTAACAAATGTCGTGGATTTCGGATGGAATAAAAAAAAAATTCTTATTTGATTTATTGGTAGGATTGTTATATAAATTTGTAAATTGGTGTGTAAAGGATGTTGGTTTGAAAACTGTCTGAAAAGTGGAATCGTTCTCAGAGTAGCCGTCACAACGTTCAGGCCGGCACAATCCAGAAAACACTACTTACTACTTACTACTTACTAATTCTTCGGCTATTAGTCGCAGTTAGCATCTCTCGTAGACGTTCAGTAGTGTTTTCTGAGTCCTGCTTGTGTCATGGTCAGCTTGAACGTTGTGACGGCTATTCTGAGAACGATTCCACATCAACACTTCACTTTTCCGACAATTTTCAGAAGTTTTAATGTTTTTTAACATACCATTCACCAAACTTTTTAAGACACCCCTCGTATTTATGATAATAGATACATATATAAGTACTTGTCATATGAATCCTATGTGGTAATAATATAATATATAATTATAATAATAATATTCAATATTAACTTTAGCTCCTTTGGCTGTGGCTGCACGTGAGAGTGCAGCACAAAACATTGTAGGATCAACGAGACCATCGCCAGGTGAATAAAGTGAACCATATATTACTTGAGAATTGATCAATGGAAATAATTTTTTAGTTTCCTCAGGAGAAAGTACAACAGATTCAATTCCATAAGAACGTCCAACTGTTGCTAATCGTTTATATTCATTTAATCTTTCCTAAAAAAAAAACAACAACAAAATCCTTATTAGAACAATTACAATACATCTTCAATACATCAATTATAAATAAAAAAAAACAAAATCGCTAATTTTCCGGAGGTGGGGGGGGGGGGGGGGGGGTTGGGAGGGTTCAGTTCGGTTTGGATATATGAAAATTAAAAAAATAATTAATTAAATAATTTTCCTATATCCAAACCGAACAAAAACAAAAAAAAACAAACCGAAAATTAGTGAATAAGTGAAAAATTAGTAAATTAATCAATAAAACATTTCAATGTTCATCATCAGCTAATCTCTGTCAAACTTAAAAAAACTTTATCTCGTAAACTAGAAGATACCGTGAAATATTGCATAACAAAAGTTTCTTTGAAATTAAAAAAGCAATCCACTGGGAAAGTTTCATAGACACAATTACCATTTTCTTTTCTTTTTTTTTATTTATTTATAAAATTTCAAAAAAATTTATTCAATTATTATTAATTTAATATAATATACTTTTGTTAATACTAACACATTAATAATAATAAAAAAAAAAAAGAAATCGAAGTAAGTAATTCTAATTTTATTATTATATTTTATTATTTATTTTAATTTTATTTTCATTTCTTACTTACCTCTTCTATGTGTATATATATAACAAATTATATGAATGAATGTAAAATAGGATTACTTTTTAAAAATAATATATACAATAATATATTTGAATGTTTTCAACTCTCTACAAATAAATAAATATTTAATTTAAATTTTACTAGAATATATATGTGAGAAGTGAAAATTGTAGTTGAAGGACCATTGGCGATGGGGTGTCGTGACCTTTTCACTGCTGCATTCCAAAGTTGTAAGTGATGTTTCTCTACCCAGTAAACCATCCCACCCCACTCCAACCACATCATGCTTGGCACCAGGCCTTTAGTAACGTCCAAGGGAAAGTCTCCCGACCCTTCTTCCTCCACACTCCTAATGCTCAATAAGGGCGGGATTGATATGTGACATCAACGAGAGGATTGCTATGACGAGATAATATGATGTGAAAATTTTTGCTTGACGAGAATATCTCTGTGACCGCAGTGGCGTACCTAGAACTTTTGCCGCCCGGGGCGATCTCCAGTTTGCCGCCCTTTTTATTATAAGTCAATCAAATAGTGGTTTTTATAAATTAATACACATAAATAAATGATTAAGTTATTTAATCAATATTAATTAATACACAGAGAGAGTAAATTTTTTTTACACATATTTGTAGCTTTCATACTAGAAAAATCGTGTATAATGCTCTCAAAATTTATATGTATTTATATTTTTTCCGCCAGCACTGCCTTTCAAAAGAAAAATCGATGATTTAAAAATATATTGGTATATCACTTCAAAGTAATCATATAAACTTTTCAAAAGAAATGACATTTATAAACTGATATCAAAAAATTTTAGTTAGGAAAAATTGCCGAACAAAATCGTAAAGATGCGTTTACGAATTCAACGAATTTTAATGAATACAATAAAATAAAATTATTATCCTCTTCTTGGAATTAGAATTCAAAATTTACACTAAAATGCATTTATATACACCGAGGAATAATATTCGAAATCATATAGTTGATCATAATTTATAGAAATCTCAAATAGTAAACTTATAATAATCATAATAATCATTTATTATTCAAGAAAGAAAAAAAATAAATATGAAATGAATAAGTTGCTTTTTACAACTATAACTAAATATAAAAAATGCAGCCCCAAGATAAGTGCCGCCCGGTGCGCACCCCCCCCCCCCCTAGGTACTCCACTGTGTGACCGGATGTATTATGGAGAGTGTTTGAATTTTGAAGTTATTTATATATTTATTTGTAAATAAACCGTTTTTTCTTTTTTTTTTATTAAATATAAGGTATAAGGTAGTAGAAAATAGAATTCATCTCGTTATATGTACAACTTTTTCATGTGATCGAATCCAATTGACATTATACATATCTATCACCTGAAAGAAATTAGCTCCTATTTTTTGATTTTTGATTTTTTTTTTTTTTTTTTTTTTTTAAAGTTTCTCAAAAACAAACCAGATGAAGAAGAAAACTTAAAATTACTTCTATCTCTGGGTAAACTTAACACAATCCTTCGATAATAATAATAATTATAAGATAAGAGATGGGGATGATTATTTATCTCCAGTTTATCCGTTGAATTTGATAAATTCTCTACTACTTACTTGCATTTCTGAAAAAACTAGTCATATACGCTATTTACCCAAATTGTAAGTACACTCTATAAGTATTGGTTCCGCATGGAACTTAAATTCAAATAAATTTGAATTACCGCCCTCCGACTATGTTTAAATATTAATAAAGTTAAGTAATTATAAATGTTAGTGTTAAGAAATTATATAATTTAATTTAATATTTTTTAAGTTAATTTCATTTATAATTTTAAATATTTATTTTTTATTGACATAAATTAAGAAGTTTGACCATCTCTCTCTCAATCCCTTACTACCCCTCATGAGTGACATTCCCCACCCTTACATATCTCCATAAAAAAGCGGACCGAGAGCTGCTGTTGTCCCTGTTTGTCCCTGTTGCGCTGCTGCTGCCTGTTGTTGTTTCTACCTGCTTGTTGTCTTTGCCTGCCTTGTGGCTTTATTGGCCCACTGACGCCTTACTTGTCGAGTTTCGCTCGCATTCGGCCCGTTCCAATTTACAACTTGAACGCGGCGCAATTTGGGATCGTCGACGCTGCTACAGAGACTTCAACTGCCGGCTCTGACCTCCAGTTTTTGTTCCGAGAGAGCAAACTCATTGGTTCCTGAGGGGGACCATTTCTGCCACGTTGCAGCCGTTGTGGTCCAGTTAATCCGTTGGAAACTCGAAGGGTTTCCAAAGCCAATTGATATCTGGATCAATTGGCAATCACTCTGCAGCAGGGCGACCATCGAAGACACGCGAGACGGCGAATTCCTTTTCCCAATCCCCGTGATCAAACACATAAGTGCACTTATTCTCCCATTTGAATTATATTAAATTTTAGATTTAAGTTGTTATATATATATATATTTAGGTGATCCTAAATATAATTAATCTTGTATCATTAAAATAAATTGATTTTAATTAAAATATTGTAAAAGTTGATTACAGTTTTTATTTAGCGATCTTTTCTCCATCCCGAATCTTTAATATCTTAAAAATAGACCTTTTAATACAGTCCACCCAATTTTCAAGATGCGATAGAAGTGAAGAGGTAGCTTATATTCCTCTTTTTGGCCCTTCGAGCAAAATTAATAGATATTAAGGGGATTCATCCCATTCCAATTCCTCCCACTTTCGATTTTCAGGAACAATAGCTTTCTTTTAATTGTTTAGGCCTTACAAGCCACTATTAGTTGTATCAAGCGGATACAAGTATATTTATGTATAATGAAAAATAATTACTTTATTATTTGCAATGAATAGTCCTCCATTATTTTTCCAACCAGGATTAAGACCAGTTTCTGCTTCAATTGTACTTAAAAGTCCAACAGTACGATTTAATAACTCAATATCAGTATCAGATGGACGTAAACGCCAAATTAATCCAGATGTATGCCAGGTTGTGCCTGATGTTAATTTATCTCGTTCTAATAGCACAGCATTAACTCCACGTCTTGCTAATTGATATATTACATTACAACCGACATTGCCACCACCTAGAATTATTTTAAATTATATTTATTATTATTATTATTATGTAGTAATTAATTATTAGTAATAAATAATAAAATCAAGAAATAAGTTTGTAACTAATAGTGTGTGTGTTATACTCGTAATTGTTTTTAACATATAAATTATCATAATTACTAGTAGAAATAATATCTATTAATTAATTGGTTGATATATACGTATGTGCATCTTATTATATCAACTAAGAATTGCGAACGAATCTTGCAGTAGAACAACAGCAAAGAAAATGAAGGGGAGGATGTTAATATTTCATCTGTAACCAAACATAGAGAATAAAGAATGACAAGTTTAGTGGCAATCGAGCTGATGATCTCTCTAAGTTATTTGAAATAATAGCAAAGATATGTACAATAAATGTAATAATGTACGTATTACGATTGAGATCATACTAAAGATTTAAAGATTTAAAGATGTAAAGATTTGTTGTCCATGATTGATTAATCTATCGTCTTGTTTTGTTTTGATTTGTTGGTTAGCCTAATTTATTTATTTATTTATTTATTCATTATGTATTTAATATGTTGAAAATTCGAAGAAAAAACTATAAAAAAAAATTAATTGTCTTTAATTCTCGTCCAAAACTCAAATATTTCAATTTATTCATTTTTATGATACAATACAATACATTGCTCTTGTTTTATTAATTTATTTAATTATAAGTGAAATATTAATACCAATAACAACAACATCAGCATTTGGAGGAAGAACAATCTCTTGTGTTTTAATTGTATCATTTGTTTCGGTTGTTGTAGTTGATGAAAAATTTCTCTTCAAATTAACTCTTCTCGAAAGACTCTAAAACAAACAAATAAATAAATAAATAAATAAAATTTTTACTATTATAAATAATAAATATAGTAGTCTTTTAAAGCTACTACATGGTGGTGCTACTAGAGACGCTAAAATTTAACATGGAGTGTCCAAGTCACAGACCATCCCTATAAGACTTGTGAAGAATATGTTAGGTAGAGCAGGTTGGACCAGGTTATATTATTATTTATTATGTAGCAGGTAGTGACCCCGTGAAACATAGGAAATGTTGAAAAAGTGGACACTGAGCGGCGGCGACCCCATGCAACAAATTAGAAAAAAAAAAGCTTGCCAGGTTTTTTTCAATTTATTTAGAAGGATAATATTGGGAATTAAAAAATTGTTGAATTTTCAGTTAAGTGAAAAATTATCTATTTGAAGATATAACTAATCGTATCATACCAAAATTCCCCTCTGAGATTGGGGCTAGGAATGAAATTTTATTTTATTTAATAATTAAGCAAATTAAGAATAATTTAATAATATAATAATAGATAAATATAATCAATCAAAATGATAAATAAATTGTTTAAACATTCTTTTTTTTTATTATTAAATTAAAACTAAAAATATTCTGCCATCAAGCAAATCAATAAATAAATAAATTAAAATCACAAAATACTATTTACAACATTTGTGATGATCTCGCGCTAGTAAAAATATATAAATATTATACTTAAAAACCAAACAATGTCAGGACAAGAACAATCCTCTTCGGGTGTTACTATCATTTCTGACACACGACGAAATTTCTTGCCAAGAGTGATTTGAACAATTCACGAATTTTCTCTAGCTGCGACTATTATCTATCTGTACGTCACAAATCCAAATTAATCTATCAAATTAATAATATTTTGGAAATCATGTCCCTTTATAATAAATGTGTTTAGGGCCGCACAAAAAAGCTTAGCAGGTGGTTTAAAATAGTCTGTCTTTCAGTGCACATTAATTAATTAATACGAACGTTTAAGGGGTGTATATTTTATGACTATTTCTTTTTCTTTTTTCTTTAATTTACGTTCTTTTAAATGATTTGAAGGTATTAATTAATATTAAGCCAGCCAAACCCGATCTAATAAGAATTCAAAGATTTTTTTAATAACCGAGCGGCGACTTGGTGTTCACCAAGAACCACATACTAATTTATTATTGAACATTATAAATATTAAAATATTATATATATAAGTACTTTGTCAAAGTTTATTATTATTTTTAAATAAACCATTTATATTTATAAGTTTTGAATTAATATTAAAATGTTTATAATTGTATTATTTAAAAGTTTTATTTAAACTCTTTTAACTAACAAACACTAAAACAGATAAAAATAGAAATAATAAATAATTTATGATTATGAATGAATGAATGAATGACTGACTGATAGGATTAGTGTCGCAGAGATTTTCAAATTGATTATAGTGATAACCTGATAACAGATGAGTAAATCAAAAAGTTGCTAAAACATTACTTATGATGGTATGTATGATGATGCTAAGAATGCGAATGTAAAGTGAGAGAGAAAGAGAAAGAGAAAGAAAATCATTAATTTAATAGTAAAGAATTCAAAGATAGATATTGATTAGTAATTGTGTGATTAGTAAAGATGAAAGAAAGGCAAAGAATAATTTGGTGACATTTCTAACATTTTATAGTTTTTGTAGAATATATACAGTGGCGTCGTCGGGCCGGAGGGGAGGGGGGGTTGGCACGTGAATTAATTCAAATAAATTATCTACCATTTGAATTGATTCTGTTTTCTGATTGGTGAACTTATTTAAATTAATCAAACGAAAGATTAAAGATATATATATATATATATATATAGAGAGAGAGAGAGAGAGAGAGACACTGTGAGAAGTTATTTACTAGTTTAATATGTATAAATATTAATAAATATTTAAATCGATATGGAATGTTTTTATTTTTAACATTTAAATATTGTGGAATATGTAAGAATATATATATATATATATACATATAAAGTCACACAAGGTTATATATATCCAATATATATTAATTTATTCAAACGGGAAGTAAAACAAAACAAATTTTATATTAACCACTATATATATATATATATATATAAACATTTTAAAATAAATAAATAAATAAATAAATTCCAATTTAACAAAGAATATGTATGTATAGATAGATAGACAAGATTGTTAATAACTTTTATATAGGAAATCTATGTAAACATAATTTAATAATTTTATTTTTTTTATTTTTAAATTTTAAATTAAATGAATTTTAATGAAAAAAATAAAATAAAAATAAAGTAAGTAGTAAATGTTTAAATTGAAAAATGAAATCATGTTAAATATTTTATTTTATTTATTTATAAATTTAAATAGTAAAATATATTTAAAAAGCGAATATTAGTTTAGTTGTTAATTAAAATTGCATTCAATTTTGATCTTTATAAAAATGTTAATTGTATAACAAAACAAAATATATAATATTAATATAAATTATTAGTTAAAACGATTGATTGTATGTATATGTATTATTGTAATTATTACAGTTATAGTTATTACAAGTAAATATTAATTTTTGAATCTTTTTTCCAATATATATATATATGTTTTTCTATTTTTTTATTTTTTTTTTTCTGTTTTACCTTTCCGAGCCGTAACATCTTTTGGTTGGTGATGGTGCAGTGGTGATTATTAATAAGCCAAGTGTGAGACTGGGGCCATGAAATAAAGTTATGTTGTAAAAAGTGACGTCAAAAGCGGGCAGGCGGGCGGGCGGGCAGTTGACCTCGTAGTCGAAAATTGTCCACTGATAACACAGCAACATACACACACATCTCTCCCACTCTACTTACTCAACTTACGATATTCTATTCTATTATTTATATCAATGCTTCATACTCTTCACACATATGAATCAACTGATGTAGATGACCTTTGATTATTCATTGACTTCAAGTGGAAAGATACAATTGCAACTCTTATTAAAAAAAAAAGTAAAAAATAATTTTCTTCTCTCTTTTTCTCTTTCCTCCTCTCCACTCCACTCCTTACCACACCAACACAAACAAAATCTCATTTTTTATACACTAAATCAAGAAATAATCCAGCCCCACTCCTAAATTGTAAGTGTAATTGTGTGTTGTTGATGATGGCAACTTTTACGACTGACTCTGCCCTGAAACCCTTCGTCGCTAAGCCATTGATGAAGAGTTGGTTTGGTCGATCCGCAGTAACCTTGGGAGTTTTCCATGAAGAGCTTTATTTATTGTTTGGACCTGTGGTGATCTTATTTATTCAGGTTTATGTAAAAATAACAGTTAACGATCCAAACAATGCGAAAAAGTACCAAAAAATACCAAGAAAAAAAAAAACAGACATCATTTCCCACTCACTCTGCTGGATGTAACATTGGACCAGTCTATATAAATAGAAATCGTATTAGTATAAATGAATCTTGAAACCATTAGAGAATTGCCCAAAATGGATTTATATGTACAGATGATAAGAGGAAAAGGGGACTAGTAGCTAGCTATCTTTCTTAAAATTTTTCATCTTCAACGGAGAATGGGCAGAAGTGAAGTAGAGAGTATGTATAGTATAATGAAAATGTGTGTGTGATATAATAAAATAAAATATATAATATAAATCAAATATTACTTAACTAATTAAATGAAAAAAAAAAAAAAAAAAAAAAAATTAGATTAGATTAAATTGTTTTTTTTAAGTAAAATTATCTTTTAATAAAAAACAATAAAAAAAAAATATTAAATAATTAATAATCATAGACTCTCCATATAATTATGATGATTTTATGAGGTGATATCAAATAGTAATCAAGAAATAATTTTCTGAATTTAGTAGCTTATCTACAGTTAATTTTTATATCACAGTTGCAGGTTGGATAGCATTCTTTGTATATTTATAAGAAACATATAAGTTGGAAGTTTTTGTGAAGTGACGGGGGGCGATTTTCTACAGATGGAGAATTTGATCAAAGAATTTGCATCAAATTTTATGTAAAAAAAAATAAGAAAATAAAATAAGCTCTATTAAATAAGACTCTTCTCTAAGGTAATAAATAATAAATAACATTTAAACACAACTAGCTGCTCCGAGCGCCTTCCAGGCGCTCTTCACACCTAGACGGGGGCTCCGCCCCCCGTACCCCCGAGTGATACATAATATTTGTTTGAAAGTCTGTATGTAAAAGGTTTTCATCCATCTTGTTTCAATCAGTATAAGTAGATAAGAGATTTATTTGTTTTCTTGTAAAATATATTTTAATTTAATCAGTAAATTAATTATATATTATTATTGTATATCTAACTTTGTGTCTCTACAGTTTTCGAAAGTTCTTAGCCGCAGCATCCACATTTCTCTAAGCGTCCATATCCTGAGCTCTGAGCTCCAACCAAATCCTACCCTGTCCCATCTCTCCCATGTCCCTTCCTTCATTGTCCACCCACCTTGGTCCTTGGTCTTCCACCGGACGTTTCTCAAGTGGTTTCTCCCAATTTCTAGTTTCTCCAATTCCAACCACGTCCCCTTCCCATCCCAGCCTTCTCGATTTTATAACCTTAACTATATCTGGACATTATTTCTCGTTATGCCATCTCCGCCATCCCCCTGTGACCTCATCTTCCTTTGGCCTATAAATGTCTTCGGGACACCCTACTGTCCCGTTTTTTCAATATTTAGGACATTTCGTAATTTTTTTTTCAAAATTTTTTCAATTTAGTTCTAAAAAAAAAGGTTTACCGTTTGTCCCGGTTTGGTGTTTTCGAAATATGGTCACCCTAGTCATCGATCAACATGAAAAATAATTGTTTTATATATTTTAATTTTGATCCTTTTTGATGAGATAAGCCCCTTTACTGCATAATAACAGGCGTTACTCAATTACAACGTCGATTTAAATTTTTCTCGAATATTATTATCCTTCGTGATTAGAGATCTTAATTATTTAAATATTTATACTTTTTCAAATTCTACATTTTGTATGTTAATTGTATGTAAGTCGTATCCGTAGCATAATTCTTGAATTTTTTTGTTTAATTACATTTCGGTTGATTTTTTCCCAATTTCTCTAATCACATGTCTCCTCTTCCAGTCCAATTCATTTACCTGGCTAGAACACTCCATTTTTTAAAATTTTAAATAGAGGGAGAGAGAGAGGTTCTAATTATATATATATATATATCTGTTTCTATGGCAGCACACAAAAAAGTAAACAAATTACATACATACAAACAAACACTCTCCTTTATATATATAGATTCTGGAAAATGGAACACCCGCAGCTCAGCTCAGGAGTTACCTAAGATTCTAATTCCTTTTTTATTTTTCATCTCATTTGAGGTACCCTTCACCTCAGAAAAATTTGGTTACCTTACTCCTTCTATTTTAGGCTCTGGAGTTTTTTGCGTTCAGACGGACACTGTCGTATTAACCCTTTGGGTACTGAATTATTTAAAGAGTATCATGCATCTGAAACGTATTTAATTTGTTGCTATCTGAATGATGTATGATAATGCAATATTTTGTATGTAACAAATTGTTTATTTTAATTTAATACATAGTTTAAATAAGATATAAGTTTATAATAATTACAGAATAATAATGATAAATAAAACAAACAAAAATAATAACAAGTAGTTTTCAACTAACAACTAAATATATCAAAAAGAAAATTACTAATAATTTTGCAAAGTGTGATATTTTTCGAAACATGTTGGTAAATGCAGAGGTACTTGGCATTGTTTGCACTGCCAGGTAGTTTCACTTCTAATTTTGGTTTTATAACAAACTCGGCATCTTTTTGTAGGGTGTTGTTTGGACTCTGTTGATGGCGTTATTTGAAATGACGAGTCGGACTCGTCAAATGTTATTACGCCAAAATTTGCGCATGACGAGCGTGAGCCGTCAAATGTACCCAAAGGGTTAAATATATAGATGATTTAATTTCATTTTTTATAGAAAAATTTGGAGGGAAGTTCAAGTAGTATAAAGAGTAATAATAATATTTGATGAATATAAGACACTTCCGATTCAAGCGCCTCTAAAGTTTTCTTAACGACTTTTACATTATGTAGGCGAGCGTTGTCATGTCGTGTGGTATTTTGATGTTATGATGCATGTTGATACTCGGTTCACACAATTGCATTAACTGTTGTTTGTAAAGTAGAAACAGTGACGATTTCGTAAGGGTGGAGTAACTCTGATGGTCTTCCTTCTTGTGCTTCTTCAAATTAAAACAATAAAAAAAAACTGTTTAAATACATGCTTTTATTTAAATGCGCTAAAAAGGAGACAATAATTTCTCCACACTCACCACGATGGCCTTACAATTAATCATATCTAAAAATGTAAAGTCTACTTTAAATAGACATAGTTATCAAGTATAATGGAAAAGGAAACAAAAAACAGAAAGGTTTGTGCATATACAATGAAATGTCCTTTGTATTTTTTTCCTTTCTCGGCATGTTTGGCGTCCACGCTTTCATTTTTTAGATAGGATTAATTGTAAGGAAATCGTGGTGTGTGTGGAGAAATTATTTTCTCCTTTTTAGTGCATTTAAATAAAAGCGTGTATTTAAAGAGTTTTTTTTTTATATATTTCTTAATTTTTAGTCTTGACAGAAGTGTATGCAAAATTCCAACTCATTCGAACATTGGGAAGTGGGTCAAATTTACCTTGCAAGATTTGATGACAGGACACGATGTGAAACGAAATAAAAGCGTGTAAAAAAAATAAAGTGCAAAAATGTTTCTTTTGTTGGAAATAAGATTAACATGATGATGATTGGAGGATAAAAAAATATGAGCTGTGGCCAGGCACACGATTTGAAATAAATTAATTTCCGAACAACATTATCCTATATATGTATATATAAAGTATAAAAAAAATATTTTTAAAACTTGAATTAAAATGATTAAATTATATTTTCTTGGTTTTTATTTTTAGTTTAATTAATCAATTATTAATTTCTACTATATTTTAAGTGAAATATTTTTCGACATTGAATATAAAATTAATACTTTGTAAAATCCCACTTCCGGTTTCCGGGTATATACCAAAAGTTGATCAATTCATCATACTGATGCATTAAGTAATTATACCAAAGCCGTTCAAGCTATACGGACGGACAGCCATCATGCTAAAAATACTTTTTTCTCTTAATATGTTAAAATGCATGATTCGTGGAGCTAATAAGTAAAAATCTCCACATGTGAAATTTGGTGTGAAAACAATACCTCCCTTACTATCGTCGGTGGGTAAAAATGGTTGCAATGTGTTTACAAATATTTCAATATAGTTTTAAAAATAAAAAAAAAAGATTTTATATTATGTAAATTTGATTAAATAAGCAACACTGATATCCGCGCAAGGATAATTATTTTATAAATTAAGTTCTAGAAAATAAATATAATATTAAACAATTGGCTGAAAGTGGTCAGAAGAGAGAAATATTTTTAAAACATTTACAAAACTATTTTCATGATAAAATTATTAAAGATATATTTTTCTTAAATTTAAATTATAATCTATAAATAGAAGTCTACATATTGGAAAAGTTAACAAAAATTACTTAAATAAAAAAAAGAATCAATTATATACTAAAATGATTGAAATTTATTATATATATATATGTGAGGTAAAATATAATATAATACACTTAAAATAATTTATTTAAATTAAATTATATAATAAGCCACTTTATATTTACATCAAACACACACACACACACACACACATACACTTAACGCAAAAGACTTTGGTTTATTTAACTTTTTTTTTTTAAATAGTCTGTTTGAAAACCATTTCGTTGCTTTAAAGTGTTTTTAATATTTATAATTTAAAGAAAAAAAATAATAAGAGTTAATTATTATTATAAATTGAAAATAAATATAGATTATTATATTGTTGATGACAGAGAGTATAGATAGAGTGGAGGGAGAGGGATGGATGATAAAAGATAATTATTATGTATGGAGTGGAGATGCTAATCTGACTTGTTGGGCAGTAAGTGTGCCACCTCCATTGCCTCTTTGGCTTCTGTTTTGTAATTCACGTCGACACTCCTCTGATTGTTTTTCCAAGTGATCTTTAAATATGAGTAGTTCCCGAGTACGAAGGTAAATTGGATCCTAAATAATATACAAAAAAAAAAAAAAAAATTTGAAAAATATTAAAATTATTTATAATAATATTTAAATCTGAAAGATATTCAAGTATTGTTAAATTTCATACATATCAATTAAAAATTGTCAATATCGAATTGTTTGAATATTTTGCGTAAAATAAAAATTTGATCTTGATCTGATTTTAATTGGATAGCATTTATTTACTTTTTTAACTTACACTTAAGAATAACAGAAAAAAAAACAACTCAATACTTTATTTAATAATAAATCACATAATTACAATGTAAATAATTTATATAGATTAATATAAAATGTGATATGATATTTTTGGAATAATTAAAGATTAAAATTAAGATGGTGCGTGACTTTTTGATAATTTTTCATTTCAAGAAATTGTAGTTTGAACAATATGAACATCGACGTTTCTTTATTTCTTATATATTAAACTTAATATAAAATAAATAATTCTCTTAATGCATATACGAGTATATATATATATATATACCTGTGGTCTCATACTCGGATTCCATCGGCAATAATAATCTTTCCAAAGAGAAATTGATCGAAGACTAGCTAATGACACAAGTGCAATTTGAGTTTGTGGGGCAGCCCAATATAAAGGATTTTTATATAATTCAAGACGAAAATTGGTATATGACCATAAAGAAATTGTGCGCTGTTTGACTTGTTCAGAAGCTCTTTCACGTTCACTATAAATAATATTAATCATGTTAGAAATAATAAATTATTTTAATATAAACATACTATATATATCAAGGGACTTTTGGTAAATAGACCTAACCCTTAAAATAAAAATTTCGTTTATTTTTCTTTCAATGAGTCTTCGTTCTAAAACTACTTTGTAAAAATGCGTTTTTTTTTCAAAAATTTCAAAAATAAATAAATAATTAATAAAAGAAAAATAAATAAAATTTTTTGCTAGTTTTAAAAAGTTAGTTGTTTGTAGGATGCTTCCATTGGTAAAAAAGCTTCGATAAATCCACATACATGTAAATATACTGGTATTAATATTTGAATGCTTGCCAAATCGATAAACTCCACTTTTTGAATTTTTTTAAATTTTAATGCCAGAGAACTTAATTGATTGTTTCTATTCAAAAAATAATTGTCTAATAATATAAATTAATACCATTAAATGAGTAATTTTCTTGGCCAATGAAAAGATAATAAATTAATTCAGAATCCAATCTGATTATCTTAATATTCAAATGAAAATCTTTATAAGTGTGTTTAGTTAAATCACTTTAGATAACGTAATTGTCTGCTTCTCTATAAAAAAATAACATATATATTCTACCAATATAATTTTTTAAAGACAATCTATTTCTGTTATTGATATGGAAGGATTTACATCTTAAAATTACAAATGTATATATATATATAATAAAGTTTTCCTATAATAAAATAATTAATTTAAGACTCTAATTTTACTTTATCATTATTTTTATTTCACTTATCAAATTTGATTAACTCAATCATGTCAAAATTGTAAAAATAGGAACAATATATTTTATTTTAAACTTTTGATATGGCATTAGAGAATTCAGTAAAATTAATAGTATTATAATTCAGTTTACATATACTTTATTTGAATTAATAATTAAGCAGGAATTTTATAAAATAGTTACTGTTTTCTTTTTTACTTAATATTTTGTTTCCTGGAGTTAATCGATTGGACAAATTAAGATGGAAAATGATTTCTTAAGAGGCCTATTTCTGGAATTCTATCGAACCGAATTTAATGTTGTTTTATTTTATTGTTGTTTGAAAGTTATTCCCACATAAATTTGCCAAAAATTAGTAAATTTTTGTTTTTCCCAGAAAAACTATGTCGAAAAATCGGAAATTGGTTATCACATTAACCGTTAATAATAATGAATTGGGACTTTCACCAATAAATTTCTAGATCGAGGGAACAGTTATAAATTCGAATAATATTATTCATTTTCATTTATCGAAATATTATTATAAATGATCCTATTAAAAATTATACCTGTTAAAAAGAAAAGTGCCAAAACGGCAAGAGTAGACATGATCTAGGATATTTATTAAAAAGTTTTCATTAAATTCAAATGCATTAGGAAATTGTTGTGTAATTTGCCAAACACAATCAATAAATTGTAAAAAGACTGGTGAACGATCTGCATCAGAATGGTGTTCATCACCATGTCCAACACGCTAAAAAATAAAATAAAAATAAATTATATTGTTTGTAGTTTTTTTTTTTTTTGTAACTGTGAAAAAAATCATATCTTAAAATAAATTAAAATTTAACCTGTTGGAATTTATGACCAAAACTAAGCCATTCTTTTTCAATTAAAACTTCAAATCCTTTAATCGTTCGATAATATGGATCTAGCATTAACATGGCTAATGCTGTTAGCTGAAAAAAAAATTAAAATATGTTCATAATTATGATTATTTATGGAAATAGAAAAAAAATAGTATGTATGATTTGTGTATTTGTATAGAGGGAAGTAAAGGAGGTGTAAGTTGTAAGGTAAGGTGTAAAATATAAAAAATTTCATTCCAAACACCTGAGCAGTTCTGTCCCATCCGTCACTGCAATGTACAAGTACACTTGTACGATGATTTTCTACTTTATCAACTATTCTTACAGCACCAGCAAGAATACATTTTATATGTTTTAACCAATATGTCGACTCAATTCCAGAGAGCCATCGAGATTCTTCAATCGATGGAAAACACAACTCTAAAATAATATATTTATATGAGATTTTAACGAAATAATAATAATAAATTGTAATACCTTTTAATTTTCTTAAGGATTCTCTCATTACATGAATATTATGTATATCAAGGAAGACAAGTTCAGCATTTTGATATGCATCTTCAGATTCATAACCTCCACCTTTTGCTTTATTTGCAATTGCATTTGCACTAATAATTATAAAATAATATTAATAATAATAATAACTAAATTAAAATAAATTTTTTTTTTTTTTTTTATCATTATTGCAATAGTTTTATAAAAATATTTATTACCTGGGCCGTGCATCCATAATAAAAAGTTTATGACTTTGTGCATTTGCGTCCATTATCAATTGAATGTATCGTTCATCATCTCGACTTCGTTTGCCTGATACACTAACTAATGGTTGAGCGCAACGTGTTATGGTTGCTTGCGATTCTGGGTGAATCCATGAGAGGACAGGAACACGGCCACGAGATCTTCAAAAATAAATTATCCTTTTTTAAAAATTTAACTTTTTATTATTATCATCTCTATCAAATTATTTTCCAATTAATATTTTTCTAATAAAATAGCCTTTAATAGAATTTTTGTTAAGAAAAGTTTTTAACGAAAAATAAGTAGCAAACAATTAAATTGTCTAAACAACCTTGAAAAAAAAAAAAATAATTATTTTTGCAAATAACCCAGTGGTATTTTATATTTACTAATTATAAAGCGATATAGATCTACAAGAACAATAATTGTAGCAAAAAAGCCAAATTAGGTTGATAATTTATAAATATATGGAATATTATTTTATATAAGAATATACTCATGACGATTATTCATAAAAACTTGAATTGAAATGAATTGAAACCTTTATATTGTCATGAATTTAATACCATCTGCTGCTGCGGAGCAACATTATAACTAAATATGCAATTAATGTTTCCGCGATATCTATGCAATGTCAAAGATCTTAAGTGAAAACTTTCTACATATATCCATCCATAATAGTGTGTATTTAGATAACTGAAAATTTAATAAATATATACTATATTATATATATATATATATATATATAAATAGAGAGAGAGTGAGATAGAGAAAGAAAAAAGAGAAATTAAATGTAAAGTGTGTGTAAAATGTGTAGTTTGTAAGGACAGTGCATTGGAGGGAGGAGGATTGAGAGAGTATATAAATAAGAAAGCCATTTAGTTGCTGGATGATTGTGAGAAAGTTGTTAGATATTATATTATGTTATAAAGAAACGGCACATGTAATAGAACCGAAGAGGGTTGATTTAAAACGAATGATTTTGAACATATATTAAAAAACGATTAATGTAACGAATAAATCTAATTATTCTTCATGGAAAATATGAATGTTTTTTTTATGCTTAAATATTCTACAAGTCATAAAAAATATAAGTATTTTTTTTTAATTTTTCAATGAAAAAATAGCCCTCAAACTTGAGATGAGTTAGAAACACCCATTTTTGCGCGCCATTGCTCTGTGACTTTAATAATTGGTTGGCCTCTGAGCTTTCCCTGTGAGCAGACCACTTGTGATTACTATTTCAAGCCATTTCTAGCTGCTTTCCGCTTCCAAAATTCAAATTCCCTGTTCTATGTACAGTGACTGAAAAAAGAGAACGCCAGTTTATCGAAAATTAATTTTTAATATCAATTTATTTCTTTAATTTTAATTCACATATTAATCCTGTTGAGAAAGGCCCTAGTTATTCTAGCGCTCACTGGCGTTCACTTTTTGCGTCATTCTCTCTACAAATACATCAAAATATTCTCCAAATAAACACTTTTTTTAATATTAAATCCGTAGGAGCAAAAACTTTGGATAACACAATTCGAAGAGATTTATCCGATTTTTCCATAAAATCGGTTCTTTTTGTCTGTGAAGATCATTTCGATGTAAGTATTATATTATATTATAATAAAGTATATAATTTTTTGTCACTTAAATAACTTAAATAATTTTTTTTTTGTTGCAGTAGTTCTCAGACACATTAATTATTAATTAATGACAGGTTGTTGAGATGGCACATCATGGAAATCTATATAAAATTCTGACAGACAGAGGGGTTTAAAAATATTTACTAGTAACTTTAGGAAATTCTTTGGTAAGGCCTCCTTCATTTGGTAAAGAGTACAAAAGAAGAAGTTTAAATATGAAAAAAATAGCAAGCCTAAGGATTCATCATCATAAGAGAGTTCGATATTCTCAAACTATACTTAACAATAGATATCCATTTAATGTCACAAATTTTTCTACATGGTTTAATACATATTAAATTAGGTAAATTTCAATTTCAATTTTTTTACTTGTTATATTTTTTTAATTAATCTAATGAAAATATTGTATTATTTTGAGTTCAATAACTTTATAATATAAACCCTTTGTTTTTATTAGTAATATTATTTTTGATTAAGTTTTGATTTTTAATTAAATTTTTTGTATGTAAACATAAAGTGAAATATTAAATCTATATATATATATAAAGGAGAGTGTTTGTTTGTATGTATGTAATTTGTTTACTTTTTTGCTGTCATAGAAACAAAAAAAAAGAAATTTCTTACTTAACCGACACTTATGTATACACGTAATGTATGATGGAATTGAGGCAGGAAATAAGATGGGGATTGTTAATTAATAGGGATAAAACAAAATATTTAGTAAGAGAAAACATTATTAACACACAAAGTCTTAACATACTTAATGTAGAAAAATTTAAATACTTAGATTCTATAATTACAAAGGATAATAATATTGGATAAGAATTTAAATCGAGGTCGCAATCGTGTAACGTCTGTTATCATACATTAAAGAGGCTTAACTGATCAAAATTTTTATCAAAATGGATGAAAATTGAAATATTTAAAACAATTATTTTGCCTGTTGTATTATATGGGTGGTCGATGTTCTTGGGAGACGAAAGTAGATTTAGAGAATTTGATATTAGGATTGTTTGTAGCATTTAAGGACCAAAGAAAGATGAGATCACCGGAGTATGGCGGAGATGGCATAATGAGGAATTGCATGACCTCTATGCATCTCCAGATATAGTTAAGGTTATTCAGGTTATAAAATAGAGAAGGCTGAGATGGAAAGTGGTCATGGCTAGAATGGTAGATTAAAGAAATATATTTGGAAAAACCGATTGGGATACGTCCTGTGTGATTGGGAAGACCAAGAACGTGGTGAGTGGACAATGTAGGAAGGGTCAGGGTAGGAGTTATATAGGATGGTTATAGCTCAGACTTGGGGGTTACTTTCGAGATCCGTAGAGCCACAGGGATAGATAGATTGATATAACAAATACAATAGTAATATATAATTAATTTACTGATTAAATTAAAATATCTTTTAAATAAGAACATAAAAAGATATGATAATATAATGTAATATACTGATTGCAACAAAATGGATGAAAACCTTTTACGTACAGACTTTCAACGAAATACTATGTATTACTTCGGGGGTACAGGGGGCGGAGCCTCCGTTTAGATGAGAAGAGCGCCGAAGGCGCTCTGATCAGCTAGTTATAAATTAAAATAGACATTAAGCAAAGACAAAGGTAATAACTTGATTAGTGAACAGTGATGGTTTTAAATTTAAATAATTTTCACAAATAATAATTATTGTTGTGAGTTTAATTTTCTGTTAAAGATTCATTGAAAATTTGAATTTTACAGGGAAAAAATTGAGTTTCAAAGCAACACTATATGAATATATTATATTTGAAATTGTATATGACGGAAGATCATTTTTATAACATAATAAATGATTGAAAAGTATATAGATTATTATAGTATTATAGATTTCGAGCAAATTAAAAATTCATGCATGTTTCCATCATTATATACCTATTATCTTTTAAATAAATATTTTTTTATAAAATGTGACGACCTTTTATATAAGTGAAAATACTAACATCTTAATTCGATCACGAAGAAAAGTTTATTCTACATTGATAGACGTAATCCAAAATTTAAGGGCTTGTCCAAGATCTAAAGGAAATTATATCTACATATATATATATACAAGCTTAAATCCGCTGTTTTTTGATGAGAAAAACACTTTTTTTTTTTAATGGAAAGCAAAAACAAATTTATTCAAAGTACTTGCCCTCGTTATCTATACATTTTTTCCATCTTTTGGGAAATTTATGAATACCATGCCAATAAAATTCTTTTTCTTTTGAGGCAAACCACTCTTCAGGCTATTTTCGGACATCTTCGTAAGAATCGAAGTGCTGCTCAGCAAGCGAGTGGCCCATTGACCAAAATAGATGATAGTTAGACGGGGCCAGGTCCGGTGAATAAACGGGGTGTGGTAGCACCTCCCAGTTGAGTGTTTCCAACTAGTTTTTTACTTTTTTCGACGTGTGAGACGGAGCATTATCATGAAGAAAAATCAGTTTTTCATGTCTCGTCTGCCTTTTTTCACGGAGAACACAGTTGAATTTGATTAATTGTTGATGAAAACGGTGAGCATCGACAGTTTCACTAGGTTTCAACACCTCATAGTAGATAATACCCTGCTGGTCCCACCAAACGCACAACATCGTCTTCGGTCCGAAGCGATTTGGTCTAGCGCAAGATTTTGATGGCTGACCGGGATCAACCCACGATTTTCTTCGTTTAAGATTTTAAAATATATCTATTTTTCATCGCTAGTCATAATCCGGTGCAAAAACATTTTTCTTTTGTGTCTAGCAATCAGGAGTTCGCAATGGTTCTGACGTCGCTTCATTTGCCGGTCGTTCAATTCATGCGGCACTCATTTTCCAATTTTTTGAACATTACCCATTGCACGTAGACGTAAGGAAATCACTTGTTGAGAAACAGCTAATTGCTCGGCAAGCATTTTTTGCGATTGGGTATCGTATTCGTTTAAAAGAGCCTCTAGTTCGTGGTCTTCAACTTTCCTAGGCCGATTATCATGTTTCTTGTCACTTAAGTCGAAATTGCCATCTTTAAACTTACGAAACCAATCTCGTCGTACCCATAAGAAAAAAAATATAGCGGGTTCACATGACCTTGAACAACGCTATGAGCGAACAGCGGATTTAAGATTGTATACCTGGTATATATTATTGTTATAAGCAAAAATTTATTTAAAAATACATTTTTCAACTTTTTACCGAAATGCTGCTACAGCACGAAGTTCTTCATCAGTAACTTGTGCTGGTACTGCCCATACTGTTGGATAACTTTCACAAAGTTCATAGCGTTCATTTATACGGGTTAATTTCCACATATCATTTGGAACGCCCTAAAAAATAATATTCTTATAAATAATACAATTCAAATAAATTTATTTATTTGGAAATTCTTAATAATTTTCATTGTATCAAGAAAGTGTCCTATTTAAAATGTAAAGTTAATTTATACAAAATTTATCAGTCATTTTCTGATTTTATGAAAAAGTATTTCATTCATTGGGAAACAGAAATATATACATATATACCATTCGTTTAAGTTCTGCCACTGTTTCATGAATTGTCCAACCATTTTCAGGAAATGTTTCTGAATATTCAAATGCAAAAAGTGGCAATTTATGCGACAAAGGGAATGCATACTGTTGTAATTTTTCAAATACATTTCTTCTTGAATGATTTTCCTAAAAGAAAAATATTGTAAAGTATGAATAAGAACTAAATATATTGAGAAAGGGATACATTTTCTACCTGTTTATGTGCAAATCTGAGATTTCGCATATCTTTACAAAATACTTCTATTCCATATGAATTTTCACCTCGACTTGATGCACCACCAACTTTTTCAATTCGACTAACCTAAATAAATAGATTAAAAAGGATTTCATTAGATTGATCAATATAGTAGATGTATGGATATATACGAGAGTGGGATGAAAAGTTTTCGGCCTGACCAAGAAAAACGATGTTTTTAAATTATTTTTTATTTTGCTATATTTTTCAACATAATCCCCATCACCACCGATACATTTTCCATAACGGTGTTTTAATTAATTTAATTAATTAAATTTAATTTAAATCTCATCAACAGTTATGAATCGACGCAAAAATTCGTTTGGATTACGCCTACAGCGCCAAATTGTCGGTAGAAATGATTTTTCGAAGTAGTTTTTGGTCTAACGTTAGCAAACGCGGCACCGACGTTGCACACAGCTTTCCATATTCAAATGGTTATGCAAAATATTTCGCACACGTTCATCTGACATCGTAGAGGTCTCAGCTATCTTGAATGTTGAAAAATAAAGAAAAAAAAAATTGAAAAACGTTTTTCTTGGACAGGCCGGAAACTTTTCACCCCACCCTCGTATGTATTGTAGTCTTACCACTCCTAGTGGTACATCAAGTACATAGGGAGTGTCACGGTCAAGAGAGCGGAAATGTAATTTGTAATTAGTAACACTTAAAACGCCTCGAGCTGGTCCAGTGTATGGACAGAGGTAAGTCACCTCCCGGGCCACTCCATGCACCTTTTCACCAGGTAAAAGAGGAGGGTCATCTGGTCGTGATGGCGCCCCACCTGATGAAAGACCCAAAGCATTTTCATTTGGGCCAACAGAAGGGGTCAAAGATTGTGGCGAAGATACCGGACCACCAACACCGGAAGTAGCAATACGCTATAAAATAGAGAAAATTAAAAATTAATTATTCAATTAATATTAAAACATAAATATAAAAATCAATTTATTTATATTTAGGCTTCTCCATCATTTAATCAAAATTAAAGCAAATAAAAAAAAAGAAAAAAAAGAGGGGGGTTGGAGGAAACAAGGGTGTTTATCTTTTGAACAATTTACAGCCAAAGCTAAATGAAAAAATTTCCAAGATACCACATTTGAAATAGTTATTAAGATAATTAATTAATACATATATTTTTATTAAATAAATTGAATTAATCTCATAAATATTTATTAAAAATATTAATAATAGATAATATTATATTTTTTCCTTTTGATTTTATGTTAATAAAATTTTCTTAGATTTTATAAACAAACACACTTCTTTAAATATAAATTCTGCTCTCCAATAAAAATATTCACATTAATTGTATTAAATGAAAACACTCCAAATATATATGAATAAATAAAAATAATACATGAATATATATTTCGCGAAAAGTGTTCTAATTATAGGGTACCTTTTTTTTAAATTCTATAAGATTACGAGAATACTAGTAGTGTTAAGTTTAGGAGATATTTATTTAAATATGTATTACTCTTGAAAAAATCTTCTGATCTTTGATTTATTCAGTGAAAGCAGAACACATAGATTTATAATTTTATCTTTGGAAAATGACACTAAAATTTAATGATTTAGAAACATAGCCCTTGGTTAAACCAATAATTATTTTAAAAGTAAAGCAATACAAATGTTCAGTGCTTGTGCTTTTAGTTACAAAGTTCACATTTATAAACTTTCCAAGAATCATCGTTGAATATCTGCACATCAGCGAAAACAACTGAGGCATGCTTCAAACTAATGTCTCACATGAACTTCTTTGAAAATACGCTTTACTTGATTTGAAAAATGACTTCTAACTGAAATCTGTAAAAAATGTTTGTTTTAATAACAAATACAAAAATAGCTGTGGAGAACGAAACGTTGACAGCACTGTAACCAAACTGAAAATTATATTTTAGAATGACTTTCGCCAGTGGAAGGACAAGTATCAAAGTGCATTATTGCTATGCAATCAACTTGTTATTCAGTCTCCTAAATATTTTCTTTAACACCTTTATTATATTATTTTGTAGTAGAATTGCTCTAGTTGAGGTTTTCATGATAACTCTTCTCTTATTGGCTATTATTGATTAATATCAAACAAAATTAATCTAAACATATTGATTCATGTTTTATGTTTTCTATAAATGTGTTCTATAAATATGTATTGTAATAATTTAATAAATGTTACCTTATATATTTCATAAAAGTCGTTGTTTTTATATATATATATATAAGATATATATTTATTTTAACACTAAACAATCATTACATTTTTATTTTTAAATTTATTTTATTAGTATATTTTAAAATATTTGATTACTGAAATTTAACTCTTATACAACTATATAACTCTGTACGAGTTCTGGGTATCTGAATAAAACAACTCGATTGCATATTAAGTTTCGTACTTTTTTTGTTACTCCTTCCGACATACAATAGATGATTTTCTAAAATTAAAAACTACTAGTAGGAAAAATTGTCCTAATATATGGGATGCTTTGTTATGAACATTAGTAAGGGGCACTAAATTATTTTTTTTCAATTTTGATTTTTTTTACTATTTGTGTTGTTAAATATTCTCTACATAAAGATGTCTATTTATATAACCATTAATTTTTATTAAAATAGTTGAAAAAAATTAATTTACGAAAAATGTTGTTTATCTGTTCAGAATGCAGGTTGCCTAATAGGAGATACTAAATGTTCCCAAAATAAGACTGTTATATTAGGTCAACTTTCAAAAGATCTTCTAAAAAACATGTATTATTCAAATATACTAATTTTATTAATTCAAAATATTTTCTCTTGTAGGACCAGGGAAACGATTGAGATATCTTATATATTAAGTATGTTGTTTTATCTCTATTTATGTACTTTATAAAATATCTTGCTATTTTTATAAAAATTTTAAAAATTTGAATTAAGTAAATTCTGAAAGAAAAGTGGAAACTACGCTATATAACAAACAATTTCCAATAAATAAAATTGTGAAAAAATTTATCTGAATTTTTGTAGATAGTCTTGAAAATTGATTAGAAAAATATTTGTTTACTACTTAGCAGCAACTAATACTTTTTGCTCGCTTTAGGGATTGTAAAAATGGGTGATTTATTGTTTTCTCGTTATAATTTATCCTTAGGAATTATTAAATAGAAACTCCGCATAGAAGTTAAGTCATAGAGAGGCTGTGAAAGGAAGGCTATCTTATAATGGGTCATCTTCTTATATAATCGTAATCTTCAATTCAAAAAGGGTACCCATATATATATATACAAAAAAGTGACATTTCATTAGTAGCAGTGCATAAAAACAAAAACAAATCAGTAGATAAGAAAATGGAGGGCCTCCGCGGAGTAGGAAGAAGAAGAATCTCGTGGTTGAGGAATATGATATAAGAAGAAGAAAAGAAAGAGTGAGAAAAACTTACTTTATAGTTTAATTTATTTTCTAAAGAAGAAACTACATGTTCATTTGATGTTGAACTGGACGTAGAATAACTTTTTGACGGTGAGCTTTTACTTGAACTTACCTGTAAAATAAATCCTGTCAGTCTGCGCATCAAGAACCTAAACCTTATTTTTTTTTTTTTAATATTATTATTATTAAGAAAGTGAAGAGACTTCAAAAGAATGATTAATGTTACTAATAAAAAGGGAGGTTATATTTAATGGAGTTTTATAAAACACATACATGCATAGAAAAAGCAGGCCAAGCGTTGGAAGCAAAAAAAGTTCATTATAACACTTATTACATATACCATATATGTAATAATAACATGGCGAGGTTTATTTCATTTTTTATAACATATATATTTGATATCACAAAGGCATTTAAAATAATAAAATAATAAAGTGATTACATTATATTTCTTTTTTTTTAGAAATATAATTATTTATGAAATACTTAATGATATTATCTAATTAAAAAGGTAATAATTATGATGAAGGAAATTGATCAAAATTTGTCAATTAGTGCCTATAATTAATTCTATTAATATACTAATATATTATCATTATAAAATAAGTTTCGTCCGATGACAAATAGTGCTCCATCAGTGAGTTATGTTGAAACAGTCAGATGTAAATCGTAATATCATAATTAAGAAGTCATAATTCACCTGAAATTCACCCATTCCGATGATGATGATTTATTCAAATTGATGACATTTAGATATGAAAATGATAAACATTGAGTGGATACGTGAGACAAAAAAAATGAATAGTTCTTCCAACAAAGAATTCAAATGCTGCCAAAAAAATTTACAAAAAGTAATGGCTTGAAATGATTCAGACTGAATTGAAGTTAATGTACGGTTATTACACGATAAATTCCTAATTTTTGCTAGAAAAATACAAAACTGCATAAACAAACATGGAAAGTTTTTATCTGGATCGTGCGCTTGCTCTCTGAATGATTAAAAAATAGTTAGCCAGATTTTGAAATGGAAATTTTAACTTGAAAGATCGATTTCACTCTAGACGACATTATTAGTGCTTTATTGGTAATAGGGAAATAAAAGAATTACGAGTAATAATATATATAAAGTTTAAACAATATCTAATTGTATTCTATAAATAAAAATTCAATAAAAATGAAAAAATATATTTTTTTAAAAATAATTAACAACATATATATAAATTAATTTAATTAATATGAGTTTCAAATTAAACTTACTGATTCTCTGCCAAGTTTCGAATTTAATGAACTAGATTTCGAATCGGAGCCCAACGAATCTGAACTTGCATGTTTTGAAGGATGAAGATCATTTAATAATTCTGAACTTGATTTAAGATCCATTTTATTAATGCCACTTATTGTGATGAACTTTTAATTGTTCTAAAATAAAACAAAAAATAAATTTTCTTTTATATTAAAAAAAAGAAATAGTTATTCTACTAAATACCTTTAACATTTTAATTTATTTATTATAAAACAAAGAAAACCAAAATTAAAATTAATTAATGTGAATTAAAGAAAATCAAAGAACTCTTTTGACATTAGTTATTAAAAAAATCAAATATATTTCGGACCGATAGATAGCGGCACATGAAATTATCAATTTTTTTTAAATTTAAATATTATTATAATACTACATTTGTTTCCATATTAAAAGCATATAATAAAATAGTTATTAAATTTTAAATCTTCATTTTTCTTAAAATTATAATTATGGAAGGAATTAATTATATTGAATTGCTATTAAGTATCTACTAATTAAACACTTAAATTTCATCAGAAAAAAATTTAATCGCATATAAATAAATGAAAAAATTCTCATCAGAGTATTCGGTCTAATAAAATGTATTTTGCCATTTAAAAAAAAAGTAGAATGATCAAGCACTTTGTGTATAATCTTAACCAATTATAATACTATATTAAAAAATAATAATTTTATTACAATAAAGTTTAATTTTTTTAAACAGCATTAATTTGCCTATATAAAAGGGAGATTATTTATTTAAAAATCAAATTATAAAATATAACTTAAAAATAACTTACTTATTAATTTTTAATGATAGAAGGAGAAGATTAAATCAAAAACAAATAAAAAATAATCTAATACTTGAAAAAAAAACATTCCAATATATATTTTATTTAATTTTCATAGACAATATCGTTTATTTATGATAATAATAAACATTTATTATTAGTATAAAAATAAATGCTAGTAAATTAGCATTTTTTTTGTTATGAATTATTATTTTAATTATTTATTTGATAGGAACACCCGTTAATGTTGCAGCTGTGATATAACCCTTTCCTGCTATAGATAATTTTGCATCTTTATATCTAGCGATACGATCATTGCCCGTTTTTAAATCAGATGCAACATTTTCGAATATTTTCTTTTTTGGATTAAGTTGTGGGTCAGGTTGTCCTGATTCGTAGCCTTCAGCTTTAACTAAATCGCCTGGGAAACTATTAGGTGGCGGATCGAGTGGTTCAACACGATCTAGTGTACTTGCACAAAGAACCATTGCCTCAGAAAGGACTCCTCGCATTTTAGCTGGTTTTAAATTACAAACCAAAACAACTAGACGATTTTGTAATTGTTCAATAGATACATAACGTACCAAACCAGACACCTGAAAATGAAGGAAACATTGAGAAAAAGAACAACATTTAAAAAAAAATAGTAAAAAATAGAAAAAATAAAAAATAAATTTAGTAATCTCAATAATGTTGGGCTTTTGTTATCATTATCTTATCATCATAAAACTTTAACATTGATATATATATATATATATATATATAACAATATTTATTTTAATTCATGAATGTGAAAAATGAATATATATATATATATATATATATATATATTATATTATATTATATATTTTCTTAAGCATAAATTTATTTTATAATAATAGAAATATGTTTATTATAAGATATATAAGATATGCATTTACTATAATATAAGTTAAACAAAAGAAAATGCAGAATATTGATTGTATATTTTTTTGTATCTATTATTAAGTATATTAAATTAATTGTCCCAAAATATTGAAGCTAAAATTATTGGAAATGTATATATAAATTACATAAAAATGTAATATTAAATTGAGGAATGGAGAGACAGAACTAGAGCTGGTTTTGAGAATAATAGTAAAAAGAGAAGAAAATGAAATAGGGTAGAATAAGAGTAGTAAATTTACAAAACATAAATAAATAAAAATCTCGAAGAAATCCTACAAATACCAAATATTATTATAAAAACAGAAAATTGTAAATATAAAAATAAATAAAATAATTGAAATGATACAATAAAAAAATAATAAAAAAATAAATAGTAATAATATATTAATGTTAATACTAACAACTGTTCGTGGTTTCTCTTCGCCCAATTCAATTTGTTCTACATACAAACTGTCAGCATCTGGATGTTTATTTGCTGAAATAACCCGTCCAACACGTAAATCTAATCTAGATATATCAATTAACTCTTCATTGATTATTGTTTTATCTTTAGATTGTTTCTCTTTTACATTCGTTTTAGGTGTTTTTTCTTTTTTTATTTTATTCTCAACTTGTTTCTCATGATTTTTAATAATAACTTCCTCAGATTTCAAATCATTATTTTTATCTATTATTATAAGTTCATTATTTAATGCTTCATTTGGTAAAGTAACCTAATAAATTATAATAATAAAAATGATATATTATTTTAAATATTTTAAAAATAATAATAGTAATAAAAAAAGCTTGTATATATATATTCACCTGTTTTATTCCATTTTGTGATTCAATTTTAATTAATCGATATTTCCATTCATTAACTTTTTTTTGTAAATCTGCATTCTCTGATTTTAATTTTTGTACTTTTTCATTAATAGACTTATTTAATTTAAGTGATTTCATTCGTTGAATTTCATATTTCAAATCATTAATAATTTCTTCACATTGATTTGCTTTTTCTTCTAAACGATGATAGACATCAATGTTAGACATTTTTGTTAAAATATAGATTTTATTAAATATTTTAGATAATATATTGGATGTATATTTAGTATTTATAAGCATGCCATATATCACCATATATGCTATATATGTGGTAAAAGAATGATTATTTTGCAAATGGTGAAATGAGAGTGTGTAGTTAGCAACAAAATAATCATTCTATTTTTAATTTGATTTTCAAATAAAAAAAGATCGTAATATAATTATTTACTTTTTATTAATACACTTATCCATTTTAACATAATGTAACCATCAAAATTGGTGTATCAAGATTCTATATTAATTGATATTAATCTAAAAGATGGTGATATATAAGTAAACATTTTGTGAAAGCATTTTTCATAATAAATTATTAATGTATTGTTCAAAAAATTGTTTATTTTAATTATTGATAGGATGTTGAAGAAAAAGAGCATTTATAATAAATTATCATGACCATTTTCTATGGCGAACTAATAAGTCAGCCATCACTTCTTTGATCAACCAACAGGCGCCAATCTTTCCTCATCCATTCTAGTCACACACCTCATAGCAATTTCCACATAAAATATTATTAAAACTTGGTCGAAAAAGATAAAATATTCAATAGGAATAAATTAAATTTATATATAATTCAAGATAAAACATGGCTAAAAGATATAACGTGTAGAATGTGTAGAGAAGAGGAGGAATTCCCAAATCACGGTGTCGAGTGCTTATGGAAAGGATGACAGAATTCCTGAGGGAACACCTGGAAGTATTGAGGAAGAAACAATTTCAAGATATCCTGAAGTCGGGTCCGCCGATCAGAGGTACATTGGCAATCTGGAGGATGTGGGAAGGATGTACAAGCAAAGAAGAGCAGAGACAATGAAGAAAGAATGAAAAAACAAAACAAAAAAAGAATTTAATGTAAATGGAATATAATTAAAATGTACATTGAATTAAATTATGGAAGAACTAAGGTCGGAATAAATAAATAAATAAAAATAAAAAAAATATAATTCAAGATAGTGGCTTGTGAATGAGAAATTGTTTTGTTATTGATATTTTCATAAATATAAATTTCTATACTAATATATAGGGTAAAGTGGATTAAAAATCCGCACTCACAATTTAAAACTACTGATACTCTAAATAATTATATGTTCGGTTGGAAACAACAAGAATAGAAGACGCACGGTGCGAAATCATTAGCATATTGGAAGCCATTTATATACAATGAGACAAGTTGTTTTTGTCACATTCGGCACATTCCATCTAATATTTATAGATTTTCTCACTTTTCAATGCCTTTGATTGGAAGCTGTTACCCTTAAATAAATATTTTAAATCTTTTTCTTGTCTAAAGTAAACGGTAAACATTTTTTGCGGTTCTTTGATGGAAATACTTATCTATCATCCGAAGTGTCGACAAAAGTGGGAACAAAAGTCCGCAATAGATCTTGCTCCTCAATGGTCCTCAAATTTCTAATATTTCCTACCTTATTTTAAAACAAAAACGAGTCCGTTTACGTCTGATCTTTACTCTCAAGCATATACGATAACGAAGACAATATATACACATTGTAAAGGCATGTGGCGTCCTCGCCACATCAATGACATGTTTATCTCTATCCCCGAGCGGGGCCTTTGGCGTATTTAAGGGAGCTCCACGGCCAGTGCGAGATGATTCCCTTTCCGGCTACGTGGAGTAGGCAGATTGAGATCTCAGTCATACCTTTCTTTCCCTTTCCGGCAACGAGGAGTAGGCAGGTAGAGACCTTTCCACCCACCATTTTTTTTCCCCTTCGGACCTCACCTCTATCTACGGAACTTGTCATCCACTGACCGTCCTCTCCTGCAACATTCGGTCTACACTCCAGGGCTCCGAGATCGGATCTAACATTCCATCCGACTTTTCCGCCTCCGGCACTGGCAGACCACTTTGGGCCGCCTTTAGGGGTCACGTCATCTATCATCCATTTGCAACTCTTGCTGTCTGCAGGGAACCTCTCTCAAGGGCTACGGGAGCGCCTACTCTACATGACCGCTCCCGAAATATAAACAAACCGATAATTGTGTAATCATATGAGTAGGCGTAAATATAACCTACTTCGGCCTTTCATTTCACCCTCGACCTGCTGGTCTCAGGTCATTAATGGTTTCTTATTTAATTTTTAATAAATAGATTTATATATTTGAATTGAGATCTAAATTAAAATTAATATAATAAAAACTAATAAAAAATTGATATTAAATTAGAAATTTATTGAGTAGTCTTTTTCAAGTAATGAGTTGTGGTTTATTGGTATCAAAAAGTGATCTATGCAGTCCACTATACGTTGGTGTGAGAGGCTTAGGAGGAAGAATACCTCATGATAAAAAAAAATTAAATGATAACACCCACAATGCGGATGCTCTGTGATAACACCTTTAGTAAAATTGTTCAAAGTACATATTTGATATTTCATTCATGCTATTTAAATCTCCCCCTCAAAATTAAATTTTGAATTTAAAGAACACAGCTTCAAAAATAATATTATTTATTAAACAAGTTATGGATTTAATACATTTTTTATTATATAAAATTCAAAAGAAATTTTAAAATATACTTTTTTTTAAGAACAAATATTTAGAAAACTAAGAAAACAAATCCTTTCTTTGGAATTAATATAAAAATAAAAATAAATGTAATAAAAAAATTATTTAATTATTTTTTATTAATAATGAAAAATATTAATATCAACAAATGTTAAGAAATACATATTATTTTATTTTTTAGAATATTCCTGAAAATAAAAGAAAAAAAGAATAAATAAAATTAAAAATTATTATAATTATAATATATTGGATATAAAAGAATGTTTTTATTTTTATTCATTTAATTAATTAATGGGCCTTGCAAAAAGATTGGGGAGGAGGGGGGGGGGGGGGGAGTTGATGCGAACATCTTGTCAAAAGATGGAGATGCGATACGAATATAAGGACTCGTCAAGAGAGTCCTCTCAGCCTCTCCCGATTCTACCTACACATCGTGCTCCTGTTAAATCGAACAACTGAATGGAAGGTTGGGTATCGAACTACAGCGGGAAACTGGGTCGGTGAGCAGATAAAAGGGTAGCTGCTACCTTGCGGAGAAGCGTTGGTTTGTTAAGAGCTAGAGGAAGAGTCTCGATCACAAATTACCCGATCGTCCTGGAAGGGGGTTAACTTGTTGGGCCAGCGACCGGACACTGGAAAAACGCAAAAGTGATAAAAATCTCAATAACCAACCTTGTAAACAGGACGGATTAAAGAAGCAATGACCCGAGTAATGTAATAGGACTTTCTTTAAGGCAATATGGAACATTCAAGGTATCGGTACTAAAAAATAACAAGAAATTTAAAAAAATTAAAAATTGTAACATAGATTTATGCGTGCTAAGTGAATTAAAGAAAAAGTGGAGAGGCAAAGAAGAGATTGGAGAATATATCCACTTCTACAAGGGTGTAAATAAGAATGAAAGGGAAAAAGGAGGAGTATAAGTTGCCGTATAGTGATGGAAAAGTTAACGTCGGAGTGGTGCTGTTGTCAGTCAATCAAACGGTTGTGAAGGTGAATTGGCATTGTCCGGCAACCGTACAACCTTGGCATTTACTTTTCCAGTCAGTGTACATAAGAAACGAAACAATATTATTAGAAGCTGTTATTGCACTCAGAAATGACTCTGAGATGATTTTTATTTCACATTAACAAAGGTTCTATCTCTCAGATATAAATCCCAGAAAATCAATATTTATATTAAGTAAGAATGGGACGGAGACAAAATTCAAATATAGTGGATAAATATAGAGAGGGAAGAGGTGTTAAATGATAACAGCCATAAAATAATAGATATGTGTGAAAATTTCTAATTTCAATTCATGAATGGCTTTTTCGATCACAAACATATTCGTAAATACACATGGTGCCAACCAACAAAGAAATTAAAATCAATTATCGATTATATCAATCAAAAACAAAATTCTGTTATAAAAACTAAAAACTTAAGGGTGAAAAACAATAAGAAATATCCGAAAAAATGATAAATAAACACGTTTAACTTTAATAAGAACAGAGGGAATAAAGAAAAACAAAAAGCAAACATTGATTTAATTGAATTTACATGATTTAAATGAAGGAGTAGAAAGAATTTAAAAAGGTAGTGTCGGAAATGAAAAATGGGAAATATGCCGGGCCTGGAGACATACTACCAATGGAACTTGTGAGACACGAAATCAAATAAATATATTAACATTGGAGATAAATGCGAGAACATTAGAACAAAATTAGAAACAGTAGAAATGGATCTCCTAAGAAGAGCTTACCGGATAATAAGGGTAAAGCATACCAGATAAAAATAGAAGAATAGGAAGACTAAAATATACATGGAGGCAGAGAATAGAATGGGGGATGTTAGTGAGATAGATTGACGGGATAGAGATGCAGAGATCCCTGTTTAAAAAAATATATTATATTATACCTTAATAGTTTGTAGAATTTCAGCATCACTTACTCCAAACATAAGTAAAAATTGATGAATATATTCTAGTGGAATCAAATTTACTGAACCACTTTCATTTCCATATATTATTGGATATCTATATAGAATATATATAAAAAATAACTTTAAAAAAATGATAAACTAATTGAAAAATTAATTTGATATTATACGAGGGTGGTCTGAAAAGTTTCCGACCTGACCAGGAAAAACGATGTTTTTCAATTTTTTTTTGTTTTATTTTTCAAAATTCAAGATAATTGAGACCTGTACGATGTCAGCTGAACGTGTGCGAAATATTTTGCAAAACCATTTGAATATGGAAAGCTGTGTGCAATGTGGATGCCGTATTTCCTAACGTTAGACCAAAAATTGCTTCGAAAAAACATTTTTAACGACAATTTGGCGCTGTAGGCGTAATCCAAACGAATTTTTGCGTCGATTCATAACTGTTGATGAGACTTAAATTTAATTTAATCAATTAATTAATTAAATAATTTAGTAAAATTTATTAGAACACCGTTATGAGAAATGTATCAGTGTTGATGGAGATTATGTTGAAAAATATACCAAAAATCAACATCGTTTTTCTTGGTCAGGTCGGAAACTTTTCAGACCGCCCTCGTATAGTTAAATATTTAAATGTTATAGTATATATATATATATATATATATATATAATTATAATTTACTTTTCTAGTTCTTTAAATAATACAGGCTCATCATTTCTATTAAATTCTAAAAATTGAATATTTATTGGGGAACACATTTGTAATCTCATAAATTCTTTCATTGATCTTAATGATGTAAAACTATAAAGTAATTCTAAAGTAAAAAGATAATTCTTTTCAAAAATTATAGCACGATGAAATAAAATCTTTCGTAAACCTAAAAAACAAAACAAAAACAAAAAAAAATGAAATGCAAATTCATTGAGTTTTCAGTTTAATTGAAAATGAAAATGAACTGAATAGAAAAAAAAATGGGAAATCACAGAAGAATGAGGAAGGTTGCATTACAATCAGAAAAAAACATTAAGCGTTATTTTTAATTTATTGAAATGATCTTAATTTTTTCTTTATATTGCATTTGAATTAAATATTGGATCTGGTAAAAAGTTAGCGGCCTTTTTAAAAAAATATCATCTCGTTTTTTACTTTCCCGCATACTTCGGTTAAGGGAAGTATTGGAATCGTCAAAAATTTCGACTTCGAGATTTCGATAGATCTTGACGTTTTAGACCTCCCTGAGTCGGAAAATACCATTTTTCGAATTATGTCTGTGTGTGTGTATGTATGTAATGTCTGTAAGCAAATTTACTCAAAAACTAATCAAGCTAGGACTTCGAAATTTGGTACAACGATATTATTCACAGTTTGTAGATTTCTATCAAAATTTCGTCAAAATCGGTTAACCGGAAATGGTACTTTACCTACACTGGTTGCGTTTACCTTTCAAGTAAAGTACCAGTTTGCTTCGAGATATTTGCTTCTTATTTTGTATATAGATTTAAAAATATGAAAAAAATTCAGATACCAAATGTCATCAT
Source organism: Labia minor (assembly GCA_963082975.1). Taxonomy (NCBI): domain Eukaryota; kingdom Metazoa; phylum Arthropoda; class Insecta; order Dermaptera; family Spongiphoridae; genus Labia; species Labia minor. Next base: position 804,647 of record OY720350.1, on the reverse strand, counting down.
GATCTGACTACCGGAAGTGACATTTTACCTATACAAGTAGCGTTAGGTGTAAATTATAAATACACCCAAGCCTCGCTATACGGCCGCTCTTTATACGGCCTTTCGCTATAACGGCCCTCTTTAATTAAGGTACGTTTTCGATATACGGCCTAAAATGTTTTGCTATAACGGCTTTTTTTTCATTCCTCCAAGCTATTTTTGAGGATTGATTCAAAAATCACTTTTGTACAGAAGTCAAAAAATATTTACGAGACAATAACTTAAGCAACAAGGCTTTGCTAATTTTAGATAATGCACCAGGGCATCCTACTAATTTATCCGAACTATCAGAAGATGTGATGATTGAGTACCTTCCGAAAAATACAACAGCTCTGATCCAACCAATGGATCAGGGTGCAATAGCCACGTTTAAAGCATATTACCTACGCCGAACATTCCAACAACTATATATAAGTGAAACCGATGGTACATCATCAATTAAAACGTTTTGGAAAAACTATAATATCAAGGATGCTGTTGAGAACATTAGTGAATCCTGGAAGGAATTAAAATCGACAACAATGAACCATGTTTGGAAAAAAATATGGCCAGAATGTATAAAAACTACCGATGCAGAAGTTAATTTCCTTCCTGAAGTTAGACAAAACATTTTGGATTTAGCACATGATCTCGGTTTTGTAGATTTAAACGAATCTGATGTGCTGGATCTACTTGCAGCTGATAGGGAACCCCTTTCATATGAGGAACTCATTCAGTTGCAAGCAGAACCGGCAATTGATGAAGATACAGAGCCTGTTGTATCCAAACAGCTAACATCAAAAATCATGTCGAGCGCTTTTTCTTATTTTGAACAAGGAATAAACATCCTCCTTGAAAACGATCCTGACGTCGAACGTAGCGCTAATGTGTCTCGAGGAATTAACTCAGCCATTAGTTGTTATAAATCACTAAAGGAAGAAATAGACAAGGCAAGACAAACAACTTTAGACAATTTTTTCAAACTACCAGCGCAAAATGATGGTGACAGTGATCTGTAGGTTTTTGTTGTTTCATTTTTATTTAAAAATTATGTAATGTTTTTGGAGTTTTTTATTTTATGTACAATTTATGTTCTTGTTAAATATGTTTATAATTTAAACAAAATAAAAAAATAAAATGCATTTTGAATGCTAAACCATATTATATATTTATCAAATTTGGAACCGATCCCATTGAATTTGTATGAATACGTATTAGAATAATTGATTCGTTATACGGCTCTTTCGCTTTACGGCCAAGTTTCGCGGAACGTATCTAGGCCGTAAAGCGAGGCTTGGGTGTATATATAATAGAGTGTTAAACCATTTTACTTTATAATTTAAATTAATTAGTTTGTTTATTTTTATTGTTGTTAAAACATAATAATAATAACCTAATTACCTATTTATATGCGGGAAAGTCTAGGGGAGGACACTCCGGCTTTTTATTATTATATGAAAATGAATTTATTTAAACCAAATATGCGTCATTATTATTATTGACAATGTTTCGCTATTTTTCAGGCAAAACCATTATGATGCCATCTGTAAAGAATTTCTGTGGTTTCTGATTGAAAAACTGAATCACAGGTTTCTTTTAAATTCAGTTTTTAAGAGAGTTTTGAAAAGATCAGTATAAATTATAAATGATATTCAGAAGGTGATATGCCCGTACTATCCATGATTCCTATTATTTAATTCGGGCAGTTCTCTTGCAAGTGCAAGACGTAATCTGTTTAAATGTTTACAATAGAGTTGTGAAGTATGGTGAATAATTCTCTTCCAATCCCACCATACATTTATCATCACATTTTTACTATCTCGCCATGTAAATAGTATTGCGATCACGAAAATTTTCGATGTCGAGATTTTGAAGTTTTTATACATTTTGAAGGTCCCTGAGTCATTTTCACTTGTATGGTTGAGAAAAATGTCTCTCTCTCTCACTCTCTCTCTCTGTGTGTGTGTATGTAGACAAGATTATGCAAAAACGGTTTGAGCTAGAATGATGAAATTTGGTGCACGAGAATTATTTAAAAGTCGTAGTTTTCTATCAACTTTGGAGAAATGTAGCTCAACCGGAAGAGGGTCATTAACTACCTACTATTTCATTTTTTTCCCTCTAAACTGACATTAAAAATAAAGATATATGTTTGATAATTTTTCACATGATTAAAAATAGTATAAAACTGCTATTGGTATAGAATTTCAGCTTGATTGAATCGCTGAAAGTACCGGAATTAATTTTTTAACACGTGACGTGGTGCCATTAACAAAGAGCCAAACACGCGCTGGTTTAATAAATATTATTTAGTCAAGTGGAGTGACTCCAGATTTTTTGATGTCAATTTATGTTTTGGGGACTGTATAAACCAGCGGTCGCCAAACTTTTTGACCTCACGGACCAGTTAATTCATAATTTAAATCCCGCGGACCACTAATAGGATTTTTTAAGTGTTAAATATATTTATAAATAAAAATTGTGATCAAAGAATACATAAACATTGAGTTTTTATAACTTATCACGTATAGTTATGATTTGAATCATGTTTTAATGCATCTTAAAACATAACTTAACATGATGAGTAAGTATATTCCACATTTTTCTGCGGACCAGCGAAATTTTCTCGCGGACCACCACTTTGGCAACCGCTGGTATAAACGGTTCACCATCCTCCTTTGGCCACGACCTTTGTCTCTTGATGGTCGAACGTGACCCACTTTTCATCATCCGTTATGATACGTTTCAGCAAAGGCTCGATTTCATTTATTTTTAGTAGCGAAGATATTGACACTCAATCTAACGCTCAAAGTGTGACCTTTCTAATTAGCATTAATTATTTTTTTTTAATTTTTTTTATTTATTTAAGAAATGATTATACATTGTATCTATCTTATATTTCAATCCACTTTTTGGGATGGTAACAACTTAGAAATACAAAAAATATAAAATATAAAAGAATAAAAAAAGAAAGGATTGACAAAACAAGGAAAAAACAATATAAAATAAAGTATTGGTGGCTTTAATGGTGGTTCTATTATCTGTATTATCGAAGTAATTTGATTTTGTATTTGTCTATAGCAGTGGTCTTCAAACTGGGTTCCGTGAACCAAGCCCAAGGGTTCTGTGTCTATCGTTATTTTTTCCTTAGTTTTTCATTTTTGAATTATCATTCTTTGGTATAATAAAAAAAGTAAAATACCGTATAGCTCGAATATAACGTATTTTTTTAGGTATTAATTTAATATTAATATTAATTCTATAGGGTACCGTTGAAAAATATATTACCGTATAGGGTTCGGCGTCTCCAGAAAGTTTGAAAACCAGTGGTCTATAGGAAAAAAGGCTGCGAACTTTTTGCCAGACCCATTAGTTAACTAGGACCTTATCTAACAGTAAGATGAAATATATCATTCGAGAGGACCCTGATTGTTTCAATTAATTAATTAATTTAAGTCAAATTTCAATGTAAACTTTAAAATGAAAAATACTTATATATATATATTATAAAATATAATAAAATAAAATAAAATAATATCTACGTATTGTGGATATTGCTGTCGTAAGTGGAGTTTTTGTTATTGCTTGAATATCAAGGATAGACTTCTTAGTTGCCAAAGACATCAGATTTGATGTTTCACTTTGTTGAGGTTGTTGTTGTTGATATAGCGTAGAGAAAATATCTGAATTATTAGGAGAAACAATTGAAGTGGAAGTGGGATACTCTTGTAGTTGATGGGATATAGATAAAACATTTGAATTAATAGGATTAACTAATGTAACGGTTGAAGAAGTGTTTTCTTGAAAATGAATTGTAGTTGAAGAAATTGTTGTAGGAGTCGTAGGTGTAGAAATTATATTAGAGATATTATTATTAGACGATGACGACGAAGCTTGAGAAGTTTGAAGATTCGGAATTATCTAAACAAAAAGGAAAAAAATTAAATATATATATATAAACAAAAATATTTTTTTAGAGTATCTTTTTTTAAAATAAATTTTAAAATTATTAAAATAAAATTAAAAGATTTAACAGTAGAGATGTGTTATTTCATTATCATTAAATATCTTATTCTCAACTTCATATGATGGCGGTGTAACAGTCGAAAAGCAAATAACATAGAAAATATATCAACTAACTAGAAACTTCATCGAAAATATTTAATTATTCAAAATTATTCTTATTAAGTTTTGATATTTTTTTTAAAAATAATTCTAGTTTATCTGACTAATTGAAATCAAGATAAAAAAATATCAGAAATTTCAATTAAAATGAAAACATCAATTATGTAAGTTCAAATATCAAAATTAATTTGTTGATTTGTATGAAATTGTTTTATTTAAAAGCAGCAAAGTTTTAATTTCCTTCATTATCATTATATAATATATAATAAAACAAATACAAAGTGAATGATTCGTGATAATATGTAAAAAATCTCCTCATGTGAAATTTGGTGTGAAAATAACCCTTCCCTTCCTATCGTCGATCGCTAATACTACCACTTCCGGTTTCCGGATTTGCACCAAAAGTTGATCAATTCATCCCACTGATGCATTAAGTAAATATACCAAATTTCATCAAAATCGGTTGAGCTGTTCAGGCTGTACACATCTATACGGACGGACAGACAGACATCATGCTTAAAAATACTTTTTTCTGTTTAGAAAATGCATGATTCGTGTAGATATGTAAAAATCTCCACATGTGAAATTTGGTGTGAAAACAATACCTCCCTTACTATCGTCGGTCGGTAAAAATTAAATAAAATTTTATAAATTATTTATGATCAATTATCTTATATATATACAAAAAGATGTATTTCTAATAAATATGAATAGTAATGGTTTAAAAATACTTTACTAAAATAATTGTTTAAATTTGTATTTTGTTAAATTTATAATGAATTTTTACATACCATTATTTGATTAAATTATAAATAATTCAATTATAATAAAATTAATTTAAATATAAATATTTATAATTGAAAAACAATTCGTTTGCATAACAATGGATTGACTAATTATTTTCTTGATTTAGCTTTTTGAAATTGTCAATTTAAAAAAATATTATTGGTAATATAGAAATAAAAATTAAATGGTTTTACTTATATTCTTCAACCTCAATAGAATGAAAAAATAATTTTCATTTATTTTAGTTGTCAGATCAGTTAAAATATTAATAAAATACAAAGATACGACTAATTTAATATAATAACTGGTAAATGATTTCAAAAATTTTTATTAAAAGAGTAAAAGTAATGCTAATAGGACTTTAAGATCACAATAGTACATTGAATACGAAAATTAAATCTATAATTTGTTTAATAGTAAATTCAATTTATATATATAAATCTAGTTAAAATCTTGTTCAAATGAGAGATCCAGAAAGATCCAGATCTGTTTTAAAAATATTGTATATATCTATATAGATATATACTAGGTTGTGTTTAATAAGTTCGCGGAGCGATAAGATATGGTATTGGAAGACCGTCGATTTACTGAAAGAGATTTAACAGGCTTTAGGCATTTCATTAGGCACAGGGAGAAATATTTTGAGTGTTAATTTGGGTTTAAAAAAACGATGTGCAAAATGGGTGCCGCATTCTCTAATGATGGAGCAAAAACACATTCGAATGCGACTTTGCCAGCAACATTTGGAGGATTTTAAGAAGAATAAAAGCGACTTTATCCGTCGATTTATCACAATGGATGAGACTTGGGACTACCATCATGACCATGAATCAAAACAGGAAGTTAAGGAGTGGCGTGAAACCCGCTCTTCGGCGCCGAAGCGAGTTCATGTGCAAAAATCAACCAAGAAGGTGTTACCATCAGGTTTTTGGGATGCAAAAGGAATTTTGTTTATAGATTAACCTCCAAACTGGCAAAATTGGTTTCATTTCCGTTCCGCAAACTTATTGAACAACCTAGTATATATATATATATATATATATATATATATATATATCATGAATTCTTTATTGTTTTTCATTTCTATGGCCAATAAATAAAATAATTTCTTATAAAAAAATTAAAAATTTGTTTAATTATTTAATCTATTTTTTTGAATTTTTTTCTTGTTACTAGATCTAACAGCCTTTTTCTCTATTTACAAGTTTAGAATTACTAGGTAAATCATTCGAGAATGTTTGACTTTTATAAAATTTGTTCTTCATGTACAATGAATTTATTTTGGGATTGTAAAATTGTTTTAAATTTAATTTTCAATAAATTACAATAAAAACGTTATAAAATATGCGTTAAAAACCTATGTTTTATGATAACTTTATTATTCGATTAAATATACTTATGTATATAAAAGAAGTATATTTTAATAAACGTCAATTTTTCTTAGAAAATTGCACACCTAACAAATACTTTTTCAATTTAATTAATAATATAAGAAAATATAGGGTTTCTAAAAATTGTTATATTCTATATTACATTATTCGTTTTTATATTACATACATACATACATCTTTTATATACTATTTATATAATATAATTATAAATTGTTTCTTGTTTCGGGAGTTAGTTAATATATAAATTTGTCATCAGGAAGTGGATTTATCAATTCAATGGTACCGTGGGTGCTCCAATGCAAACAAAGAAAAGAAACATTTTTATTTCATTTCAAATGGCATTTATCTCTAATGATATCAATATATACAATCTATATCTAAATTTTGCATTTGTTTTTTTCTTTATTCCAACAGACTCTCCACACTAACCTACCAACCATTGTATCAATTTTAGTTACGTTCTAAATATCTAAAAAACATTTATCTTATTTTATAGTTAATTTATAGATATATTAATTTTGTTTTAATTTTATTTTTTTGTGGAAATTTAAAATTTTTAGTTTTACAAATTACCTTCCAGTCATTATAATATTTTTGTACTTCTTTTAGTATATTTGTTTGTTCTAATACCAATAACTCAAATAAATCATTCACAGTTTCCAAATAAATATTTTTCTTAGAATAATACATTACTAAAAAATATTAAATAAATAAAAAATGATATTACTTTTTCAAGGATGGATCATTTATAAACGGAAATGTAATTTATTTAATTTTTTAAGACAATATGTAAAATTAAGAGATGTCTATTTAATAACAAGAATTTAAATATATCAAATTCTACTACATACATATTATAGGAATGCAAATCCAATGTATTATTTATCAATAAAGATTAATAAAGCCTTTGAAAGTAGAGTAAAGAATAAAATAAAACATTTTATTTTTATTGGAAAAATATGAGTTTATAATTGATTCACCTTGAGTTGAAATTAATTTTAAGTTATATAATAAAAGATAATTGAAAGATTTGAATTAAAAAATAAAAAAAAACTTCTAGAAAATTTAAGTTTTACATAAATAGACTGACCTTGAACATGAATACATACCAAAATTCCCTCCCCCTTTATTGACAAAGGACTTATACTAACTCTTGGGTGACCCTTCGTTCCCGAAAGTCTGTGAACCGGAAACCATTTTATGGATATAATCTGGCATTCTATTCCTCCTCTTCCTTTAACAATCAATTTTTTTGAAGACTCAAAAAAAATAAATGGAATAAATATATATATAAATATATTTGAATTGTATAATATTGACATCCGAAAATAAAACAAAAGTAAAACTTTGAATAATTTAATAAATTATCAGTTTTAATATTTAAAAAAGGTATTATAAAGTTTTTTTGGTTAAATATAATCAAAATGATAAATAAATTGTTTAATCATTCTTGTTTTATTAAATTAAAACTAAAAATATTCTGCCATCTTTTATTGCTTAATTTTTTTTAAGTAATGATATTTAATATATATATAATATATATGTATGTATGTTTAGGTTTCTTTATTATACGGGTTATTTTCAAGTTGAATTAAAAAAATTCATCCATTCCTATCAACCCAAATGACAAATCACTCTATGACTTTTGGATGGCATTCGTCAAGAAGTGACACTAATAAGCCTCAACACCACCCACAACGACATAGGTGCTGGCCCACATCCACCTCGCAAAGACCAACGCACTGCCTACAATCGGTTGTATGACTTGGTGGATATGACAAAAGACAAATGGGCCACCATGACAAATGAGGACATGTATGAACACCTTCTCAACATTGCCTCAAACATTAAATATAATTAACATTTTAAAAAATTGTCATTCTTTTTTATTAAATGTGGCCTTAATTTTCTTAATTATTAAATAAAATAAAATTTTATTCCGAGCCCAACATCAGAGGGAATTTTGGTATGATACGCTTGAACATATAATTACAACAAAATACAAATAAATAAATAATAATATATATATATATTTAAAAAATTTCGAAAATGATGAACTAAATTTGAATTAATCCAAGTAATATGAAAAGATTTTAAACATATAATAAATATATATATATATATATATATATATATATAGACTAAGGTTGGGCAAAGGTCCGCATTCCCAATATAATACTACTAAGAGTACTCTAGGAGTAGTTCTAAATACCTATTTTAGAATGGTAACATCAAGAATAGAAGCGCACCGAAATTCATTAATATATTGGAAGTCATTTATATACAATGAGTTAAGATATGTTTTTGTCACAATCCATCGAATGTGTACTACAATCCACTTTTCGAACTATTTAATGGCTTGGATTAAAAGCTGTTACCCTTAAATAAATATTTAAAAAAAATTTTCTTGTCTAAAGTAAACAGTAAAAAATTTTTGTGGTACTTTCATGAAATGGGAACAAAAGTCCGCAATGGATCTTGCCCCTGCCAAGATATTCTCACCTAGGATTGGGAAATATATATAAATAACAAATAAAACATACCTATACCTAAGTGTTTCTTATTAAGTTTTTTTTTCACTTTAATTCGAGAAGGTTGTTCGGATCTTGCGGATCTTTACTCCAGTCGATGAGGCAAAGGTTTGCAGACACAAGATTTTGTTTAAATGCCTCTGCTACTCTTATGTTACTGATTTAGAAACTTATAAAATATCAGGCATTCAAATGATATTTCAACCTATATTGTATCTTTTATAGAAATGTCAAAAAATGATCCTAAACAAAATCTGCAGATTTTGCCCCACCTTACTCTATATACAATAAATATAATTAAAAAATATACCTTGATGTTGTTTAATTCCTATATTAGTTTGTTCAATTGAATGATTTTGCTAAAAAAAAAAATTAATAATATTATATATACTCTTTCTTAAACACATCAGCCATTACTCTCCTGGACAACAGTGAAGTGACCAGAAGGCTCAAGAAGAACCATGTTCTAGATACTGAATGTGTGTATAAATGAAAATCACTTTTATCAAATTTACTAATAGTTTTGTATAAGCGGATTGTAAATAGAAAATAAAAAAAAAAAAATATATATATATATATATGGGACTAGCTACTCAAAAGCCATTCGGCGCTCTTTTCACCTAAACAAGGGGCTCAACCCCCTGTGCCCTTTAAGCGTATATATTTGTATATCTTTTGAACTATCCTGTTCAAGTGTTATACTTTTATACAAAAATCTTTTTTTTATATACAGAAGATTTTTCGGTTATTCTAAATAAAAATAATATCTCTCTCTCTCTCTCTCTATATATATATATATATATATATATATAAGGTGTACCTATTAAATTCCAGTAATTTTAATTAATTAATTTCAATACGACCCTGAAACAAAGAGACAGAGCACAGAATGGCGATCTCCTAACTCCCCTAAACAGAAAAAATTCGATTTCAAAAATTAAAGATCACAATTAGGTTAATCGCTTTCTAGTTTTATGCCCTACCTCGACAAAGAATTCACAGAACACGTTTCCATTTTCGACAGAATAGGAGTTGGTTTCTGTTGCATGACAACGATCGTCCCCATATTGGGTTGCCAGTAAAGAGGGTTTTGGACAAACATGAGGTCGTGGAGCTGATTTATGTCATATTCTTCTGACTTGGCCCCTGCAGACTTCTTTTTGTTTCCCACACCTTGTATAAAAGGGTTTTTTGTCGACACATTGATCAGTGCACATCTTCACGATTCATGTTTTATAGAATCCAAAAGTGACTAAAATTTTTAATGTCTACCAGTCTTTCTGTCTGTTTGTTTCGGGAATTGTGAAGCTATAGACTCAAATTGGCTGGGCCGATAACAATGAAATATTATTACCAGAATATTCTTATAGACCCCTATTCGAACATAAACTATAAATTTTATCAAAATTTAATCAAAAAACCCAAGAAATTTTTTTTTAAATTTATTTAATATAAGCTTAACTGAGCTTAATCACAATCTCATTCATCTGGCAGAAATGCGTATATTCAAATACCAAGAGAATATCTCTGTGGATTCTGGCCAAATCGGTAAATATTAAAACACGTTCAACGCCGTGTCGGCCACCGGTGGCCGACATAAAATACCTAGTTTTGACTCAATTTTTTGGACTGTCGGCCACGCGTTCCATATAAATTGCTATTCAGTGTGGCCGATGTGGCCCATAGTTACCTGCAGATTAGCCGACCCGGTGCCATCTATAATATTATTATATAATAAAGAAGCTCAATAAATCCCTTTATTGAGCTTCTTTATGTGGCTGTTGCAACCCGAATATAATAATATTATAGATGGCACTGGGTCGGCTATTATATAATAAAGAAGCTCAATAAATCCCTTTATTGAGCTTCTTTATGTGGCTGTTGCAACCCGAATATAATAATATTATAGATGGCACTGGGTCGGCTAAGCTGCAGGTAACTATGGGCCACATCGGCCACACTGAATAGCAATTGATATGGAACGCGTGGCCGACAGCCCAAAAAATTGAGTTAAAGCTAGGTATTTTATGTCGGCCACCGGTGGCCGACACGGCGTTTAACGTGTTAAATCATAGAAATAATAATTCATATACTTTAGCATGTTCTTGTCTTTTAAATTTTAATTTAAATGAGGATTCAGTTGAGTTTCTATCAATTATAAAAAAATGTATTCGAAAATATATTAAATGAAGACATCCATTTCTCTAAATATGTTTAAATTTTAATACAAATAATCAATCCAATGTAAATGAAATATATGGATTATGGCGGACGGAACTCGTGGTAAGAAAGTGTAAGGAAACCAATGAGAGAGAGACTTATGGTATACCAAAGACGCACGTGCTGGATAGAGTTAGACGAGAATAAGAGTTGGATAGAGGGGGTAGGGGATAGACCAGGGATGGGCAACCTTTTTGTAATGCGGGCCAAAATTGAAAACAACCATACTTAAGCGGGCCAAAAAAATTGGTTTTTTAGGTAAATGAAAATTATGTTTTTTTTAAATTTAATTTGAAGAAAATTTATCATAAAATAATCACAATTGACAAAAAATGATGTTTTTGGTATGTTATTTACTTTAGTAATGAATGTCATTAAAAATAACTCAATATTTTGATAAATATCATTAAAACATCTGAATAAGGGCCGACCACCATATAAATTTTAAATATGTTCGCGGGCCGCGGGTTGCCCACCCCTGGGATAGACATTTGGAAGAATGTGGTTGATTTGGTCAAGTTCCTTAGCGCCACGTAGATTTATTGATAGATAATTTTCTTCTTAGAGAGGAGAACATTATCTATCGTCTATAAAAAATAATAAAACCGAAAGACATAAAATCAATTAATTTAAAAAAATTATTAAAATTTCAAAATAATTTAAGGAAATGAAAAAAAAAAATTGTTATGATGGGACAAGTATTTTCTTTCGAAAATAAATCAACAAAATTCAGATTAGAGAAAATATTTTAAATGCAAATTTAGCCAATTCAAATAATATATATTAGTGTTTAATAAGAAAGGGAATTTATAATTACTTTATATTTTTTGAATTTCAGGTAAACGGTAGAAAAAGTTTGAAAACAAATATACAAATAAAATTTTTAAAAAGGACGATAGACTTAGAAATACAAAAAACACTTTTGCACCACTTTATCAAGAGCTGAAAAAAAATTGGTCAAGAAACGTACCTCTGGATGAGGGACAGAAGGAAATTGACAGACAGACATCGACTAGATTAAGATTTAACAGCCACATAGGAGACAAATGGAACAAGTGGACATATAGTAAATGTAGATTTAATATATAGATTAAAAAAAAAAATGATTCTGTTGCCCTTCAGGGGAGGGGGGTAGGGAATACAATAAGTAGATATATGAATTTGGTTATTTAAAATGTAAGCTTAAATTATTACAAATAAATCTCCAAACCACAAAAGGGAAGAAGTGGAATCCAACAAATAAATATTATAAGTAAACATTTTCATGTTATAAAAAAAGATGAATATTACTAAAAAGTATATGTATTCTAAAATTAAATTAAATTATCAATTTAGTAAAAGGTAGGAAGATAATAATACGAAAATCTCCTTCATAAGTGATCATATGAAGTATCTATTGGATAATTTGAAACATACAAACGAAGACAGAAAACAATAAAAAAATATATAATAAAGGTCTATTAGAATATAATATATATGTATGTATTTACAATATCTATTTACAAAGATAATATTATAATGACATAAAAAGAAATATATTTAGAACATAGAAAATTTAGTATCTGTCAAAGAACAGAAAAAAAAAAATTAGTTGAGAAGATTTGAACCAAATTAATGATCGTAGTCAATCGAAAAATTTAAAATGATTTAATTCTGTATATATATACCACCAATTTTTAGTAACTATAATATAAAAAAATAAATCATTTAAACGATTAAAAAAGAAAACAAGAATTTATTTTTATTTAAAGAAAAAAACTTTTTTTGATTATATATAAAAAATAAAAAGCTAAGAAATAAATATTTATTAATATTTAATAATTATTTATCTAAAAAGATATACTTTTCTGATGGCGACAAGTTGAAAAATATATAGAAGAACAAGTCTGACATTACAAGGCCTGCAAGGACAAAAATCACAATGTATTTACTCTTATATTTATATAATATATATATATATTGTTATTATAAATTATATAATTATTCCATATAGAAAATTATAAAAACATAATACGAAATATTGGCAGTTATTCTTTTTATTAGGAAACAAAGAAAATTTTCCATACTTAATAGGTCAAGAAAAAGGCTTATAAGGTATTGAAATTAGTAATTTCTACTTTTTATCTTCTATCATATTATTTCCTTTACTAAGATTTATTATTATAAATGTATTTATAGTATTAATATAGATAATAAAGTTAAATTTCAAAAAAATAATAAACAATCATAAATATTTGATTATTTATTTTTTGTTAAATTCATGAATTTCAAAGTCAAAAATGTAACATAATATAAAATATAGATAATAATAAAAATAATAAAAATCTACATACCTTGGATAATGGAGAATTTGTTCGTGATAATAATTTTTTTGTTTGAAATGGCCCTTCAAAATTATAATGAGGATTTTCAGGTGTTTTTGATAGGTTATGTATAGGCGATGACTTAAAACAAAAATAAAGAATAATAAACCAATTGATTTTAAATATATAGATTCAGTAAATTAAAAATTATGTTATTATCTTGTAAATTGATTTTCTTTAAATATCTTTTTTTTTCTAGTTAATTTTTATTTTTATACAGATCCTCTTTTCATTTTATTATTTACTAGATCAATTAAAGACATTTATTATTATTATTATTTCCAATTATTATATTATATACAAATATGCAGAGTTAAGTGGCATCTTTATTTTTATCTGTTTGTTTTTAAGAATATTATATATTTTTTAAATTCTTTCAAAAATGAAACTCATTAAATTAACATGTCTTTAGAATAGGGTTGCCATACGTCCCGGTACACCGGGACATGTCCCGGTGTCCCGGTCCAAGCCTTAATTGTCCCGGTCCATCAAAAATTTAAGCATATCACTATCACTGCATTGGAATTGGAACTTTGAAACAAAGCGCCGCGCCGACGCCACGGACATCGCATCGTCGAGTCCCCGTTGAGTTCTACCACTCAAAAGTTCCCACTCCTCAACCCCCCACAAGAACACGTATTACTTGCAAAGCGCACGCGGCACACACTTACACAGGCAGTCGAATTCAACTCTTCGCGTTTTTCGTGTGGTTCTGTATTGTTGCTTGTTTTATGGAGACTGAAGCGTATGCATATCATAATGTAAAATTTCAGGACATCTTACAATAACTAATAAATTCACTTTTTTATTATTATTGTTGTGAAGACGGAACTGAAGATTGCATGGGTATTTAATTATTGTAATTTATATAGGCGGCATGCCAATAATTATGATTAATTTTGCCTTTCAGATATTTGTTTGAACCATATTAATAATTAATTTCAAATACCATCAACAATGCCATAAAGAAAATGCCATTTTTCTGACGAATTCACCAAAGAGTGAACATGCATTAAAAGGTGGAAAAATGAATACGAAGCATTTTGTTCCATTTGTAATATATATATATATCGGTGAGTCATGGCGGAAAATCCAGTATCAGGGACCATATAAAATCATCAAACCACAAGTCTAAATCAATTTCCGCATCTACATCAAAGGACGTATCTTCTTATTTTATTAAGAAAAATTCTCCGGAAAATATTTTAATAAGTGCTGCGGAATTAATGACAGCGTACAAAACAATCAAACACCACCAATCATTTAATTCGTTAGATTGCTCATCGAAATTGAATTCAATAATGTATCCCGATTCCGAAATTGCGAAGAAACAATCATGTGGGCTGACTAAAGCATCTGCGATAATTAAAAACATATTGGCCCCTCATTCTGTAAATGGAATTCAAAATGAAATGCAAAATATTCCTTTTTATGGAATATCTACAGATTCGAGCAATCATACGCTTAAGAAAATGTTCCCTCTGCTCATTCATTATTTCACGGAAAACGATGGCTTGAAAGTGAAACTCCTAGAATTGCAAACCTTGCCAATGAAACGTCTGATACGATAACAGCATTTTGTATGGGTGCAATAAGAAGATATAATATTCTGTTGAAAGGCC
Source organism: Labia minor (assembly GCA_963082975.1). Taxonomy (NCBI): domain Eukaryota; kingdom Metazoa; phylum Arthropoda; class Insecta; order Dermaptera; family Spongiphoridae; genus Labia; species Labia minor. The sequence continues at coordinate 789,591 of OY720350.1, read as the reverse complement.
TCGTGGCATTTGGGGCTGATAATACAAATACAAATTTCGGTGGAAGGGAGAGGAGTGGAACAAATAATGTTTATTACAAATTGAACCAAACATTGTCAGCAAACATAGAAGGAGTCGGTTGCCCTGCACATGTTATACACAATACAGCTTCTACTGCCGCCGATGTATTATCGATTGATGTCGATCTGTCGTTTTAAAATTATACAAATTCTTTTCAATATATACTGTGAGGAATGAACGTCTTAAAAATTTCTGCAAGTCTGCTGGGGTCACATATGCAAATATTCAATCTCATTCAAGAAGTAGATGGTTATCGCTCCTTCCAGCGATTGAAAGAATTCTACAATTGTGGGAGCCATTAAAAACATTTTTTCTGGAAGAAAATCCTCCACAGGCTATAATGATTTTTTTTTCAAATCCTTTATCCGAAATTTATACCTTGTTTGTACACAGTCAAATGTTTTTGCTTGAGAAGCAAATTAAAAAGCTTGAAAAGTCAATCATAAGCGTCATTGAAGTGAAAAATATTTTAGAGGACACAAAAAGACAATTAATGCAGAGATTGACCAGCAAATTCCTGGGTATTCAAACCAGCCAGAAATATAATAAACTGAAAATGCATAAGGAAATTACGAAGGCACAGAAAGACGAATTTGAAAATAATGTAGAGAAATTTTTCAACGTTGGTATCATTTACTTAGAGAGGTGGTCAGTTCCACTGGCGAAATATGATGTTTTTTCTTAGATGCTTCTCCACGAAGAACCCGAATGGGAACAAGTTGAAAAAACCGTTGGGTATTTAAATGAACTGGGTATATTTTTTACGGATTCAATTTATGAGGAAGTAATGTATTTGAAGTCATTTATTCATAATAAAATCTGCAAAGAATGGGATAGCAAGGATGTGCACGGCAAATGGCAGTACTATTTTACAAAGACTGAAGAGTCCGAAAGGAAAGCGAACCTACTTAAAATATGCCAATATTTGTACGCCATTCCACAATGCCATGTTGAACGAGTGTTTTCGTTAATTAAAGCTCAGTGGACAGATGAGCGCAATTTGCTCTTAATCGACAAAAGTATTTGCTTGAAAAAGCGACAAAATCTGATAAATACGATAAGAAAGGAGAATCAAACGAGGAAGAATCAAACTGATCAACCCATTAATCAGAGAATCAAACAATTAATTATTTAATTATACTCAGTATTGTTGTTTTGTTCTTGTTGTTGTTTTATTATTGTTTTCTGATTTTTGCTTTGAAATTAATAAGGACGTAAGCGTACGTATTTGCCAAGTGATTTTTTTTTTGGGGTGCTGGGTGTCCCGGTCTGAAGTCCAACAATTATGGCAACCCTACTTTAGAACATATTTTAGGGAAACAAAATGAAAGTAAAAGTAATAAATTTGAAATATTTCATAATAAATAAATCAATAATTATTTACCGTATCATTTGAATGTATATCCTCCATATTTTTAATATGATTTTTTGATTTTTTTTTAGTCGACTAAAATTAAATAAAATATATATGAATATAAATAATTCAATTGATTAAATAATAATAATAAAATGTAAGTATACCTTTATAATTTTATTATCTTGTAAATATTGTTGGAAATTTGTTCCTAGTGTTGTTGATGCTACTCCTCTTTCAACAAGAAGATTATTTACAATTATATCTTTTGTCCCGCTTGTATCAACCAATAAAGTATTAAAAGACTGATCCTAGAAAAAAATTGTCAATTAATTATATATATAAAGCAAAAATGATATTTGATTAAAACAACAGTATTTGTATATTTAAAAGTATATATTAAAACAAGGAGAATTGAAAAAGTCATTAATGTGACACATTGAAGAGAAAAGAAAAATAGCAGATTGTATATGGCAAGAGGGTTTACATACAAAAGCATTAATTCAAGTTATAAAGAGCGGCTTTCATATTATTCATTAAATAAATTCAGAAGCCAATATAGAATCAAAAGGAAAAATTTGGAAATTATTGATTTTAAAATAAATAAATAAATATAAAAAGAAATGTTTAATATTTTAACTATTTTATTTTATTAAAGATGAAAATATTGATATTGTATTTATATAAATCATATAAAATTCTCATGTCTCAATGTTCGTTCTCATGCTCCTCCGAAACGGCTTGATCGATTTTTATGAAATTTTTTATGCATATTCAGTAAGTCTGAGAATCAGCTACTATCTATTTTTCAAACCCCTAAGTAGTAAAGGGGTGTCCACCCTAAATTTTTATTTTTTATTTTTTTTTGATAAAATTTTATTTTTTTATTTTTTTATTATTTGGCATTAAAAAATACATACAAGCCTAAATTTTTCAATTTTCTATCGCCAACCCCTGCTTTTTAATAGTCATTTTAATCCATCAGTTGTTCAGTTAGCCGTCCATCTTGGAAACGGTCAGCGTGTATACTTCACGAACGAGACAGCGATTGATCGTGCTATAAATCCACCCAAAAGCTACACTCACTGAATCTTTTGAATTGTGTAATTGTGCGGATGATTTTGGTGCCTTTGCATGAACTTTACTCTATTCACAAGTACCACGCTATTTCACATGGGCTCAAACAAAATATTGGATACCCCGCAAGCAAGGCCCACCAGTTGATGCATGTCCCAATTTATTCAAAACAAACGCCTTGGGGCGAGTATTAACATTGAATCCAAGACAGACTGGGTGCTTTTATCTTCGACTGTTGTTGGTTAATGTTACTTGCCCATTGTCATTTCAAGAAATACGTAAAGTGGTCTTATCATATTTTTCACGCTGTAGCATTAAGAGATGAATATGATGTAATGAATTAATGATATAAATAATTATTACTTACAATAAATTATAATAAATTAAAAAAATTTATGTTTGGTGTTTTGTTATTTTGATATTCCCTCTCATCGTTCACAGCGCTCCATGCCTTTTTCACTCACATATACCACATCCTTACACACTTCCAATAAGTTAGTTATTTTTTCTACACCAGAAATTCTCTATAAATTATTTACATGGCAATACAATGTTTGCAGGATTAGCTAGTATTAATAATAAATATTAACCAACTAAAATTTTTCTACAAATATTTAAAGTTTTATTTTTTTAATTTTAAAACATAATATATATATTTTATATTTTGACTTTACTTACTAAAAAGATTTAGTTATCTTACATAAACAAATAGTGCTTATTTTGAAATTTATTTTTTTTTGATAATTAAATAAATGAAACATTGTTTACATTTTTATTTAATCTATATAAGAAAATATATTAAATAAATAAACTAAAAATAAATACAGGTGGAATTTGACTTTCGCACACAATTGGTTCTTGTAAATATGTGGAAAGTTAAAATCACTTGAAATCACATCATAGGGACATAACAAATTTAAGACTAAAAATAGTAGTTCTAAAGCTTAATATAAAATTCATAAAATATTAGGTTATAACAACATTTCGTTTAAGAATTTGATGAAATTTTAATGTTTATTAGTAAAAAATCGAAGAATTCACAAAAACGTGACTAACTTTTTCAAATGTCAAAAATAAACTACTAATCCCAAATGGCTCATAATGTCAACCTATGAAAATAATGTGTTCCAACATAAAAAAAAAAATCGATAATCGAATGTACACAGCCCACGAAAATTCAAAATTCATCTTTTTTTTTTGAATAGACCTCGTATGTTTTGTTAAAGTCTATGAAGTTGAAACAGAGAAAATTTTTTTTTAAATGTAACTTTCTTAACGAGAATATTTTATATTAATTAATAATATTATTTTTTATGAAATTTGGGGATATATAAATTATATTTTTATCTAAAAATAAATATAAATAATACTTACACTTGAATCGATATGAGTGACAATGGCGACTAATGGTTTATTATAAATAATCTCTTTAAATACTTCACTAGATTTTGGGGGCCAAGATTCATAACCAATTGGAATATCAATTTGTGTTAATCTACATAAAATGGCTTGGCGTTTCAATTTTGTGAATCTGATGGGAAGAAAATATATCTAGAAAAAAAAAATAAACAAATCGAACAATTTATCAAATTAATATAAATTAATACATAAATAATTATATTATAATAAATAAGAAATATTTTTACATCAGATATTGGAATAGAATATATTGTTCCATAATCAAAATAAAATAGTCTTGCCATCATTTCAGTATTATCAATATGTAAAATTTCCACACGATGCCATTCATTTAAATAAAGAGCTGCTGCAATTTGATTAGGACGAACACAAATCGGTGGCATAAGCAATGATGATTGTCTATCACTAAAACAATTATTTAAATTAGTTAATTTAATAAACCTTCCCCTCTTGCATAGAATACATTAAATTACATTTATAATGTCAAAATAGTTGATTATTTATTACCAGAAATATTCTTGCATATTGTCCATTAATTTTTCTAATTCTACAATACATTCGGGTGTACGAAGTGAAATCCAAAAGCAGGATGGATTTATAATTTCATTAATAATAACTTCGACACAATCTCCTATGGTGACATCAGCTGGCAATCGTTGACTATCAATTGTGGTGGATGGAGTTGCTACTCCAGGTGGAAATTGATATTCAAAAATAGGATCATCCTTATTAAAAATAAAAACAAAAGGAACAGCTTAACAAATTTAATATTTTGTAATAATAATAATAATAATAAATCATAAAAGATTGAATTATGAAACTTACAGATGGAATTTCTGGTACCGATACAACGGCATTACATAATGTTTGTTTTGGAAATAATAAATAATCATCATCCCTTTTTCTAGTTATAATTATACAATCACTTAAACTTTCAAAGAGTTGAAGTGACGATGAAAAATTCCATAATTGAGGATTATTTAAATCAATCCCATTAAGATCCTATAATATAAAAAAATATTGTTTTTAAGATTTTTTAAATTGAGATTGAAAAAATAAAGTCAAATATGGTTTAAATTAATAATTAATTTTTATTTTTATATATAATTTTTGGCCCTTGGAATAAATCTTCATTTTAGTCAGTTTTCTCAGAATTATTGTGGTTAATTATTATTATTAAATTTAAATGGACTTGGCGAGGTTTGATCCCTCGAACTCAAGGACGCTGACAAGGACTATAACCGAGCGGGTACCCTTCATGACCGCCATCGGCGCCCTTCGCACCCACGGCTCTAGCCCGAGGTGCTCTGGGTAGCTAGTATTAATAATAATAATAGTGAGGGGGAGATGATCTGATATCTTACTAGGTATAATTGAAGAAAGAACGGAAATTTAAAAAAGTAGTGGTGTGTGTGTGTGTAAGAGAGAGAGAGAAAGAGAGAATTAGGAATTCATAAAAAATACTTAAATGCAGTAAATAAAATACCTTAAACTTTGTAGAAAAATTATTCATTGTAATACCATTTTTATATTTCAATAAAAGTTTTATAATTTTATATTTCATTGCTTTTGGTAATCTACGATCTGGAATAAAAAAAACTATTTATTAGATAGGTAGAAGCATTATTAAGTGCTATCTCAAACCCAACCATTCTTGATTCATTTTAGCATACTTATTTAGAATATAATCTGTAAATTTAATACCATTATTTATTAATTTTTATTTATATAACAATTAAGGATCGAATTTTTGTGTGTCCATCATTTTTTTTTACTTTTAAATAAATTTTATTATTTATTTATTCAAATTACCTATTTCTATCTATTTCTATGGAGCTACGAAACTCGAAAGCTCTAAGTAGCAATTACATTCCACCTCCACCTCCATCCAACCCATCCCCCAAATTCTTTAAGTTCTCCTTTAAATTCACTGCCCACAACGTTCAGCAGCCACTGGCCAATTGATTATCCCCAGAAATTTTACTATGCTAATCTCTACCTCTATCGCTAATCGAATTATAATTTTTGTTGTCCGCATAACCCAGAGATGGGCATTAAGTCGATCGCGATCGACTGGTGGACCGCCGAGTCATTTTAAAGTGATCGTCTTTACTCATTGCCTTTTTTACTTAAACTACTCCTTAGCATATAAAAAATTCCATTACTCGGGGAAGAAATAACCAAAAATATAAACGAATTGTTTTCTATAACTATTGAGGAAGATGAAGTTCTTCTTCTTCAAAATGACATAATTTTAAAAGCACATAATTCAGATCCTACAAATATTTTTTGGAATTTAATGGACGAAGTTAAGTATCCTAATTTAAAAGGTCTCGCATTAAATTTAACATCATTCTTTGGCTCTACCTACCTATGTGAATCTGCATTTTCTACGATGAATATAATTAAATCAAAATATCGCTCCCGTCTTACAGACAATCACCTCGAATGCAGTACAAGACTGGCAGTTAGTAATTATACACCAAGATTTACTAAATCAGCACAATTTCACATGACTTTATCTTAAATAATAATTCGAATCAGAATATTTCTTATGAACTTGATATTTTTATACTTTTATAATCTTTAAATTTTGTTTGAAAATATATACCTAAGTTCCTTTCTTATTCTATTTTTTTAGTTACCTATGTACATTTATACCACATTGTTTATTATTATTATTTTAATAAATATCTGGTGGACCGACTTATTGTAAAAAAATTACAAGTAGACCGCATCCTAAAAAAGTTTGCCCATCCCTGGCATAACCTAATACTTTCATTTTTTTAGTCCAATTGGATTTCGTTCAATATCCCCTTAATTTGTCTAATATCCAAGGTAACATTAAATAAAAAATGTGATAAAGGACCTGTCTGTTCTAATCAATTTCGAATTTCAAAGGATACGGATACATGATTTCCTCATCTAACTTTTCCATTACATATCTGAATCATTATAAAATAATTTTTCAGAAACCCTATTAAAATAAAAATCTAAATAGGTTTATTCAACTAAATAAATAAATTATACAAATAAGTGGTGATTTAATAAAAATCCCTTTAATAATTATAAAAACCATAAAATTTTTAATAAATATATTCGTGATAAAAATTTTAAAGTTTTCCTGTTTGATTGCCTTTACAGTTGAGTTGAATGTATTCTTATGAATATAATTTTATGTATAAGTGCTTTTAATAATTAAATCTTTTGCAATCTCGAAATTTATTACCATAACCCTGTTGTCGTTGCTTATTTAATGAAGAGGCTCTCATTTATTATATCTGGTGCGTATCTGTTATCAATTCTCCAGAATCCAACCCACCTAACCTCCTGTTAAACTATTATGTCTAGATTATATTTTTAAGTTTCGATTATTAAGTTTTAAAATGTATCTGGCTTATATAAGCATTGAACATTCTATATGTCCTTAATTTTAATTTCCTCATTTTATTGGCTAAGACCTCTTCTCCTGCGATTGCTATTTCATAATTTGTTTCATTTTTTCTGGAGAAAAGTAATCACCTCTTTACCTAACTGTGATAGAGACCTTAAATTTTGCATATATATATATATAATGAAAATAAAAATAATAAAAAAAATAATATAGACCAATTATACAATCAATTGATTAACTAATCGGACACGTAATATAATTACAAAGTATGTAGTATAATAATTTCAATTATTTAATATTTCTTACATTCATTTTGTATATTAATTAAACTCTTTAAATTTAAATATATATTAATATAATGTAACAAATTAGAAAGAAATATATAAAATAATTTGTAACTAAAATTAATTAAAATGGATTTGACTCGACTTTTTACTTTCTTTTAAATGATATTGTATTAATATTTTTTATATTTAAAATATTTTCAAATTTTTTATTTAATTTCGAAATCGAATTAAAAATATTTATTTTAATATTTTATAATTAAATTACGATATATATTTATCATTCTTTATTTTTTAAAGACTCGAGCGATAGCTCGGTGTTCCAGGTACTAGTTTAAAAGATGTGTGAATAGTTTCGATTCATCGAATAAGACACTTATAATAAAATCAGGCAAAAATAAATAAATCTTCCTATTCAGTGTTGAGCACGTATTATATACCTAATTAGAATTGTAAATTTTATTTTAAATTAAAAGAAAATAGAATAAAAAAAAATACCTTCAATTATTTTATCATTAAATATTTCTTTTAATCGATCTGAATTGACTTGAGGAATTAGTTGTCTGGCATCCATTAATAGCCAATCTGTCTTATCATGATTTTTAAGATTAAATACATCAGAAATATCAGCTGCCAATTGAACCATACTTTCATAACCCAATGAGGCAAATTCCACTGTGCAATTAAATTTCTCTTTATATAAATTATTTAATTCAGAACAGAGAATTCCCTAAAATATAATAAGTATATAAATAAGAAGCGTGAAAGTGTAAAACTAAGATATTTAAATATTTAAGCAATATAAATAAGAACAATGATGATGATGAACAAGTCTATTTTCTTCTGCTATACTTATATATATATATATATATATATATTTAGTTTATGTTTAAGTATGTAATAGAGAGTTAAGTTGTTGAATTAAGATTATCATATATAATTGTAATTTTTATTTTACCTCAGGATGTTCATCTAATAATTTAAAAAAATTTTCTTTCATTCTATCAGAAATGGCATCGGTTGATATTATTAAGTCATTTAAAGCTAATTTTGTATTATTGATTATATTCTCATCTTGATTATATTTGTTAATTTCATTATTTGATGATAATGTTTGGGTTATCTTTGATAATGATGGTGATGATATAGGTCTCATTAATTCAGATGATGTTATGGATTCTTCTGTGGAAATCGATGGAATTTCATTTTGATATATACTTGATTGATTTGATTTATCATGTGATGATGGTAATATTTTAAAAAATGAAAAATCTTTTTCTGTATAATTATTAAAACAGACATTCCTTGGCTTATTTAAAAAACTATGTTTTAATTTAATCTTATTTTCAGAACTATCATAAAATATATATATGATGTTTTTAATTATATTGTCGAGTCCTCCCAGAAAGTCAAGTTGCTTTTCAGAAAAGTCTGTATTAGATACAATTAGTTCTTTTAATTCTTGAAAAGAAAGACCCTTAAAAAATAAAAATAATTATAAGTTTAATGGAAAACTATTTTTTATTAAATAAAATACAATTAAGAAAGTTTTCATTTTGTAAATTTTTTAGTAGGATAGTGAATTCAGAGAAAATAAAGAAATTATTAATATAATTATCATTTATAAAATAAATTATAATAAAAATGATTCAATTTAAATTATATCTACTTAAGCGATGTTATGAATTGTCATTTAATAATTTAATTCACTAGTCGTTAGTAAAAAAAAATTGGGGAATTATAAGAACTTTGCATAAATAATAAAACTTTAAAGCTATATTAGAGTTATCTAATAAAATGCAAACATTTTTAAAAATGTAGAAGAAAAAACAATTTTTTTATTTATATATTTATATAATATATTTTAACAGTAATAATAATATAAATAATTACATACCTTTGTATAATAATAGAAAGCCTCTACTATATATGATTCTAATTTAAATGGTACAAAAATATCATTTACTGTTTTTATCGAATTTTTCTGAGAATCGATTAAATTTTGAATATGTTGTGTTTGAGGTGAAGATACTCCATAAAGAATATATTGATTGTTCCGAAATTGAATCTAAAATAAAATAAAGTAAAAAGCAATTAATAATAACAGATGGTTTATTATTACAATATTAAGCGTAAATGGGAATGAAAAATGATAAATTATTATATAATTATATGAATAAAAATAAAAAAAATCAGTTTGGCTCAACTTTATTTTTAAAATATAATTTAAATAGATAATTTAAGAATTCATGAATGAAATTTTGATAGAAATAAGTGATACATATTATTTTATTATATCAAAAACTAATAATTTTTCACAAAAATTGTTAATATTGGTAATTGTTCCGTTGAGTCCCATGATTTTTATTAATTAAACTAAAAGAGATCCTGCAAAAAGTCATAAGAAAAAGTTGTTTAGAATCATACAAGGAATCCGTCAAGGTAAGTTTCATGAACCCACCTAGCTGCGGGATTCAACGTAATAATTTTGAGGGGAGCGAGAATCAAATTCAAAATTTGGATTATATCAACAACTTGTATCTTATCCCAACGTTGAATTCCAACAACGACTTTTCGGTGGGGGCAAGGTGGTGGGTATCTTCCTTTTAGAGGAAATTGAATTTTCATATAATTATATTATATATATATATATATATATATATATATTAAACATATATATATATATACACAATGTTGTTTATCCAACTTGCAAAAATATAATCTCATCTAAACAGAGATACCCCCTACCTTGCCCACACCGAAGGTTGTTGTCGGGATCCAACGTCGGGATAAGTTGCAAGTCGTTGATGAAATCCAACGTCGAGAAAGAATACAAGTTGCTATATAATTAAATTTCCTCTAAAAGGTAGATACCCACCACCTTGCACCCACCGAAAATTCTTTGATCTTAATTAATGTTTTAACAATTAAAAATAAAAAACTAATTACAATGAAACTAAAATTTATAAAACTTACCTTGACGGATTCCTTGTATGATTCTAAACAACTTTTTCTTATGACTTTTTGCATGATCTCTTTTAGTTTAATTAATAAAAATTATGGGACTCAACGGAACAATTACCTTAATATTGATAATAATAATAAAAAAAATGAATATTAATAATAAATAAACAAATATACCTTTACAATGTCTGGCATAGTTTGTAAAAACTTTAAAGGAGTTTTGAAACCATATTGTCTATATGGCATTTCATGTCCTGTCATATGGTTATAATCATTAAGTATAGATTTAATTGTATTTTTTTTTGTAGAAGAAATTAAAATACTTCTAAGCGTTGATTTAATTTGTTTTAATTTGAATTCATCCATAACATTTGCCATTGACTTTTATATAAAAAACAAATATCAAAAAACAAAATAAAGATTATTTTTACATCAGCTGAATTAATAATTAATAAAAAAAATCAGGTGTATACATACAAGTGATTAATTAAATAGTAAGATGATGTTAATATCAGTTAATATCAGTTAATATTTAGCATCAATTTATTAGAAAGAAAGATATATTTAAAAATGTTATAAAATGTAAGATAATTGAAATTAAATTTAAAATTTTAGTTAAATGACGGTAGATGGCATTATTTATGCAATTCAAAATTTAAATTTAAATTATTTTATAAATATAATGAATTTGAGCATATTGTATTTCTTTAATTGATAATTTTCTTCATTTATTAAATTTTCTTTTATTTCAACCATATTCACAAATTTATAAATAAGAAGTGTCCATCAATATAAATAATATAACATAAGTCTCAATTTTATTACTCATATACACTAATAAAATCTTGTGTGTTTATCCTATTTTTATAGATTTTTTTTATCCTTTTTAGTTTCGTCTTGTTACTATGGAACTAAAAATTAAAAATTATTTGTAAAACAAAATCATACAAGACCTGCGTTCTTGAGGAAAAATTAAATGTGAATCAATTAAACACAAAAATAAAAAAAATAATTAAGAATGAAGTTTTAAATATATATATATATATATTTACATATATCCGCAGAATCGGAAAAACTAAAAAAATTTAATTTAATTAATATATAAAAAAATGAGACTAGAATTTATATATTTATAATTTATATTAAATATTTATTAACAGAAAGGTTAGATGAGAAGATACTATTAACATATTAAGACTATATTAAATTAAGATTGTTATCGAGTAGGTACTATTATAATGCAAGCGGAAGAAGAACTCATATATTTAATTAAAATCATCAATTATTTCAAAATAAAACTATTTTTATTTTTAGTTGTATTTTATGGGCGAATGGTATGTTGAGACGAGACTACTTTCAGGATTGTTTTGACCGTGGTCTAGAATCTAGAGTCTGAAATAAATATGTTTTTATGATTTTAATCTTAATAAAATATAATAATAATACTATAATAACAAACATAAATCATTAGTTTTAAATTATTACATATTTTCAAACATATACATTTAAGGAGATTATAAGAGTAAGAAAATGTTTTGAACAAGATATATTATAACAACGTTTGTATTTATTGAAAATTTTATAATTTTTTATTTATTATAATTACAACATGTATGAGCGCGTTGCTAATAACAACAAGTCAAAGAGGTGATTTTTCAGATGGAACAACTTAATGTTTTTTTCTTTCTTTTTTCTTTCTGCTGCTCGTTACACATTTATATATAATATTAAACATGTAAAAAGTAACGTTCAGCCCATAAACGGATGTTTGAAAATATTTCCAAATACAATTAAAACAACTAAGGGGCTATAAAAGTGATTCCCCGGGGAGCTGCGATGCTGACATTAGGGCGCCGCGAAATATTCAATTAAATTTTCTAATACTTAAAATTATGCGCCAACAATGTTGTAAGCTTTTTAATTTTTCGCTGTTAAATGGATAATCGCTTTTAAAAAAGGAAAGTTTTCCAATTTTTCAAGAAAGTAAAAAATTTATATAAAAATTTGATGTATTAACCCTTAGGACTCCTATGTCGAGTGTGGCTCGACATCATATTTCTTACACCAACTCCTTTGTCGAGCTAGACTCGACATTATACATTTTAATTTCAAAAATAATTTAAAATGTTTAAATCTATTTTTTTTTCTTTCAAATATTTTGTACTTTGTAAATAAATATTAAATTTATTATATTTGACCAATTTAGATAATTTTAAAATACTTTTTAGTTTTCTTTTTACATTAGAATCTAGAGTCATTTGTAGTACTGTCCTCAGGAACAGAACTTTTAAAAGCCAATTGCTTTCTGACTGGAACAATTATGACCAATCGAAAAGGATTGCCAGAACAAATTAAAAAACCAAAATTAGCTATTGGACAGAAAATCGCTTATAGAAAAGGAAAAACGTTAGTATTAGCATGGCGTGACAAAAGAGTGGTCACAATGTTTAGTACAAAACACTCTTCTATTTCACAATCTGAGAGAAAAAGATCAAAGACGACTGAAAATGCTACTGAAAAAGAAATAAACAAACCGGCTATCATATTAGATTATAATAATAATATGGGTGGAGTAGACGTCGCCGACCAGTATGCTACATCCTATTGTTTTATGAGGAAGACTTTGAAATGGTGGCGGAAGTTATTTTTCTGGGGATTGGAAACATCCATTGTGAACTCATACATTTTATTCAATGAATATTCTAGAAAGGAAAATATCACAAAGATGTCACATACAAATTTTAGAGAAAATTTATTGATGAGTCTAATCAAAGACTTTCGCGCTCCTACACAAAAACCCGGCCGATTGTCTACCGATGATACTATTCAACGTTTAGATGGGAAGACTCATTTTATTTTTTCTCATACAAAACACAAAGACTGTATGGTATGTTCCAATCGAAAAATCAAAGGAGGGAGAAAAGAAACAACATTCTATTGTGATACTTGTGATAGGAAACCCGGTCTTCATCCAGGAGAATGTTTTAAAAATTATCATACTATGAAAAATTATAAATAATTAAGGTAAATAAATTGGTCAAATATATAAATTTATCATTCTTTACTATCCTACTAGTTAATATAATCGAAAAAATATTTGTTACACACTCTGCACTGTTACAACACAAGCTTTTATTGAGACACTATTTTTTTTATCTATTTTGCAAATGAATTGAGGAGTTGTTGGTTGGTAAAAAAAAAAAAAATTAGGAGTGCAAAAGGAGCCTCGGAAAAAATCGGATTATTTAGGGAGCCGCAACCCAGAAAAGATTAGCAACTTCTGGGCTATAATATAGTTATTTTCAAAATAAATAAGTTGAGAGTTGATGGAAATTGTTATGAATAATATAATTGGTTACGTAGGTAAAATAATAATTTCAAAAAAAATTTTAGGTGATTTCCCTGAAAGCTAAACTTTGTTGTGATGCCAATTGTTCCTCCATAGTAATCGATGTCACTTTTAATTTTAACTCAAGTCAAAAAACTTGTTGATTTCGATCAGTTTTTTCGAATAACACCGTAGCAATTTGACATATTCCTTTTAAATATATTGATATTAATATTTATTTTCTTTTTTAAAATACAAAAAAATTTTAAAATTATTTTGAAAATACTAATCAATACTCTGCTTCTCTGTGAAATTAATTTCTTTAAAAAAAAATATAATAATTAAATATTATATTTTTGATCTTTCTTTATTTCTTATTTTTTCTTATTATTAATAATTTTATTTACATTTATTTATGTTAATCTACAATATTTAAATTAAACTAAAAAAAAAAATTAAGTAAACAAAAGTTCAATTATATAAAAACTATATATATATATATATATATTGAAATGATATTTCCTTTTGGCACAAGTACATTAATATCTATTGTTAGTCTTTAATTTTGATTCATCTTAAAAAAATTTAATATAAAAAATATTTATCAATTATAAAAATTATTATAACCTAATCTTCTCATCATCATCTGTAGAGCTACAGCCCTAAGGCAGAGCCTTGACTTCCTCAGTAAGACATCGCCATCTGTCTCGGTCCAGGGCAGCCCTCGTCCAATTGACGCATCTCAGAGCCCTCATATCCCCCTCATCCAGATCCAGCAATCTAATTCTCGGTCTTCCTCGTTTCCTCTTTTTCTTTGCTGGGTCGGATTAAAAGGCCCGCCCATCTGATCTGATCTCATCACCGGAGGGTCCTCAAACAGTTCATTATGTCTTCTTCTCCACTCTCCGTTTTCTTTAACTGGCCCATATATTTTCCTAAGCACTTTTCTCTCGAAGCAGCTGATAGAATTTTGATCTTGTTTAGTCATAGCCCAGGTCTCCGAGCCGTAAGTCAGAACTGGCCTTATTAGGGTCTTGTAATATATGTTAAGACTTTAGTCCTCCGAGATAATATTCGAGAGCTCATATATCTGGACAGGCCATAATAACTCCTGTTGGCAGAGACGATTGACTGTATCATAGGCCGCTTATAAAGTCTATGAAGAGGTGGTGGGTGCCTATATTAGATTCTCTTTTGGTTTTTCCAATATTTGCCGCAACGTGAATATTTGGTTGATGGTAGACCTATTTAGACGAAAACCACATTGATAACTGCCAAAGAGAGTAGTCGACTGAAGAGGACGTTGGATAGTATTTTGTAGGCCACGTTTAGAAGTGTGATCCCCCTAAAGTTACCACAGACCACAGACCATCTGATCACCCTTCTCTGTTGTCCAACGTTGCAATATCATGCCAATGCGCATGTGTCCAGTCGATTTGAACAATGAAAAGTGTTGAACATTACTCCCCCCCTCCCTCCGCCCCGGATTTGGACTCTTCCAATTAATTTTTTCCTCTATTGAGAGCGTCACTCTTTAATACGCCGTCAAATTGCGCACATGTCTCGTTGAATAGATTCAACATTTAATTCTTCTTATATCGGTTCAAACCTTAAAGGTGTTGCGCCTTTCATCTTTTGAATATATATATATATATATATTCTAATAAATATTTAATATAGTAGTAACTACAAATGAGTATGCAAATCAATTTAAGCAAGAAAATAAAATATCCATTGAATTTGTTTAATTTTAAAATAATTATTTATTTATCTATTTATTTAAATTATTATTCAGTCTTATTGTTGTTATAGGTTTGTTCAGGATTTCTTAAATGTTATATAAATACAATTGTTTTCTACAATATACATACAATATTTATACAAAATGCTTGATAAATAATATTATTATTGATGATTATTATTATTTTTATATCTTAATTAATTTATTTTTTTCAAAATTATTAATTGTTTGTGACAAAACTATTTGAGCTTTTTGTCTATATCTGCTCTTGTAATATGAAAGTAAGTAACTTTTTATTAATTTTTTATTTTTTTATATTATAATTTATCTTTGAAGATAAATTTCAATGGTGGATTTGGTGATAAAATAAATTCAAATTTTAAATCAAGTTCACCTTCATAGGAAATATCAAATTCACGAATCATCTAAAAGAGAAAAAAAAGACAAATCAAATTTTCTGGAAAACTTGACAATATCGCTATTTAATTTTATTTTCATTTAGAAATAAATTGGAAGAATTATTCGACAACTTTTTTATTCATCTTTACTGTCTTAAGTATGAAATACTTGAAAATCTATTTATATAAAAATATTATAAATTAATATTCAAATTTTATACTTTAGTACAGTGATTCTCAACCTTTTTTTTACCCACAAAGAAAAAGGTAAGTGTAAAAAATTGAAAAAAAAGTCGAAAACGTTTAAGAGCCTGATTGCAAAATGATTTTACCTTTTTTTAGAACCATTTTGAAAAAATATTTGTAAAATAAAATTTGGCGGCACAGTGTTAGAGAATCACTGACCTAATCAATTTTTTAAAATAACATTATCTCTTAGATATGCTCGTGCCCCCCTGATTGAGATTCACTCCTTTAGTATTCAAAGACACATCTTCTCACTTATTGATTCTATAAGTAATTATGTAACATTTAAATGTAAAAAAAAAAATAAAAAATTATATAGATACTTAGATACTGTAATATATAAGTATAAAAATGCCCTTGAATAGAGAAATATAGTTAAAATACTAAAAATGAACATTTATAAGAAACATTGACATTTTCATGACATGTTTCTTAACATGAAATTAATTTGATCTTAATTTAATATTTGCTTTTTTTTATTCTGAATGAATTAAACTCTTTTTACCTTTTCCCTTATCAACCGTCGCTGGATTCACCCCATTATTTTCTATATAAAATTAACCAGAGTGGTATCAAATTAAATTAAACATCAAATTGATGAATTGATTTAAAACTCATTTTTTTCATAACCCAACCAATACTAAGCCTCCAATATACTACAATACCTTTGCTATGAAAATATTTAGAGCAGTATCAACAAATCTTTTCCCAGGACAAATACGTCGACCAATTCCAAATGGTGTGACCAAGGCAGTACGATTATTTTTTATATCACTATTCTCAGAGGATGGAGAGAGCCAACGTTCAGGACGGAATGATTTTGCATCTGTAAAATTACTTTCTAAATTTCCTGAAATCCATGTATGAGAGAGTATGACTGAACCAGCTGGAAGTTGATATCTGAAATATTGATAAAATTAAAATTATGTCATACTTGGATTATAATTTAAAAATTTAATTTATTTATTCATTTTTTTAATGAATTTTATTTAAAAGAGAGTTTTTTGATTTTATAGTATTATTATATTTATAATGAATTACTTTACCCATTTACAAGGACTGACTGTTCAAGAATTCTTGCGACACATGGAGCAGCTGGTAGCATTCGATAAGCCTCGGAAATACATCCACGTAGATAATTGCAATTTTTTAATGCTTCATAATCATCAATATTTGATATATTTAATAATTCTTCATATAATTTCTCTTGTTTATTTCGATTTTTAGCTAATAGATATAAAATAAAAACTATCGAATTTCCAAGCTTGAAAACAGGAAAAAACAAAATAAATTTAAAATTTTTTAACTTATTTAAAATGGAAAAACTAGGTAATAGGTAATTTACTGTATGTATTCCAGCTGCTATAAAATCTATAATTGCTGCTTTTTTATCACATAAACTGACATCATGTGCCTGAAGGACAGATAAAAAGATGGCGCGCACAGATTCCATTTGGCATGTGGTTGACTCTTCTTTTAATGCGGAATCCACCATTTCAGAGATAATACTGAAATATGTATATATAAGCACTTTCGTGTGAGTTCCGGAGTAAGAATAGGCCTACGGTAGTCCCTGCCTGTCGTAGGAAATCGAATTCGTTGTGTCTGTTTGTCCCATTTCTCTTCACTCCAAACCCCTACCCTCCCCCGCAACGTGTGGAATCCCTCTTTCCTAGAATGGTGCAGTAAATCCCATGCTGGCACCAGGAGGGCTCGGCTCGTAAAGCCATAGTAATCATTCTAGGCCTTTAAGATTGTGCTTGCACAAAATTAATCAAAATGGTACGTACCATGGTACGATCGTGAGCCGGCCTGGTAGAAAGTTCTGTTTCTCACGCTCACGAGTAAAGGAAAGGTTTCATGGGGGCAATGGTTAGCATTAATAGATGGTGCAAGTCAAGGCCCCTGTAAATAAATATTTGACAGGTGAAGCTTTGGTTTGATTTGGTTTGAGAGCCTCAAGATACGTCACGTTTCATCATACCTGCAGATTTCTACATATATAAGCTTAAAAATGCCTTTTAATTGAGAAAAGTCATTAAATAAATAAATATAAATTAATATTTAAGACAAATATTCACTTGTCTCGCTTTGCCTGAACTTTATACTAGTAACAATGAACAGCAAGTGGTCGGCCCTTTATAATTTGCAATTGCTATACAAATATAAAATTTGATATTTCAATAATATTAAAATAAATGAATTTTATTTTATAGTTAATTTCTAAGTTATAATTTCTCATGATTCTTATTATAATTGTATTAATTCCTTTCATCATTAAATATTAATTTTATTATATTGAAATTTAATATTTTATTTTAATCTGAATCAATTCAAATTTACCCCTTCCCTTATCAACTGTCGCGGGATTCACCCAACTATTATCTATTAACACTACTCCTGTCAGGCAGGCAACCATCAGCTAACTTCTGTCGAAATTTGAACCAGCTAAGTCTTTTAGTTTTTGTTTGACATCCATTAATAGCAGACTACCTCGTGTTTTGAGAAGAAAATGAAAAAAGTGAATTTCCATGAACATTTATGAATTGGGATACGAATTGTTTCCTCATCCGCCCTATTCTCTGGATTTAGCCCCAAGAATGACTATTTCTTATTTCCAAACTTGAAAAAATGCCTCGGGGGAAATGAGATTTCACTCCAACATTGAAATCATCTCACAAACAAATCTTTTTTGATGTCCTCGACAAATCTTATTTTTTGGAAGGGACAAAAAAAATTGAAGAAACGTTGGACGAAGTGTATAGAGTTCAAAGGAGACTACGAACTTAGTAGTCGTATATAAAATGCAATATCTAAATGCAAGTTCTTTTTTATAATTATTGTCTTTGTAATATTTGAAATGAACGCCAATCATACAATTTTGTTGAACAATATAATAAGAGGAGAAACCACTGTTTATATTTACGTCCAGTATTTTGGCAGACAAAATCGCAATGGAACATTGCTGAGAAAAGGAGATGCAATGAATTTTCTTAATACCTGAGACGGAATTTTTAAATTTTTAAGACCCAATTAAACAACAATTTAGTAAAAATGTCTTGAAATTCGGAAAAAGGCCAAATGAGAAAACATTACTACAATACAAATTATTTTCATAGTAAAAAATATTAAATTAAAAGATAAGACTTACTCATAAATATTCTCTTCAGCTTTTTTATATTTTTTATATGCATTTGATGGTAAAATTTTCCAAAAAGGTAATCCATAAAATGTATCTCGTGCAGAACAAAAATGATTTTGTACAGATTGTGCAAGTTTTGCAGTAATTGGGTCTTTTGGATCATTTAAAAAGCCCATTCGCCTTCCAAGAATTAAAACACAAGAACCTGAAATACAGAAATATATATACAAAAAAGAGATATGACGGGGTGTTAGGAATATGGCGCGTTTTCTATGTCATTAACACTTTTGATGTGAGAAAAGGATTGGGGGAACGATAGCAGCCACCAGATGAAATTAGACACGCTTTACGTCGTGTAAAGATGATTTGTTTTGTTTGTCATCCTGACGATAAACACAAAAGAAATTTCATCATATTTATTTCAAAGGATCGTAATTTCTTTTTTTTTTACAACTTTTCAAAGTAAATTGTATTCTACGATTTCGCACATTTTTAAAAATTAATATTACGAGTTGTGGCTATTAAATAACGAGACTGCGCGCGCAGACGGCCTCCAAGAGAGGGTAGGCGGGAACGTAATGCACCGTTGTACAGCTGGAAGGATCTACTATTCCAGTACGAGAACAGGTGTCTGGCGGTGAAGTAATTTTTTTTCTGTAGCGGTTTAAAATAAACGTGTTTTTGTTCCTACGCCGAAAACGATGTGTGACGAAAAACACGAACAACGTATCAACCCCGACCGAGTGCTATAAATAATTAAAAGAGGCTTA
The DNA here is from genome assembly GCA_963082975.1 of Labia minor. NCBI lineage: Eukaryota > Metazoa > Arthropoda > Insecta > Dermaptera > Spongiphoridae > Labia > Labia minor. Next base: position 769,414 of record OY720350.1, on the reverse strand, counting down.
CGGTGAGAGTTCTTTATCACGTGCGCGTGTTTTTGAGTGGCACAAAAGATTTTCTGAGGGTCGAGAGAGCACCGAAGATGACCAGCGTCCGGGCCGTCCTGTTTCCATTTCAACTCCAGTGCTGGAACACCCTCCTTACTCTCCTGATCTAGCACCCTGCGACTTGTACCTGTTTCCGAAAATCAAGTCCGCACTAAAGGGAAGCCGTTTCGAGTAGATGGAAGAGGTGAAAAGAAAAACGCGCTGTTGTTTGCCACGAATTTAGATTTTTCTATTTTCTATTTGTATTTGTTGAAATTGGATTAAAAGAATGAAATATAGGCATATATATAATACGAAATCTAGTATTCAATTAACATTTTCTTTAAAATATACGTGTATAAAAATCAAATTACCATTTAATTATAGAATATTTTTGTTGTTTTTTTTGAAATAGCGATTGAAAGAACAAAGGCGCCAGGTGACCAAATGTCACCGAATGTGACCGAGCGTTACGGAATGAGTGAGTGAGTGACGATTAGATTTTATATAAATAATATATTAAATAACAGGGGTGAACAATTGGTGATACTTAGAGCCATATTGAAAAATCGAAAATGTTTAAGAGCCAATTCGGAAAAAATTTTACCTTTTTTTTCCTCATTACTTTAAATTTTTAATTGAGTCACAATAAACTCAAAAAGACCCACGGTTTGTGGTTATATAATATTAATTAATTTAATATATTATTTTTTTTTATTTACTTTCAAGACCCAATCGATGGGTTAAATCTTCTAAATTTGGTAATTGTCCATTTTTCATATCTCTGGATGATCTAATTATTGAAACGAAATCATCATTCACTTGACATATTTCTGGTATAAAGGCGTTAATTGTTTTTTGACTTGTCAATTCGGAGGTTAATCGGGAACGTAAAAGAGCCCATCGTTCGCCTTGTCTAAAAAAAAACAAAAAAAAAAAAAAAAAAAAAAATTATAAAAAAAAAAATAATTTAATAATTTATTTATATTAATAAATGAAATGTAAAGGTATATATTTAAAGAATTGAATTATACAGTGGAAACTCGGGTTTAAAACCATAAAACTGTCAATCGTTTTTAAAAAAATATGAGCTGTGGCCAGGCACAGAACCGACCGACGATTTGAAATAAATTAATTTACAAACAACATTATATATTATATATATATAAAGTATCAAAAAAAAATATTTTTAAAATTTGAATTAAAATGACTAAATTATATTATTTAATTTTGATTCGCATATCAATTAAAATAATTATTATTAAAAATCAACTACATAGGTTGAGATTTCAAATGAAATCAATAGCTTAATTGGAGATTATTTTAATAAATATTCTGCTATCGTTTCCAAGACAAAATATTTGAACTTTTATGACAATTTATAAAATTCTAAATGACATTCGAAAAAAAAATTCTTAAATTTCAAAAATCATTTAAAAAAATATCTTTTAAAAATATTATAGTAGAGTTATTTAATATTTTATTTCTAAAAATTATTAGATAAAATGATTAGATTATTGAAAATTATTATAAAATTCATTAAAATAAATCTTTAATCTAAAATTTTCTATTCAAAACCAAAATCGTAATGAATTAAATAAGTTGATGGTTGAAAAAGAGGCGTATGGTTTTTATATTATTACTAGGCGAACCCGTTGCAAACGGTGTTTACAATTTCAGTTTAAAATGAATTTATCGTGGTTTGCAGCAATTAATTAAATAGTTATTTGAAAACAATATTTTTCGTATACCTAATGATCATTTTTGAATAGAATATATACAATACGAAATCTAGTATTCAATTAACATTTTTTTAAAACACATAAAAATCAAATTACTATTTATAGAATTTTTTTTTTAATGATAGACAGTTTTATATTATTAACTGTAAAGGTTAGGCAATTAACACAGACTTTTTGAATGTGTTAGTAAAATAGAGTGGGGGGAGGGGGGGGGAAGTCCCTTGGCTCTGCATGGTATTTACATATTATATATAATAATATTAAAACAATTGTTTATTGATCGAATTTAACTTGTCTCGATGATATTAGTTCACATTTATCAGATTTTTTTCTTAAAGAAATTAGTAATTGAAAAAATGAATTGGACAACTTTTTAACAAAGCGTTGTAATGAGCCATTGCAACATAATCCAATAAATGAATTACTCCTTCATCAGGATGGTTTTCTTTTCCAAATTGATTTCGTTTTATCCATGTTTGTGTACTGGAATTTCAAATGACCTCCGTTTCTTTTAATTCCTCTTACCTTCTTTCTTCTCCTCGCAACTCGAAACTCATTTAGCTGATTGTTTTACTCATAAATGCGTACTAAATGCTTCAACTCATCGATCTTCTGCAAGTTTCTTTGTAAAACCACCTCAGCCTCAGTGGAGTGTTCTTTTTGTGACACCTTGTCATCACTATGTCGCTGTGTGGATGAGTTTTAAACAACTTACAATGTTGCTGATCTAAAGCAAGCACAACGTATGATGCGCAGTGTAGGCAACGCAGTGGAAAAAAATTCCCTTCCAAAGAGCTCAAATTTTGCTGGTAAACCGAAACAGAGGAATCAAGTTTGTTATACCAAAACGAGTTTTTCGTAACCCAAGGTTCCACTGTAAGTGACAGAATTGAAATTGGAACAATAGAAGGCTATTTAATTTAATTGCCGTGACCAAGAATTTTAGTTAAGTGAATTGTTTAACATATTGATGGACACGCAGAAAGAATTTAATATTAAGTAAATTTTAGATTATACGCCCAATTTTTTTTATAATAAGATTTTGTTTGATCTTTTTTTAATTATTATTTTAAATTAAATAAAATTATTTTTATGAAATTATTTATATCAATATCGCTCCTCTATAAGAATGATTTAAAAATAAATTAATTAAATCATTAAAATTAATAAATTAACAAAGAAGAACATGTTTTTTTTTAGATGTCATAATTCACTTACTCGTTAACTAATCCTAGGGATGTGTATCTGTCTGGACGTGATTTTCGATAAAAAACTGTAATTTCAGTGGGTGGCCGTAATGGATAACGACTTGGAATTCTCATTAAAGATTCAATCGATGTGCTATCCATTATTGAGATTACAGGCGTATTAAATAACATCTCTTCCTTGACAACCGGTCCATAACGTTTAAACATGTCTAACAATAATAATAATAATAATAATAACAACAACATTAATAATAATAATAATTACAATAATAATATCAATAATAATAATAATAATAATAATAATGACCCTTAGAAAAGAAAAGAAAAAAGGGTAGGTGAAATTTTACCAGTACGTAGTACTGAGTAAGTGTAATAAATCGGATAAAATAATGATAATAATAATAATAAGCAAACACAAACAAGAAAACGGAATCTCCATACATGTTATAAAGTAAGGCCTTCGACTCTGTCTGTACCTCACAAATGGTTAATTGAAATTCTTAAAATTTATAAAATATCACCGTCAATTATAAACTGTATGGAAAATATTATGAATGCATGGAAAACATGGACTTGATAAATGTGCAATAATTAATATAAAAAAAAGGAAAACCTGAACACTCGGGAGATTCAATAATGGGGAATGCAAATATGGAAAAATATATAAATATCTAGGAATTTTACAAAACTCCTCAATAGACCCTGAGACATATTTTATCAAGGTGAAAAATGGAGTTTTCAGGTGGAACCTTTTCATACTCTCTATCCCAGAACCCTATTATAAATACTCACCTCCTACAGACTTAAAATTCGATTATCATGTGCTGTACTAGGATTGTCCCATAATAAAAGATAAATTAATCGTTTCCAATCTCCTTCACCTTCGATTGATCAATAAAAAAAGGGGGGAAAAGTAACAATAAATAAAGTTAAGGATCTCTCTCTCACATCATCTATAAAACCGAGAAGGAAAAATACAGCAAATATCAAAATCTTGCGATGAAGCTAAAATCTCTTTGGAAATTGACTAGAATAAAGATAGTTCCAATGGTAATATTGATAGAAAGAATCATCATCATCATCATCATCATCAATAAGCCATTCTTCAAGTCCACTGCTCCTGTAGAATTTTCTATTTCGTAGTATCTTGCGCTGCTTGTTGTATCCAGTTCATGGTGATTTGTTTAATGTCATCGGACCATCTTGTTGGGGGTCGACCTCTGCTATAAAAAGCATTTTCTCTTGGCCTCCATTCGAGAATTCTCTTGTTCCATCGTCCATCAGAAAAGGTCACCCTGGACAATAGGAAGGTTGTACAGGTTCTAATGTACAAATATCTTGGTCATGAAATTCGATTAGGGTGAATTAACCAAACCTGGTGTATAAAATTGGCTTGGTCTTCGTTTGGAAGGTTAAAGAACCTGTCATGACATATGGCGCAGAGACTCTGATTCTGACGAAAAAATCAATTAAGAAGATCCGGAAAGATCCATGCTTGGTATATTGCTAAGAAACAGGGTTCCAAATAGCATCATCCGCCTGAGAACGCGTGTCGTTGATGTCGTTGATGTCGTTGAAAGAATGGGCACATAGCCAGAACATCTCCAGTAAAATTTAATGATAATTTCAAGATATTAGAACTATCAGTAAAGTTCTAATGCCATAAAGGAAAAAATAAAGTTTGTTGTGGGTCTCCACATACTTTTGAGCTCAATCATCAGAAAAATTTGGAGATAGATGAATAAAGTTTACTGACAATTAAAAATGTTAAGGATTGCTAAATGTTAATAATAATATTAATAATAATAATAATAATAATGATAAAATAAAAATCAATTACCTTGATAAGATTCATGAATCCGATCCATTTTATATTTACCAAATATTGGCCAATAAATCCATCGGGTGCCAAAAAATGGTAAGGCATATGGGCCAGGAATATCTTTCACCGTTTTAATACACTCTAAAATAAATATTTAAAAAGATAGATTTGTTTTTTACATAATTATTATATCACTACATAAAAAATAAATAAATAAATTAAAAATGACAAATATTCAAAATCGAAGAAAAATTATAATTTTTTTTATTATTATCTATTATTTTTAATAAATGATACTATCCTTATTTATTAGTAAAAATATTATTAGTACCTATCTTTATAAAATAACAAATTAATTTTTAAATAGATAATTTAATTAAAAATGTTATTAAAAACAAAATAAATTAAGATTAAATTATTATTATTATTATATAAAAAATTAATAAAGAAATTAATTAAAAATATATACATAATATTCCAAAATTTACCTTTTTATTTTTATTTTTTGAATTGAATTGAATTGAATTATAAGATAGTGTATAATATAAGTAAATAGGCTTGAGATCCACTATCGTAGCCCACCCCCCAAAAATAGATTTCCAAAATAGGCCATGAAAAATAGATATTCGAATTTTACAACCTCATTAGTATATAGAAAGAAAAACAAAGGATAACTGAACAGGTAGTGGGTCAAATAAATTGTTTTTTTGTTTTTTGTTTTTTGCAATTAAAGTTTGAAGGCCAAATGAATATAAAAGAAAGGTATTTTTAAAAAAGGGGAGCCATAATAAAAAAAAAGCCATAATAACAAAGCATCTTAAATATATTTTATTTTTATTTTTTTAATGGTTTATAAGAATTATAATTAAAACTAATTTCACGACCATTAATCATTTCTAAAAAATGAAAACATTTAGATATGTAGAGATGTTAATAATATCTAATTACATTTATGATTTTTACTTTGTTTATTAGGTAGAAGTTCAGTTAGGTTTAAAAAGTATTTTTTATTAGCCAATCACACATATAAAATATCTTTTCTCCCCATAACAGGGATTACAATTAATTTTTTTTACAGCTAATAGGTGATTCAAGGGTCGTAATTATATATATATATATATAAATTAATGTTTTTCTTGTCTTTTTACAATATGTTACAAATTTTTTTTGATGATACACTTTAAAATATATAGATAATTCAAATCTTTTGTCTAGAAAAAGGCTATATGAAAATACCTAGACTAAACATTATAGGTAGGAGTATAATATATTAAATGAATATATTTTATTTTATTATATGTGTTTCTTATCATATTATTATATTTTTCAGATAAAATTATTTTAATTCATTAATTAATAAATTATTTTAAATAAGAACACAAAAACAAAATGGATGAAAATCTTTTACATATAAACTTTTAACCAAATACTATGTACTACTTCGGGGGCACAGGGGGCAAAGCCCCCTGCCCAGTTGCGAAGAGCGCCGAATTAACAATAAAAAGGTAAATATATACGTAAATATTTAAATGAAAAGATGTCGTAGGCAAATGGCAATTTTAGGAAAATAGCATTTGTCTGGCCAAATAGCTTTAACTTGGCTAGGAAAATAGCTCAGAAAATGTCGGACATTGATTGGGCCGATGACAAATGAACGAGACATACGATCAGTGTATTCGTCTGCCTTTGCATTCCGTTAGTAAAAGTAGCAAACCTGGGAAAAAAAAAGTGGGAGGAAAGAAACAGAAAAAGTACCCAAATATATTATTTATTTTCAAAAAATCTTTTAATCAATTAAAAAGAATTTAATAACGAAACAAATAGTTTTAAAAAAAATCTGGCGTGTCTCCACTCGACTATCTCGCAAATTTGAATTGGATTAATTAACATATATTATTATATTTAAATTAAATTTTTTTAATTATATATTTAAATTATAAATTAATAAATATTATTTATAAACCAGCGCGTGTTTGGCTCTTTGTTGATGGGACCACGTCACGTGCTGGCGCGTGATTGTTAGTCAACCTTTTAAAAAATTAATTCCGGTACTTTCAGCGATTCAATCAAGCTGAAATTCTATACCAATAGCAGTTTTATACAATTTTTAATCATGTGAAAAACTATCAAACATATCTCTTTATTTTTACGGTCAGTTTAGAGGGAAAAAAATGAAAACGTTGTAGGTAATGAATGACCCTCTTCCGAAAGTGCTACATTTCTCACAAGTTGATAGAAAACTACGAATTTTGAATAATGCACGTATACCAAATTTCATGATTCTAGTTCAAATTGTTTTTTGCGTAATCTTGTCTACATGCACACATACATAATCACACACACAGAGATAGAGAGAGAGAGAGAGAGAGAGACATTTTTCTCAACTTTAGTGAAAATGACTCAGGGGCCTTCTAAACGTATAAAAACATCAAAATCTCTGGGGAGATAGTAAAAAGATATAAACAAAATAATTGGGATAAAATATTACTTATTCTCGAATTCTTTGGGTACTATATTGTTAAATATACTTGGTTTATAATAAACTATCCTTAAAATTAAATGGATTCAACATGAATTTTAATTACTTACGTTAGCACATCACTTTTCATTATGCATATTTATTTAAATACAACGAACAAAATATACTTGTTTAATGAGATTGCACTTTGAAAGCATTTGTCCAACAAAGATTTAGCCAAATGGCCTTTAGAGTCTAGGCAAATGCTATTTTCCTAAAGTTGTCATCTGTCTACGACATATACATAAGTATGTACATATTGTTATTTTATCGCATCTTAAATGACGCCTGAAATTTAGGCAGTCATCAAAATTAGAAAAATATATCAAATATTTCATTTAAAAAATATTAATTTAAAAGAAAAAACTTAAGATATAGAAAAAAAAAAATAGATAGAATTTTTAAATTACGATTATAAATAATATATAGAAGATATATATATATATTATTATTATTATATCTATAAATAAAAAACAAATATAATACCTGAAGATAAGAATGAAGATGAAGTTGGTGATGAACGAGAAAAACACCAACGGCGTGATTCATTTAGTATGATACATAAAACAAGTATAATAAATGCCAATTTATCCAATGAGAATAAAAATTCGAAACGCAAGGATTGAAACATTCTGAAATTAAAAAAAAAAAACAAAAAACAAATAATAATTTTAATTTCTCTCTCTCTCTCTCTCTCTCTATATATATATATATATATATATATATATAAAATTGTTTATTGAATTTGGCCTAGACTTGAACCCAAAATTGGTTGTTTTTAGAAGAGGGATGTAAGTCTTTGGAAAAAATTTCCATTTTCTTACTGCAAAGCAAAGTATAAGTTTTTTTTTTTTTTTATTTAATTTAGCAAGATATTCCTCAACTCAGGACGTTTTTAATAACCTTCAAGCGGGAGAATGAGAGCAGAGTCGTCTCCATTCAATTTTTATTATTCAAATTCGACATAAAACATTTGGCGAGATCTTCATAATAAGCAGAAGTTAAAATTTTGATCGTCTTCTCATATTCTTTCAAAGCCCTTTCACCCTTTCAATTTCTCCCCACTTCTAAATAGTATCCTTATTGGCAGTAATTAGCCCTAAAATAAATATTAAGTTGATGAGCAGATAAGTTCAGCAGAGATGAAGGGGGAAGAGGTGGGGGGGAGGGGGGTGGTAGTCCAATCTGGCGATAAATCAAGGCATGTATCCGGGACATCAGGGGGGTCAAAATTAGCAGACATTTGCATTAGATTGTCCATAAGGAATCCATCACAGGCCTCCTTGTGATTTCTACTGAGATTCGAATTGGAAAATATCTTGACATTTATAATGTTTATAATATTATTTACATAATATTTTGCCTACACACGATCTATTTAATAATTTTATATAAGATATGGGGAAGAAGACGGGTTTTCTGGGTGATTTTTGAGATCAAAGTGCCATACAATTATGTGGAGAAAACCTAATAACTATTCAACTCGTAAAAAAACATCCATAAGTCCATCCTATATTACATGTGAAATTTAGGTTTCTCTCTCAATATAGGGTGCCTACCAAATTATCCAAATAATATATATCTGTTATTTGTGCTAGGAACACAATCGAGAATTTTTAAAAAATCAAAAAGTGTGGGTGTGTTGTGGTGGGGGGTTAATTTCTTTTAGGTAACAAATATAATTATAAGAAAAAAAGCATTCAAGTTTTCGAGGAATCATTGAATGTATTTTGGAAAATGTGGATAAAATTTCTTTAATAATATGTATAATACTAGGTTATAAGTTATATATAACACACTATTATAGTATATATTATATACAATAGATGCTCAAAGCTCAATTATGATTGTGATTAGGGTAAATCAATAATTCATTTACATAATATAAAGTAGAAAGGAATGTAAAATATAATTTCAACGTGTTTAAAAATTTATTATGAATAAATTAAACATAATACGCTTAACATTTAATATAAGACAAGTATACAATGTAGTTAATTAGTTTTATAATAAAAGATTAAAAATATATTTTATTTATAAAAAATTGATTTTTTTTTATAATTGTCAGCTGGCACGTGTCTAAGAAAGGTTCATGTCATGTCTTTTTAAATCTTAAAAACAAATGAATTGAAATAAAGAAATTAATGCTTACATTTAAAAAAAAATTAATAGAATTAAATGAATTAAATGAAAAATTTCCATAAGAATTAGAAAATACAATAAAAAAAAAAAAAAGAAATCATCAATTAATTTTTAAAAAAAACTAATTTTTTTCTTCTTCTATTTCTATTTCAATGTTACCATTATTATTCTATTGTATCTTTTAATTTATATATAAACATTATACATATTATATATTGTCAGCACATTTCATAGAATTTCATGACCTGGAGAATTCAAATATGATTTTAGAATTTTTATATACATATCTGTCTGTTATTATTATTATTATTATTGTTATTTATTTTTATTATATGTATGATTATTATTAAATTACATCACACAAGATTCATTAATACCTATTATTTCAATATATAATATTAATTTTATTAATATCTAAACAATTAACCCTTAAATTAGTTTTTAAAATTTTATATAATATTGAATGTGTTGTTTATCTCCGATGGCTTATTACTCTCTCCATCCATCCATCCATTCATATATGTGTGTGTGTGTTTGTGTGTGTGTTTGATAATCTTCTATATATATAAAAAAAGGTTTTTGTCTGCACATTGCTCAGAATTTAAAAATTTTTGCATATCTTCGCGTTTCATGACCTCTAGAATCCAAAAGTGACTTTAGAATTTTTCACGTCTGTCTGTCTGTCTGTCTGTCTGTCTGTCTGTCTGTCTGTCTGTCTGTCTGTCTGTCTGTCTGTCTGTCTGTCTGTCTGTCTGTCTGTCTGTCTGTCCGGAAAATTACTATTTTATAGACTCAGAATTGGCTGAACCGATTTCTTTGAAATTACATCACAATATTCTTATATACCTCTAGAGTAACATAGGCTATAAATTTTATTAATATCTTATCAATAACCGCAGAAATTAATTTTTTAAAGTTTATATAATTCTCCGTGTTGTTCATTCAAGAGCAGCTCGCGGCTCACTGTCGGCCAAGCGGAATCATTTCAAACAATGAATTATCATAGAGATTCCCAATCGAAGAATTATTATAATATTTCCCTTTTTATTTTAAATTCTAATATACAAATATCAATTCAATTAAATAATTTATTCTAAAAGTTCTCAATTTAATTAAAATATTTATTAGATCATATTTTTATCTTAAATTATTTTTTATTTAATTGAATATTTCTTCTTTTCTATAATATATATATAATAATATATAAATTTTATCATTGAATAATAAAAAAAAATATTATTTAACCTGAATTAAAATGACTGAATTATATTATCTTTGTTTTTTATTTTAATTTAATTACTCTATTATTAATTAACTATATATATATATATATATTATATAAAAATTAAAATATGATGATATAAAGTTGTTTTAAATTTTTGACATTTTTAAATTGGGTATATTTTTTAAATTTATTAAAATGTCTTTTTTATTTATTATGTTTAAAAGATTCATTTTTATTATGTGATATTAATAAAAAATAACGATGCTCTGTGCAAGTCGAATCATGTTGCACATAATTAAATAACAATTGCCAAACAAAGAATATAATATTTTTTTAAATTCTTATATTTAAATATCATTTCAATTAAATAATTTATTCTAAAAGGTCTCATTTTAATTAATTTAATAAAATATTTAAATCACCATTCAATTTTTTATTAATAGGCTTCTTTTTTTATTTTTAATTTTTAATAAATTCTCTTTTTTTGATATGATATTAATAAAAAATAATATTAAATTGTATATATAAATATAAAAATTAGAATATTTGAATTTTTTTAAATTTTAACACATGTAATCAATCATATGCATTAAGAATGGAAAATTTTTAAAATCAACTTGCTATTAAATTCAGAAAAAAAATACTGATATATAGAATATATAGACTATTCGAATATAATTTAAAACTCTTTCTCTCCTTCTATTTTAAATTAAAAAAACGGAGTTTTAAGAAATTTAGATGCCATATGCAACATGGGTGGGTAAATGAATTGGGCTGGAAGAGGAGGCAATTTATAATTTTCTTCTAATTCAGATTTAGGACAAATCGTACAACATTATATCAAATCTCGCTAAGAACATTCAATATTTTTGTACACAAAATATTCAGAGTATTGGCTAAGCGTATCACTCACAATCAGTTTATATTGAAATTTATATAAATTAACAAAGTAAAAATTTTTATTTGTTTAAATTTTATTATAATGAATCAAAAAAAATTAAATATATAGATCACATGATTAAGAGAAGCAAAAAACTTGACAGAAAATAACTGTTGGATGGAGGTCGGACATGACAGAAACTGTAAGCGAAATCTTCATATTGCGACTAATAATTTTCAAATCCCCTAGCACCACAGAATTAGATAAGTTTCTTTTAAGGGAGGAAATTAACTATGATCTAAAAAAATTAATAAATGATCTTAATAATAAAAAAACAAATAAATCAATTAATTTAAATTAATACTATTTATGAATGTATATATTGGTAATTTATCTATAGTTTTATACCGTTAATTTTTATAAATTGTCTCAAGTCTCTATTTTTGCATTTTCTCAAGTTTCATTATAATTAAAAATATTCAATAATAATCTAGCAATGAAAATAAAAAACCAAAATGTAATGATCAAGAAATATTATACTCTATTTCACTATTATATCATATACAATACTTAAGAACCATAGGCGGAGGAAATATTAGATCTCATTGCTGGTTCAGGCCAAATCGAACAACATTAATTAAGATATTTTCATTATGACAGATATTAGGAAAAAAACCGCTAATGCAATATTTCTGTTCACTAATTATTTGTAGACTTTAGTAAAACATAGGCATGACTCAATAGATTCGGATAAACTTTTTCAAATTTTGATCTTCAAATTTGTCTTGAAGATAGTAAAAAAAGAGTAAGATGCGGAAATCAATTGTAAAATATTAGGTTACCCAGACGACTTAAATATAATAGGAGATTCGGCAATTGCAATTACAAACAGCGAGGAAAAATTAATGGAGGTTTGAAATTAATAGTGATAAGAAAAAATATTTAGTAACAAAGAGGAAGAGTATTAACATACAAAATCTTAATATACAAAATGTAAAATTTGAATATGTAGAAAAATTGAATGTAATCACGAAGGATAATAATATTTGAGAAGAATTTAAATCGGGGTTGCAATCGGGAGACGCCTGTTATCTTGCAATAAAGAGGCTTATCTCATCAAAATTATTATCAAAGGGAATATATAAAAAAATTAATTTCCTGTTGCATTATATGGGTGGGAGGCATGGTCTATGACCCTTGGAGATGAGAGTAGATTCAGAGTATTTGAGAATAGGATTCTTCCCTGCATTTATTGGCCAAAGAAAGATGAGGTCACCGGGGAATGGGAGAGACTGCAGAACAAGAAATTGCATGGTCTCTCTGCATCTTCAGAAATAGTTAGGGTTATAAAAGGGAAAAAGCTGCGATAGGCAGGGCACGTGGCTAGAATGGGAGAGGAAAAGGATATTGGTGGGGAGACCGATTGGAAAACGTCCGCTTGGAAAACCAATGACGCGTAGGAAGGGACGTAAGAGAGATGGAACAAGGGCTCAGGATAGGGACACTTGGAGAAATGTGGTTGTTGCGGCTAAGAACTTTCGAGTATCTTTGAGCCACATAGGTAGATAGATATAACATATACAATAATAATATATATAATTAATATAGTGATTAAATTAAAATAGATTTTTTAAATAAGAACACAAAAAGAAATGAATGTTTTATGTAATATACTGATTGAAACAAAATGGATGAAAACCTTTTACTACTTTCAACCACCAAATACTATGTACCACTCGGGGGTACAGGGGGCGGAGCCCCCGTCTAGGTGTGAAGAGCGCCGAAGGCGCTCTGAGCAGCTAGTATAATATAATAATTCTAGCAATCCTCATACAAATTAATATTTTAATATTTTAATTTTAATATTTAATTATTTATTTTAGGTTTCTAATATTCCAATATAATATCATTTCATTTAAATAATTTATTCTATAAATTCTCATTTTAATTAATTTAATAAAATATTTTGGATCATATAGGTAATCTTAAATTATTATTATTATTATTATTATTTTAAAATTATTATTAGTTTATAAGTTTATTTGAAATGTATTCGTTTCTAAAGTCGGCTCCAGACATGCGGTGTTTTTGCCAAATATTAGAGCAAAACATTTGTAAAACACACCGTGGATGTGTGTGGATGGGTTGCTTGCCCTGTGCTTGGTATACTCCAGTATACTCACTCGTATGCCGAGCACAAACATTCGGGTGCGAGCACATTCGACGAATATTTGTTATTAGGCCAACTCCAATACAGGCATCTAAACTTGGTGCTCGGTATTTGGTAAATATTCGTTATTTGACAAACACTGCAAGCTTTTGAAACCAAGTCCGAAAAAGAAAATAGATTGAACGCCATCTGATGTTTATATTATATACAATTAATTAATTAATTAATTTTGAATTTTGAAATTAAAAAGAAAAAATAATTTAGGCAAATTTTATATAAATTTAAACATAAACAAATAAATTTATTAAAAAGTTTATTTTTTACTGATAGACGATAGAAATCACACCAAATTTCACATGTGGAGATTTTTATATATTAGCTCCACGAATCATCATGCATTTTAACATTTTAACGTATTAACAGAAAAAAGTATTTTTAGCATGATGTACAAATAAACATTTATTAAATATTATCTTATCTTTTTAATTTGTAACATTTTTTTTGTTTTGTTTTTTTTTTTGGAAATTTTGAAAATATCTTTTAAAAAAAATTTCCAATTATTTCTATTAATTTTCATTTCATTTTCTTTTCTTTTCTTTTCTTATGTAAAATGTGTGTGTATGTGTGTGTGTCTGTGTGTGTTACAATAAAGAATATAATATATTTTATATACGAATATATACTTAATTAAATATATCGATATTTATTTATTTATATTAAATAGCTATTATATCTTTGATTAACACACAAGAAATATTAAAGGATGAATGATTAGTGGCATAATCAATATCGAGAAACAAGACATTCTTCTTCTCTTCACCATTCATTCATTCATTCATCCGATTAGAATAATTTTTTCCATACAACATGAATAGATTATTCATTAATTCTTCTTCCTCTTGGCCAACAACAAGAAACATTCCAGTCTCTTTTCTTTCTCTCTAACTTGTTTTTAAAAAAAAAAATTAAAAAAATCAAATAAAAAAAAAAAAAAAAAAAAAAAAAAATCAAAGTTCATTTCCCTATGATATATAATTTTTGTTGATAACCTTTCCAACAAAAATTTTGATAGACAATCAAAAAAATAAGCCACTTATCATCAATATGAATAATTAATTTTAAAATATTTAATAAACAACATTCAAATAATTTATTTCTGTTTATTAGATTAGATTTTAAAATAAAAATATAATATATTCAGAATTATTCTATGAACAAATAATAAATAAAGTTTCTAAAAAATTTCTACCTATCCTATATTTTTTAGATTATTATTATATCTAATGTTATTTTATCTACTGTAGTAGTAAAAATTGATATGATATAAATAATGGAATCCATTTGCAATAAAGAAGTAAGTTGGTCTTAAAGAAAAATGCATTTGTAAAATAATAATAGTAGTATTGTGTATAGGAGGTATACAGGCTAGACACTAGAACAATGGAAATCCATCGACACAATTTAATATAATATATATATTATATATATACTATATTCTAAAACAGGAATGGCGATTTTTTTTTCAATGTGCGTACCATAAGTGTTATAAAAAAATCTTTATGGAGTAACTAACGTGCCACAATAAAATTGTTATGATTTTTCTCATTTTTATTTTATTTTATACATTTTTGTTTGTTTTCACAATCCAGAAAAAAAAAAACTAAAATGCCGCCACGTTACCTTTTTGCTTCAAAAATCTTAGTTAAAGTGTAAAGAAACGAAAAGCTAAAATTGTTATGCAACTTTCTTTATAGGACACAGATAATCTGCAAATTTTTTTCAGAACTTATTAGGATATCATTAATGTAATATCCACAAAATTCTTGAAAATTATTTCTATTATTATTATGTTTGATCTCACGTCCGCCCATCGCGATCGTTTCTCAATTGGTTTCCCCACATCCAACATCCAACATCCAAGTTTCTAGCTAAAATGTTCTCAGTCTTTCTACCACGGGGAATCCGCCTACCGCAACAAATTTAATTTACATTCGATTGATTATTTGAATTAAAATTTAAACAAATTTTTATTTTTTTTTTTTTTTTTTTTTTTTGGAAAAATAATTTTATTTTTTCATTTAATATTTTCGAATAAAATCTTTTATAAATATAAACTGTTGAGCTGGAGACTAAGCCAGAGTTTTACAAAATTATCATCAACAAAATATCTTAAATTATAAATTTTAAGGTAAATGTTCAACATTATTATATAAAACTTACATACCTACATTCAGGTATCATTGGAATCATTTATTTAACTATTTTTTTAGTACTTGCTTTTACTAAAAGTATCTAACAATATTTTAAACTGATATATATATATATATATATATATCAGGGCTTCGAACCGTTATTTTTTTCGTTTCGGTTTTCGTTCCGGTTCAATAAAAAAAAATATCAGTTCGGTTCCGGTTTTCGTTCCGGCAAAAATACCGTTTTTTTCGGTTTTCGGTTCAGTTCCGATTAATTAATTTTAAAGACCTTTTATTTGTATTAGAAATTTAGGTCGAGGTATGCCGAGTCTGCCATAAATATATAAAAATATTTCTTGCTACCACCCTAAATCATACTACATGAATTGATACAATATAATATAAATAATAATAATTAATTAAAGGTATAATAATTAGAAGTATATAATATAAGATGTTAATATAATTTATTAAACGGAACAAATAAGTATGAATATTTTTTTACATCCTTCTAGTTTCACAAACACTCAACAAACGAAACAAATTCGTATATTTAATGTTAAAGTATACAGGATTCTTGGATATATTTACTTACAATTATAACTATAACTAGCTGCTCAGAGCGCCTTCGGCGCTCTTCACACCTAGACGGGGGCTCCGCCCCCTGTACCCCCGAGTTGTACATAGTATTTGGTGGTTGAAAGTATTAAAAGGTTTTCATCCATTTTGTTTCAATCAGTATATTACATAAAACATTCATTTCTTTTTGTGTTCTTATTTAAAAAATATATTTTAATTTAATCACTATATTAATTATATATATTATTATTGTATATGTTATATCTATCTACCTATGTGGCTCAAAGATACTCTAAAGTTCTTAGCCGCAACAACCACATTTCTCCAAGTGTCCCTATCCTGAGCCCTTGTTCCATCTCTCTTACGTCCCTTCCTACGCGTCATTGGTTTTCCAAGCGGACGTTTTCCAATCGGTCTTCCCACCAATATCTCTTTCCTCTCCCATTCTAGCCACGTGCCCTGCCTATCGCAGCTTTTTCCCTTTTATAACCCTAACTATTTCTGAAGATGCAGAGAGACCATGCAATTTCTTGTTATGCTGTCTCCCCCATTCCCCGGTGACCTCATCTTTCTTTGGCCAATAAATGCAGGGAAGAATCCTATTCTCAAATACTCTGAATCTACTCTCATCTCCAAGGGTCATAGACCATGCCTCCCACCCATATAATGCAACAGGCAAAATAATCTTTTTATATATTCCCTTTGATAATAATTTTGAAGAGATAAGCCTCTTTATTGCAAATAACAGGCGTTTCCCGATTGCAACCCCGATTTAAATTCTTCTCAAATATTATTATCCTTCGTGATTACATTCAATTTTTCTACATATTCAAATTCTACATTTTGTATCTTAAGATTTTGTATGTTAATACTCTTCCTCTTTGTTACTAAATATTTTTTCTTATCACTATTAATTTCAAACCTCCATTAAATTTTCCTCGCTATCTGTAATTGAAATTGCCGAATCTCCTATTATATTTAAGTCGTCTGAGTAACCTAATATTTTACAATTGATTTCCGCATCTTACTCTTTCTTTACTACCTTCAAGACAAATTTGAAGATCAAAATTTGAAAAAGTTTATGCTGATCTATATTGAGTCATGCGTATCTTTTACTAAAGTCTACAAATAATTAGTGAACAGAAATATTGAATTCGCGATTTTTTTCCCTAATATCTGTCATAATGAAAATATCTTAATTAATGTTGATCGATTTGGCCTGAACCCGCAATGATATCTCCTAATATTTCCTCCGCCTATGGTTCTTAAGTATTTTCTCTGTTATAATAGTATAATATATCTTGATCATTACATTTTGATATTTTATTTTCATTGCTAGATTATTATTGAATATTTTTAATTATAATGAAAATTGAGAAAATGCAAAAATAGAGACTTGAGACAATTTATAAAAATTAACGGTATAAAACTATAGATAAATGACCAATATATACATTCATTAATAGTATTAATTTTAATTAATTGATTTATTTGTTTTTTTTATTATTAAGTTCAATTATTAATTTTTTTAGATCATAGTTATTTTCCTCCCTTAAAAGAAACTTATCTAATTCTGTGGTGCCAGGGGATTTGAAAATCATTCGTCGCAATATGAAGATTTCGCTTACAGTTTCTGTCATGTCCGACCTCCATCCAACAGTTATTTTCTGTTAAGTTTTTTGTTTCTCTTAATCATGTGATCTATATATTTAATTTTTTTTGATTCATTATAATAAAATTTAAACAAATAAAAATTTTTACTTTGTTAATTTATATAAATTTCAATATAAACTGATTGTGAGTGATACGCTTAGCCAATACTCTGAATAATTTGTGTACAAAAATATTGAATGTTCTTAGCGAGATTTGATATAATGTTGTACGATTTGTCCTAAATCTGAATTATAAGAAAATTATAAATTGCATTAAAATGAGACCTTTTAGAATAAATTATTTAATTGAAATGATATTTAAATATAAGAATTTAAAAAAATATTATATTCTTTGTTTGGCAATTGTTATTTAATTATGTGCAACATGATTCGACTTGCACAGAGCATCGTTATTTTTTATTAATATCACATAATAAAAATGAATCTTTTAAACATAATAAATAAAAAAGACATTTTAATAAATTTAAAAAATATACCCAATTTAAAAATGTCAAAAATTTAAAACAACTTTATATCATCATATTTTAATTTTTATATAATATATATATATATTTAGTAATTAATAATAGAGTAATTAAATTAAAATAAAAAACAAAGATAATATAATTCAGTCATTTTAATTCAGGTTAAATAATATTTTTTTTTATTATTCAATGATAAAATTTATATATTATTATATATATATTATAGAAAAGAAGAAATATTCAATTAAATAAAAAATAATTTAAGATAAAAATATGATCTAATAAATATTTTAATTAAATTGAGAACTTTTAGAATAAATTATTTAATTGAATTGATATTTGTATATTAGAATTTAAAATAAAAAGGGAAATATTATAATAATTCTTTGATTGGGAATAGCTATGATAATTCATTGTTTGAAATGATTCCGCTAGGCCGACAGTGAGCCGCGAGCTGCTCTTGAATGAACAACACGGAGAATTATATAAACTTTAAAAAATTAATTTCTGCGGTTATTGATAAGATATTAATAAAATTTATAGCCTATGTTACTCTAGAGGTATATAAGAATATTGTGATGTAATTTCAAAGAAATCGGTTCAGCCAATTCTGAGTCTATAAAATAGTAATTTTCCGGACAGACAGACCGACAGACAGACAGACCGACAGACAGACAGAC
The DNA here is from genome assembly GCA_963082975.1 of Labia minor. Classification (NCBI taxonomy): domain Eukaryota; kingdom Metazoa; phylum Arthropoda; class Insecta; order Dermaptera; family Spongiphoridae; genus Labia; species Labia minor. The sequence continues at coordinate 750,098 of OY720350.1, read as the reverse complement.
AGACAGACAGACAGACAGACAGACATGAAAAATTCTAAAGTCACTTTTGGATTCTAGAGGTCATGAAACGCGAAGATATGCAAAAATTTTTAAATTCTGAGCAATGTGCAGACAAAAACCTTTTTTTATATATATAGACTAGCTGCTCAGAGCGCCTTCGGCGCTCTTCACACCTAGACGGGGGCTCCGCCCCCTGTACCCCCGAGTGTTACATAGTATTTGGTGGTTGAAAGTAGTAAAAGGTTTTCATCCATTTTGTTTCAATCAGTATATTACATAAAACATTCATTTCTTTTTGTGTTCTTATTTAAAAAATATATTTTAATTTAATCACTATATTAATTATATATTATTATTGTATATGCTATATCTATCTACCTATGTGGCTCAAAGATACTCGAAAGTTCTTAGCGGCAACAACCACATTTCTCCAAGTGTCCCTATCCTGAGCCCTTGTTCCATCTCTCTTACGTCCCTTCCTACGCGTTTTTTTCCAAGCGGACGTTTTCCAATCGGTCTTCCCACCAATATCTTTTTCCTCTCCCATTCTAGCCACGTGCCCTGCCTATCGCAGCTTTTTCCCTTTTATAACCCTAACTATTTCTGAAGATGCAGAGAGGCCATGCAATTTCTTGTTATGTAGTCTCCCCCATACCCGGTGACCTCATCTTTCTTTGGCCAATAAATGCAGGGAAGAATCCTATTCTCAAATACTCTGAATCTACTCTCATCTCCAAGGGTCATAGACCATGCCTGCCACCCATATAATGCAACAGGCAAAATAATCTTTTTATATATTCCCTTTGATAATAATTTTCAAGAGATAAGCCTCTTTATTGCAGATAACAGGCGTTTCCCGATTGCAACCCCGATTTAAATTCTTCTCAAATATTATTATCCTTCGTGTTTACATTCAATTTTTCTACATATTCAAATTCTACATTTTGTATCTTAAGATTTTGTATGTTAATACTCTTCCTCTTTGTTACTAAATATTTTTTCTTATCACTATTAATTTCAAACCTCCATTAAATTATCTGTAATTGCAATTGCCGAATCTCCTATTATATTTAAGTCGTCTGGGTAACCTAATATTTTACAATTGATTTCCGCATCTTATTCTTTCTTTACTACCTTCAAGACAAATTTGAAGATTGAAAATTTGAAAAAGTTTATCCGGATCTATTGAGTCATGCGTATGTTTTACTAATGTCTACAAATAATTAGTGAATAGAAATATTGAATTCGCGGTTTTTTTCCTAATATCTGTCATAATGAAAATATCTTAATTAATGTTGGTCGATTTGGCCTGAACCCGCAATGATATCTCCTAATATTTCCTCCGCCTATGGTTCTTAAGTATTGTATATGTTATAATAGTGAAATAGAGTATAATATTTCTTGATCATTACATTTTGGTATTTTATTTTCATTGCTAGATTATTATTGAATATTTTTAATTATAATGAAACTTGAGAAAATGCAAAAATAGAGACTTGAGACCAGGGCCGCGGCGTGCACGTGTGCAAGGTGGGCGCTGCCCACGGGCGCCTGGTGTAGGGGGCGCCAAACTGACCATTCTTTTTTTATTTTATTTTAAGTGTTTTAAAAATGAATCAATATAATTGTGTACGTGAATCCTACGACACGTTTAAATATATTTTCCAAATTTGTTTGTTTTACTGCGTATCTTTCTAACCTTGCCCGTAACTGTAGCTTCGGGTGAACGAAGCTTCTCTAAGTTAAAAATTATAAAAACGAATTTGCGTTCGACATTGTCGCAGGAGCGCTTAACAGATCTTTCTATGATAGCAATAGAAAATGAAATCATGGATAACTTAGAAATATATGATATTATTAAAGGTTTTGTAGCTTCAAAGGCTCGAAGAATCCGAATAGTATAGTTTTGTGATGGAATTTCATATTGTATTATGTTTTCATTTTTGAATTTTTTTTTATGTTTATTGTTCTAGAAATTTAACCTTGTTTCTATTGTTAATGAGTTAATTATTTTGTTATTTCCTATTATTATGTAGATAAATTCCTCTGTATTCATAAACACAGTTTTCAAAATTAAATGTTTTATTTGATTTTATTGTTCTATTGATAGAGGGGGCGCTTTTTAAAAATTTGCACACGGGCGCTTTGCACCCACGTCGCGGCCCTGCTTGAGACAATTTATAAAAATTAACGGTATAAAACTATAGATAAATGACCAATATATACATTCATTAATTGATTTATTTGTTTTTTTATTATTAAGTTCATTTATTAATTTTTTTAGATCATAGTTATTTTCCTTAAAAGAAACTTAAATTCTGTGGTGCTAGGGGATTTGAAAATCATTCGTCGCAATATGAAGATTTCGCTTACAGTTTCTGTCATGTCCGACCTCCATCCAACAGTTATTTTCTGTCAAGTTTTTTGCTTCTCTTAATCATGTGATCTATATATTTAATTTTTTTTGATTCATTATAATAAAATTTAGACAAATAAAAATTTTTACTTTGTTAATTTATATAAATTTCAATATAAACTGATTGTGAGTGATACGCTTAGCCAATACTCTGAATAATTTGTGTACAAAAATATTGAATGTTCTTAGCGAGATTTGATATAATGTTGTACGATTTGTCCTAAATCTGAATTAGAAGAAAATTATAAATTGCCTCCTCTTCCAGCCCAATTCATTTACCCACCCATGTTGCATATGGCATCTAAATTTCTTAAAACTCCGTTTTTTTAATTTAAAATAGAAGGAGAGAAAGAGAGTTTTAAATTATATTCGAATAGTCTATATATTCTATATATCAGTATTTTTTTTCTGAATTTAATAGCAAGTTGATTTTAAAAATTTTCAATTCTTAATGCATATGATTGATTACATGTGTTAAAATTTAAAAAAATTCAAATATTCTAATTTTTATATTTATATACAATTTAATATTATTTTTTATTAATATCATATCAAAAAAAGAGAATTTATTAAAAATTAAAAATAAAAAAAGAAGCCTATTAATAAAAAATTGAATGGTGATTTAAATATTTTATTAAATTAATTAAAATGAGACCTTTTAGAATAAATTATTTAATTGAAATGATATTTAAATATAAGAATTTAAAAAAATATTATATTCTTTGTTTGGCAATTGTTATTTAATTATGTGCAACATGATTCGACTTGCACAGAGCATCGTTATTTTTTATTAATATCACATAATAAAAATGAATCTTTTAAACATAATAAATAAAAAAGACATTTTAATAAATTTAAAAAATATACCCAATTTAAAAATGTCAAAAATTTAAAACAACTTTATATCATCATATTTTAATTTTTATATAATATATATATATATATATAGTTAATTAATAATAGAGTAATTAAATTAAAATAAAAAACAAAGATAATATAATTCAGTCATTTTAATTCAGGTTAAATAATATTTTTTTTTATTATTCAATGATAAAATTTATATATTATTATATATATATTATAGAAAAGAAGAAATATTCAATTAAATAAAAAATAATCTATATATATAAAAAAAGGTTTTTGTCTGCACATTGCTCAGAATTTAAAAATTTTTGCATATCTTCGCGTTTCATGACCTCTAGAATCCAAAAGTGACTTTAGAATTTTTCATGTCTGTCTGTCTGTCTGTCTGTCTGTCTGTCTGTCTGTCTGTCGGTCTGTCTGTCTGTCGGTCTGTCTGTCCGGAAAATTACTATTTTATAGACTCAGAATTGGCTGAACCGATTTCTTTGAAATTACATCACAATATTCTTATATACCTCTAGAGTAACATAGGCTATAAATTTTATTAATATATTATCAATAACCGCAGAAATTAATTTTTTAAAGTTTAGATAATTCTCCGTGTTGTTCATTCAAGAGCAGCTCGCGGCTCACTGTCGGCCTAGCGGAATTATTTCAAACAATGAATTATCATAGCGATTCCCAATAAAAGAATTATTATAATATTTCCCTTTTTATTTTAAATTCTAATATTTAAATATCAATTCAATTAAATCATTTATTCTAAAAGTTCCCATTTTCATTAATTTAATAAAATATTTAGATCATATTTATATTAACTTAATTTTTATTTATTCTTTCTATATATTTGAATATTTCTTCTTTTCTATATGAAAGTGAAAGGTTAAAAAATCTCGCTAAGAACATTCAATATTTCTATACACAAATTATTCAGAGTATTGGCAAAGCGTATCACTCACAATCAGTGTAAATTGAAATTTATATAAATTAACAAAGTGAAAATTTTTATTTGTTTAAATTTTATTACAATGAATCAAAAAAAAATTAAATATATAGATCACATGATTAAGAGAATCAAGAAACTTGAGGGAAATAACTGTTGGACGGAGGTCGGACATGACAGAAAAACTGTAAGCGAAATCTTCATATTGCGACTAATATAATTTTCAAATCCCCTAGCACCACAGAATTAGATAAGTTTCTTTTAAGGGAGGAAAATAACTATGATCTAAAAAAATTAATAAATGAACTTAATAATAAAAAAACAAATAAATCAATTAATTTAAATTAATACTATTAATGAATGTATATATTGGTAATTTATCTATAGTTTTATACCGTTAATTTTTATAAATTGTCTCAAGTCTCTATTTTTGCATTTTCTCAATTTTCATTATAATTAAAAATATTCAATAATAATCTAGCAATGAAAATAAAATATCAAAATGTAATGATCAAGAAATATTATACTCTATTTCACTATTATAACATATACAATACTTAAGAACCATAGGCGGAGGAAATATTAGGAGATATCATTGCGGGTTCAGGCCAAATCGATCAACATTAATTAAGATATTTTCATTATGACAGATATTAGGAAAAAAACTGCGAATTCAATATTTCTGTTCACTAATTATTTGTAGACTTTAGTAAAACATACACATGATTCAATATAGATAAGCATAAACTTTTTCAAATTTTGATCTTCAAATTTGTCTTGAAGGTAGTAAAGAAAGAATAAGATGCGGAAATCAATTGTAAAATGTTAGGTTACCCAGACGACTTAAATATAATAGGAGATTAGGAAATTGCAATTGAAGATAGCGAGGAAAAATTAATGGAGGTTTGAAATTAATAGTGATAAGAAAAAATATTTAGTAACAAAGAGGAAGAGTATTAACATACAAAATCTTAAGATACAAAATGTAGAATTTGAATATGTAGAAAAATTGAATGTAATCACGAAGGATAATAATATTTGAGAAGAATTTAAATCGGGGTTGCAATCGGGAAACGACTTGTTATCTTGCAATAAAGAGGCTTATCTCTTCAAAATTATTATCAAAGGAAATATATAAAAAAATTATTTTGCCTGTTGCATTATATGGGTGGGAGGCATGGTTTATGACCCTGGGAGATGAGAGTAGATTCAGAGTATTTGAGAATAGGATTCTTCCCTGCATTTATTGGCCAAAGAAAGATGAGGTCACCGGGGAATGGGGGAGACAGCATAACAAGAAATTGCATGGTCTCTCTGCATCTTCAGAAATAGTTAGGGTTATAAAAGGGAAAAAGCTGCGATAGGCAGGGCACGTGGCTAGAATGGGAGAGGAAAAAGATATTGGTGGGGAGACCGATTGGAAAACGTCCGCTTGGAAAACCAATGACGCGTAGGAAGGGACGTAAGAGAGATGGGACAAGGGCTTAGGATAGGGACAATTGGAGAAATGTGGTTGTTGCGGCCAAGAACTTTCGAGTATCTTTGAGCCACATAGATAGATAGATATAACATATACAATAATAATAATATATATAATTAATTTACTGATTAAATTAAAATAGATTTTGAATAAGAACACAAAAAGAAATGAATGTTTTATGTAATATACGGATTGAAACAAAATGGATGAAAACCTTTTACTACTTTCAACCAAATACTATGTACCACCCGGGGGTACAGGGGGCGGAGCCCCCGTCTAGGTGTGAAGAGCGCCGAAGGCGCTCTGAGCAGCTAGTTTAAGATAAAAATATGATCTAATAAATATTTTAATTAAATTGAGAACTTTTAGAATAAATTATTTAATTGAATTGATATTTGTATATTAGAATTTAAAATAAAAAGGGAAATATTATAATAATTCTTTGATTGGGAATAGCTATGATAATTCATTGTTTGAAATGATTCCGCTAGGCCGGCAGTGAGCCGCGAGCTGCTCTTGAATGAACAACACGGAGAATTATATAAACTTTAAAAAATTAATTTCTGCGGTTATTGTTGACATATAAATAAAATTTATAGCCTATGTTACTCTAGGGGTATATAAGAATATTGTGATGTAATTTCAAAGAAATCGGTTCAGCCAATTCTGAGTCTATAAAATAGTAATTTTCCGGACAGACAGACCGACAGACAGACAGACCGACAGACAGACAGACAGACAGACAGACAGACGTGAAAAATTCTAAAGTCACTTTTGGATTCTAGAGGTCATGAAACGCGAAGATATGCAAAAATTTTTAAATTCTGAGCAATGTGCAGACAAAAACCTTTTTTTATATATATAGATTATAAAAGATGAAAATTATACCTCTAATTATTAAAATATCTTCCAATATATTTGTATTTAAACTATTTCTATTGTCTCGTAAAATAAACTTTAAACCAGAGAAAGCTCTTTCAACACTAACAACTTGTGTTGGAGTAGCTCCTAAAACCACCATTGCAATTTTGTTAAAATGAGGATATGTATTTTTATTTTCCTCCCAAAATTCTAAAATATGTTTTTTACTGTCTAATCTTCGTACTTGGTCAAAGTTATTCAATATTTGTTTAAATTTATTTAATAATTTTATTTATATTTATGAATCATTTTCTTTATATCAATACATAACCCTGTAACAAATGGAATAAATAATTTAAAAAATTAATACTATCATTAAATCAAAATATCAGTATTAAACAAACGATGAAAACATTAAATTCTGTATTGCGACTACGAGACGCTGCCAACACAACCGAAGGGAGAGTATGACTAGGACACTAATTTTTGAAACAAAGTTTTTAGCGACACCATGCAGTACGAGACATAACTAATTGAAAAAAATTCGGGCTTGGGTGTTGCCAAAACGCCCAAAAACACCACTTCTGGCAACTCTGGATTGAACACTGAACTGAAATAAACCGATATTATTTTTTTCGGTTCAGCTCCGGTTTTCGTTCCGGCAAAAATACCGGTTTTTTTCGGTTTTCGGTTCAGTTCCGGTTCGAAGCCCTGATATATATTAATAAAAGCCTATGATTTATAAAATAAACATCAAATAAAATATGTATCGACCGCTTATAATTTAAAATTAGTTTTTTAAAAGGAAATTCTAAAAAAAAAAAAAAACGTAACTGATGGAGGCAGTGGACAGGTACCATAATGAGGACATGCAATGCGGGTGGGGTCCAATAGTAAAGGGACTATCTAAGCATTTCTCGTAATTAAGTTACATTTCAATGATAATGATTGCAATAAGATGATTATTTTACAGCTATTATACCACAATTGCATTTAAACAAGCAAAATACTCTGACACGTCCATTTCCAAAGGCTTTTAAACAAAGAATGAATGGACAGATGGAAATAAAATTTTCAGTGTGTTCCTATGAAAGATTAAATATTAAACTGGCGTATTAATTTTGATTCTTCTACTGGTTTAAAGATATCGCTTTCAAAAATTTTCAACTAAACCTGTACATATCCTACTACAATATAACATAATTTAGGTGTTTATATTTTAATAATAAATTGCAATGGCCACATTTATTTCTTTTGTGATTTACAGTGTATAAATGTGAAAGAAATGTAGAATGGATTGATTTAGGGGGGGGGGGGGGATGTAAATTAAGTTATAGTAGAGGTCAGAGTAGATCCCCCGGGATTAATTATGAATATGGATCTCACTGCCCTGACATTTCAGTAATTCCATGTTCAATTTGGTAAAAAGTAATGTAGATTAATTTTAGTTAACCTATACTAAGTAGATATGTAGATAAATAAATATTCAGTTCCAAAAATTGATATCATAAATTATAAATTAAGTGTGGATTGAAAAAAGTTAAGATTATTAAAAAAATAATTTTGTCTCTGCGTGTGCCATTCAATTTTTCAAATATGCCACTTGAAAGGTATAAAATATAAATTTGTTAATGTGCAGTTGTTGCAGTTTCCTCACCAATTCATTTGTAGATAAAACAAAACACTGACAATTAATCGAAATGTACCTACACCCACGCTCAAAATTGAATAATTATTTAGTAATAGAACTAAATAAAATAATATTAAATACTATTTGTTTATTTTTTGTGCATTTACAGTTTACCTCATTAATTTGATTTAATATTTAAATTTAATTTAATATATTATTTAAACAAGTTTTAAATCTAAGAATAATTTTATTTATTTTTCTAATAAACCATGAACTAGAACTTGATTTTTTTTTTTTTTTTATTTTTTATCATTAATATTTTTTATATTCTTCGATAAAAAGAAAAAAATAATATGAAAAAAAAAACAAGTGTGATAACTAAATGAAAGATTGAATGAGATATAAATATATCATATATCATATATATAATATTATGAGAAATTATTTTCTGGTTACTCTCGCGTTCCATTGTGACGTTTCGGCGTCCTTTTTGGCACCATTTTGAAAAGAGTTTATTTAGGAGGGTATTTTTTTTTGGGAATTTTAGGTCTTAATATATATATATGTATGATCAAGAGCCGATGTGGGAATTTTGGATTAAATGGGCGGATGATTTTGAATTTACTCTGTTCTGAAACTCTAAACGCTAACCCTCGAGCTCTGAGCCCTGACACACGTCTGCTCCTGATGACAAGCTGTGTAACCCAAATCCCAAATCTAACAATGGAACGTAACTAGGAATAATCCGGAAATAATTTCTCATAATAATAAAAACTTTCACAAACAAACATATATATTATTATTATTATTATTATTATTATTATATATGTAAACCAACAGGGAAATTTATAATTTATTTTTTTTCTTTTTTATACATGTAGGTACACATATATCTAAATGTAGTTTTGGTATGATGATAATCATATTTACAATATAATTAAGATGTAGATTAAAAAGATTGATATCAGACATAAAAAAGAATTTGTTGTTTTATAATACTTATAATTTATTACATCTTATGATAGATAAATATGCTAATGTGATTTTATCAATATTAATATTAAGAGTACATGTTTCAGCAATCCAAGTTATTTACCGAGTTTTTCCCTATTTTGGTTTATTAATTTTTACACATCATAAATTGAAAAATTCATTTGTTTAAAAAAATTTTCATCTATTTATAAAATATAGAATAAAAGTAGGCTCTTAAATTATTAATTTAATTAACAAGTTACAGGAGGGGAGAGTAGGGGAACCTTCGAATAATTTTCACCTCAAAATTTTTAAAGAATTAAATTATTAATGATTATTTCTCGGATAATACTAATCACGAAATTCAAATTTTGACGAAAATACATAAATATATCTATTATTTTAGAATACTATAAACGAATGGACCATAATTCCGTGTTTTCTTTTAAGTTAAAATAATATAAAATTATTATAATTTCTCTGATCACTTGAATTAACTGGCCATTTACTACCATTGACTAGTAAATGCATCATCTACATACATCTCGTAGGTATATAGGTGTACTAGTATTTAAATATATTATAAAAAAAAGCTTTTTGTCTGCATATTGCTCAGAATTTAAAATTTCTTTGCGTTTCATCATCACCTCTAAAATAATCCAAAAGTGATTTTTAGAATTTTTCATGTTTGTCTGTCTGTCTGTATGACTGGCTGGCTGGAAATTCTGACGTTATAGACTCAAAATTGGTTGAACCGATTTCGATGAAATTATATCACAATATTTTTATAATAATTAAAAAAATAGTTATTATTGTGATTTATTTTTTTAAATTTATTTTTCTTGAAATATATTTTATAGATAATTAAATTCTAATATTTAACTTAACATAATTCCAATTTACAATTTTTAATTTATATTTAATTTTTATTATCCTTTTTCACAATTGATCTTGAATTAATTTCGAAAAATCAAAATCCAACGACTGGTTTATTTACATTAATAAATTAAATAATTTTCTCATCCTTATATGAAAGTAAATGATTTACTTATACTTATATCTTAATTTATTTTAAATAATTACTCTTTGATTTCATTTAGAATTGCCGTATTGGCATTCTTTAAAAAGAAAAAAAAAACAATTAAATTTATCAAAAAGTAAAAATAAAAAGTAAAAAAAAAAAAATAGAAAACATGAAAATGAAAATGAAAATGCTGACTAGTGAAATGCCTTACTTTTCTTCAATTATAAGTATTATATATATAAAAATACAATGTCAGATTATTATCAGATATACTTAATTTTAATATATATATATATAGAAGAGAGAGAGAGAGAGAGAGAGAAAGAGAGTGTTAGAGAAGACATATATATAGTGAGAGAAATCAATAATTAAATGTTAATCAGGAAAAAATTATGTTAGGCTGTAAAGCAAAACATTATTTAATTTGAAAAACAAAATAAACAATTTGAATGATTATTGATTAATAAATTTCTTTAATTTTTTTTTTTTCTATAAAAATGTTCAGTAATTTAAAATAATGAATAAATAAATGAACATATTAACATATATCTTAAATCAGAATTTTGATATTGATAAGATCTTTTGTTTGATAATAGATTAAGAATCTCAGCCGAATCAAATGATAATAAAAAAATGATTTCTAATAAACTTAACATAATAATAATTTATATTATTATATCATTTTCTTATTTGTTTTATACTTTAATCACTAAATTAATTATATACTTACCATATTGTATTATTACGCTTATTAAGTTATAATACGTATAATATAATGAAATAGAATATGTATTAATATTCAATTTATATTATATAGTGTTTTTGTTTGTTTTATTAAATTTGACGAATAATAGTGTATAATAAAAGACCGCGATATGATTTTATCAAACAAAAACTTTACATTTGGAACGTTTATAAAAGTTTTAGATTAAACATTAAATAATAAATTATTTATTTGTTTGTTTGTTTTAAGGAGACTTTTACTCATATTTAGTGACCCTTAAGAGAAATTGATCTATCAATCTATCTCTTTTCGTGTTACTACTTACTAGTTACTACACTATAGTATAACCTCCATTCAACTTCTATTTTCACCAAACTCCCTCATTTTTTTTTTCTTTGACCAACCGATCTCTTCTCACTTGCTCATTTTCTAAACCTAGTTTCTACCTACAGTCGTGATTCTCCAATGATTTCATTCTTCTTCCACCCATAAGAAAACTCCCCTAAAATTTTGCAAAAGCAAAACCTTCTTTTCAATTGATATTCAAAAATGAGTTGATTTTATTAAATCTCAGCAAAGAATTTTCTACATCATATCAATCCAAATGATTCGTGTGAATGAAATTCCCATAAATGATGTGTTTTTTTTTTAAGACCAGCAACCTTAAGCAATTGATTTACAAACGGTTTTGTTCCTCGGCAATGGACTAAGTTCAGGTCCAATTCGTTGGTGTTCTTTTCTTTGGATAATTGACAATGGACCTACAAGAGCGCGGTTTCATTAAATGAACAAAATTGTTGGTATTATGACTTTTCAAATGCTTGTTCATAGAATGACATCAGTTCCATTGTGCAAACCAAACATATTTAATTAAGAGTTTTAATAAAATCGAGGAGATTGTATTTATCGATATTCGAGCCACGAGACTATCGAATGTGTGTGATGATAAGGATAATGACATAGAGAAACCAAATGGGAAACGATCCAATGACATGGAACTTATTGTTATTATTGGAGACAAATAAACATTGTTTCACACAAATTTGCATTACAACTAGTTGGGTGAAAATAGAAGTTGAATGGAGGTTATACTACAGTGTATGAACTAGTAGTTCGATAGTTTAATTTTGTTTTATTTATTTATTATATGTACTTAAATAATAAATAATTTACCGAAATCTATTATAAATACAATGTTATAGTTTTAATATTTTTTCATATTTATTGATATCTGAATGATTGATTAATTACTTAAATTAATTAAATTAATTAAAAATTGGAACATTATATTTTTTCTCTTCTATTATTTAGGAATATATCTTATATATAAAATTCTCGTGTCACAAAACTTTGAAATGATACTCCTCCGAAACGGCTGGACCGATTCTTATGAAATTTTTTATGCATATTCAGTAGATCTCAGGGCATGTCAGACTTCTTTTATTAAACCGCTAATTGCTAAGGTGTGTCCAGGGGGTGCTAATTAATTAAAAATAGTTTAGTTACTATACTAGATCATAGAGGCACTCGTGGCGATTATTTGACTTCTACATATACCCTTATAAAAGAGACTTGCAAACAAGACTGGTTCCTGGCTAAACGAGCTAGCGCGTCATCTTATGACTTTGCACCCTCAGTTGGAAACTCGCAAAGGCACATTTTTTTTTTTTTTAGTATTATATATTTTTTTTACAAATTTATTAATTTTTATTATTTTAATATTTTATTAAATTATTTTATTTTATTAAATTAAATTTTATTTTATTAAATTAATAATTATGTCAATTAATTTTTTCTGCATAAATAAACATATATAAAAAACTATATATAAAATTTGAATATTTTTTCGATTTGTTCCTTTAAAATATAATAAATAATTAAATTAATCCCTACTAGGGGCTCGGAGGGGAATCTGCTTTCTCTTATTGGGAAAACCCAAAGTGCCACCCCCAGCGTCCACTATAGGGTATAAAAGCAAGCTTTGAGTGTAAGTCGAGTTCTCAAAATCAACGACTATTGAGTTGTAATTATAAATTATTTTTATTAATTTAATTTATTAATATATATATATATATATATATATATTGATATTTACAATATCTCAATTGATCTTATATTGGCCTTTTAAACTTTGAAAACATTCACATTACGGCTATAATTTAATACTATTAATTTTTAAGATTATGTGAGTAAATCATTTTAATTAAGAAAATTTGATCTCATAATTGAATTTTCACGTAAGATTTTAATATATATTTTTTAATATTATTTTTATAGTAGTTTAGTGTTATGCTAATCTCTTTATATTTTATTTTTATTTTGTTTACTTTGTTTTTTTTTAAATAAATTAATCTTATCTTATTATGCTAGCTAAAATTGTATATATATTTCTATGTATATATAACCATTGGTTCTCAAAAACCGCTCTAACGATTTTTTTCAAATTTACACTAGATATAGTATTTATAAAGAAAAATTGAGTTTTATTGATCACATCTCTTGAAACTTACAGCTTCATTATTAATTTCTTAATTGAAAATTATATATGGGTGACGTAAATGGCATCCATTTTGAAATTTTAATCCCGCCTTTTTTTAATTTTGTATTAATATTTTTTTTATATTTAAAATATTTTAAAATTTATTATTTAATTTCGAAATAAAATTAAAAATATTTATTTTTAATAAAATATATATATATATTTATTAATCTCTCTCAAAAAAAAAATAACAACAAAATAAAAAATGGTTTTGAAATAATTTTTTTTTTTTTTTTAATCTATTATTTTTTAATAAATTAATTAATAAATTACTATTTTATATTTATTTATTCATTGTTCTTTTATTAAATTTAATATTTATTAATATTATTTATTATTTATCGATGACATATGACATTCATATTGAAATTTTACTCCCGCTTTTTTTTTAAATATTTAAAATATTTTAAAATAAAATTCATTATTTAATTTCGAAATAAAATTAAAAATATTTATTTTTAATAAAATATATATATATTTATTAATCTCTCTCAAAAAAAAACAACAAAACAAATAAATGTCTTTGAAAGATGGTAAAAATATCTTTCTAATTATCAAAATATATCATAGACCAGCGGTAAGAACAATTGTTTTTACTCCCCGAGTTCGAAGGATCGAAACTCGCCGCGTTCATTTTGTTTTTTATCTATTTTAGTGATTTATTTATTCATTGTTCTTTTATTAATTAAGTTTTAGATAGTTTTATAATTTTTAATATTTTTTCAATAAAATATTATTTAATACATTTAATAATTGTAATAAATAATTAAAGAATTGTATATCAATATTTTTTAAAGGGTAGAGCGAGCTCGGTGTCCCAGGTATTAATATTACCAGCCAAATCCAATAATAATGAATCATTTTTTTTAACTTAAGTACCGAGCCGAGGCTCGGGGTCCCGGTATACATATTTATGTATTATTGAGGACCCCAAGTTCCATGCAATGATGCAACATTTAATAATTGTAATAAATAATTAAAGAATTGTATATCAGCTCGGTGTCCCAAGTATTAATATTACCAGCCAAACCCAATATAATAATGAATTATTTTTTTTTAACTTAATTACCTAGCCGAGGCTCGGGGTCCCGGTGTGATCTTAATATATTGTCAGAATTAGATAAATAATGTAGAGAGAAAAATTATTTAAAAATAGATATTTATTTAAATGAAATAAAATTATTTAATTTACAGAATGAAAATGTCTATAATAATGTCTAAACATTTTTTCGAGCGACAGCTCGGTATCCCAGGTATTAATATTACCAGCCAAACCCAATAATAATGAATCATTTTTTTTAACTTAAGTACCGAGCCGAGGCTCGGGGTCCCGGTACTAACATTTAAAGTAGCATGAAAAAATAATCGAGGCAGGAAAAGTGATGGGGTTTGAAATTAATAGTGATAATGCAAAATAATTAGTATCAGAGCGAATAATATTTGCAAAGAATTTAAATCGAGACTGCAATCGGGAAATTATTATCAAAGGGGATCAAAATTAAAATATATAAAACAATTATTTTTCTGTTGTATTATATGGGTGGGAGGCATGGTCTATAACCCTGGGAGATGAGAGTAGATTCAGAGTATTTGAGAATAGGATTCTTCCCCGCATTTATTGGCCAAAGAAAGATGAGGACACCGGGGAATGGCGGAGACTGCATAACAAGGAATTGCATGACCTCTATGCATCTTCAGAAATAGTTAGGGTTATAAGAGCGAAAAAGCTGCAATAGGCAGAGGACGTGGCTAGAATGGGAGTGGAAAAAGATATTGGATTGGAAAACGGTGCGGAGACCTATTGGAAAACGTCCAATGACGCGTAGGAAGGGACGTAAGAGAGATGGGACAAGGGCTCAGGATAGGGACACTTGGAGAAATGTGGTTGCTGTGACCAAGAACTTTCGAGTTCCTTAGAGTCACAAAGATAGATAGATATAACAATAATAATAATATATAATTAATTTACTGATTAAATTAAAATATATTTTAAATAAGAACACAAAAAGAAATGAATGTTTTATGTGATATACTGAGTGAAACAAAATGGATGAAAACCTTTTACTACTTTCAACCACAAAATACTATGTACCACTCGGGGGTACAGGGGGCGGAGCCCCTGTCTAGGTGTGGAGAGCGCCGAAGGCGCTCGGAGCAGCTAGTTGTATATATATATATATTGTAATAAATAAATAAATATATTTAATAATTATTAATTACAACAGAATATAATCGATTAATTTATTGGAAACTTTTGAAAAATAATAATAAAATAAATCTTTTTTAATTTAATCCAATTTTTTCATGTCAATATTACTGTAAGTTTTTAATGGGTGTAGATGAATGAGATGTAGAGTGAAGTGAAAAGGATAGCTTTCGTATATATTTGAGTTTAGAGATTACAAATTATTATTAATAAATAATTTATTTTAATAAGTAACACAAAATATTAAGAAAGTGAAATTTTATATAAAAAATTATTTTCAAATGTCTATTATATATATATATATTATATTCTTATTATATACAATAATATTATGTACAATCTTTTTCTAATAGCACAAAATGTTATTTACAATTTATATTCTATATAAATATTTAAATTAGACATTTTCAAATAATTTAAATTAATAGTAATGGAAATGAATAAGATATTTTACCGGTTTTTTATATTAATTTTAATTTTTAAATTAATTTAAAAATAAATTAAAATAGTGTTTTTGTTTGGTACCTGAATGAAAGAGATGTTGTATCGTTGTCCATTGATGTCTTGTTATTCTTCTAGTTTAGTAAAATTTTTCTCTCGTTCTCTTCTGTTGTTGTTGTTGTTGTTGTTGTTGTTGTTGTTAATGTCGATCCGAGTCGAATCTTGGCGAGTGACTGACTGTGATGATGAAGAAGAAATAGAAGAAGAAGAAGAAGAAGAAGAAGAAGAAATATAATAAAAAGTAGGAGTAGGAGAAAATGACGGAGATTGTAAGAGAGGGAGTGAGGGAAAAAATGAGGGAGAGAAGGAGAAGGAAGAAGAGGACATGAAAAAGCAAGATGAGGAGAAAGAAAAATGTATATAAAATAAATTATTTTGTGCAAAGGGGGTTAAATTTACATTTCAAATTAATTTGAAGTATTAGTTAATTTATAATCAGGCTTTTTTTTATTTTCATAAAAAAAATACAAGAGAGAGAGGAACTCCTGCATCTCAAATTTTAAAAAAAATATAAATTCTAAATAAAATGATATTGCCTTTATTGGTTCAGGGAACACATCTCTATATATATATGTGTGTGTGTGTGTGTGTGTGTGTATCCTTCAATATAAAATACCCATATCATCTTCTTAAGGTTAACATCAAAATTAGATTAATTGCAATGGCACCTTGATTCTAACATAATATAATGCTGCTATGTTTTAATTTTTTGATATCTATTGATATTCATTATTAATTTATATATTGATTTTTTATCTAAAAAATCATCTAATACATAAATTAAAAATTATATAAGCCATTTTCAGAGATGGAATTGTTACTAGCAAGTTTTAATTATTATATTTAAAGTGTTTTTCTATTCTTTTGTTTTGTTTTAATTATATTAATTCATTTATATATTAGTAAATATATATTAAGATATTATATTTGTCTATTTGTAATTGTATAATAATTTTAATAAGTAAAATAAAAAATAAATAACATCAATATTGTAAAAAAACTAACAAACGATTGATTATGATATGGTGATGTTTATAAAAGAAGAAACAAGTCATCAAGTCATTGACCCTTTTTCCTCTCTATCTTTTTCTTACGGAAATTCAAATTGATTGAAGATGCTAACCAAAATGCACAACTGTTCAACAGTATTAATGTAATTAATAAGTATATTTATACGCTTTAAATAGGAAAAAAATGCAAATAGTAAAATAAAATATTCTCTAATACAAATTTCATTTATACAATAACAAATCATAATCAATAATCCAACTTTTATAATTAATATTAATTAATAAATATATTATTCGATATATATAAGATATAAGATATTTGTCTTTGTCAATATCTTTTTAAGTTTATATCATTATATAAATTTTCATTCAATAAATATAAAATAAATTTAGAAATTAATAAACATCTGCAAGACGTTATCTATCAATTAAATTAAACATTTTTAAATATTTTTTTTTAAACTAATTTATTTATTGGCTTTCTTATATTTTAACAAAATTTGATTAATTAATCTGATATGATTAATTTTATAAAAGAGAGTCAGTTTATAAATGATTTAACTTGATCGGGAAAGCCATTTTGTCTTAAGTGTAGAAAAAAAGAGGAGGAATGTGTGGTTTAGATATACATGGATAAATAAGTTTCTATGGTCACTCAATATTATTCAAAAGAAAAAAAACTATAATACTTTACAAATTTATATTCTCTTTCTCGAGATTTCCTCATTATCATCCATTAAATTCTAATAAAATGAGTCTTCAGAAGTATTTATTGTATTCTATTATTATTATTATTATATCATTAATATTGTGAATAAAATAAAAAAAAATTAAAGAAAACAAAAAGAAATTGAAGGTTTTCAAAAAATTCATATAATATTATATTACTTTATGTATACCTACAGGAGAGGAGTAGTGGTGTCTAAAATATCAATATATATTTTGCAGTCTTTTAAACTTAAATATAAATATTTAATGAATGATTGAAATTTGAAAAATAAACTATATTCATAAGATAATTAATATTTATTTTAATGGTTTCTTTATATATAAAATTATACATATATCTGTAATTAAACCGATTATCATTTTCAAATAATATGTATATATGTATAATTAATTATAGGGAAAAAATATTTTTTCCCTATTATTTATCATCTCTTAATGGTTTAAACAATTGTGACAAAAATTATGTAAATAAAGAATTATTTTTATATTAAATGGTTATATTACATAAATATGAAAAAATTTGAAATCTATCATATATAACATCTTTTGGAGATATAATTAGAATTAATAAATCATATATAGACATGAATCACCATCTATTAAAGATTTTCATAACTAATTTATTTTCAAACGAATAAACTAGAATATTAATTGTAAGAATCATATAAAAATGAAATTTTTTGAAAATATTCTTCAAACTACCATCAATTAATTATTTATTTTTCAATTAATATAAATCAATAATACAAATTTTAAAATTCTTAAAAGAATAATTAATTAAGATTAGTTGATAAGGATTTAATAAGAGTTTAAAGTTAATAAGGACTCCGTGGCGCAACGGTAGCGCGTCTGACTCCAGATCAGAAGGTTGCGTGTTCAAATCACGTCGGGGTCAATAGGAAAATTTTTTATTTTTTTTAAATCTGTTTTTTATTAGGTAAAAATAAATTAAAAAAATAATTTCCATATTCAACTTTTGTATTTTATAAGACAAATTCCAAATATTTTTGGTAAATTAGATCAAGTGATAAAATTGGAATTTCTATTAAATACTCAGATCATGTCTAAATGAAATAATTAATTTACATGCAAGTGCTAAGACCAGTGTGGACGCATGGACTACAACTATGGGGTTGTTCAAAAAAACAAAACTCTATACGGAAACACAGTCTGACAGACATCATCACGCTAAAAATATTTTTTTCGGTTAACAAAATGCATGATTCATGGAAATGTTGGAGAAATTGGGTTACCTCGGCCAAGATCTTTCTTGATCCGTTGAGGCACATAGATAGATAGATACAATAATAATATATAATTAATTTATAGATTAAATTAAAATATATTTTAAATAAGACAATTAACAAAAAAAAAAAGAATGTTTTATAAAATATACTGTTTGAGAAAATGGATGAAAACCTTTGACATCCAGACTTTTATTCAAATACTATGTATCACTTCGGGGGTACAGGGGACAGAGTTCCCTGCCTATGTGTTATGAGCGTCGAAGGCGGTCTAAGCACCTAGTCTATCTATAATGTATTTAAGTATATATACGAGTATAATACTATTATCATACTATATTAATATTTTAAGGGAAATAAAATAGCAATAGTAATGAATTTAATACATTTATTATTAATTTATATTATTTATATGGATTCTATTGATGTTGATAAAAAAAGAATATTATTTATATATCCTATAAATAAACTTTTAAAAATTATATTCTGTTTCTTTGTATTTCATTATTATATTATAACGTTTTATCAAATTCACTTGACATGTGTCTGTCCCTATGTCTGTTCGCTCTTTTGACAAATTGAAATCGATTTTTCATCAACTTAATATTGAAATAGAATTTTGAAAATTTTTATAGATATTTCAATGGTTCCCTAGAAGGTATGCAAGAAATATATTTGAATTATAATTTATTAATTTTAATGTAATTATTGATAATTTGATTTAATATTTGAATTTTCATTCACTCCATCTGATGGATAAATATTGAGTTGGTTTTCATTTTGAAAGAAATTCAAAATAATTTATAACATAAAAAGATAAATTTTTAGTTAGTATAATAATTATAATAAATATATTTTATTTTTAAGAATATTACTTCAATAATAACATTTACTTAATTATAATCATTTTTATGTTTTATTCTATTTGCAAGTAACTAACTCCTTTTGTATTGCTCCGATTAATTTTTTTTCAGCGGATTCTGAAGCACAAATGTTGATTTCAGGATAGATTTTTATTTTGAAAGTAATTAAAAATATATATATAGTTTATAGCATTAACATTAATGATGAATTCTTATTAATCAGTTGTAGCGCCAATGAAGTAGGGGACTTTTCCCCTCGAATAACATATAGAAAAGATCCTTTTTTTATATATGTCTCCGAGAGAAATGAAACAAAACAATAACCTTTTTTATGAAGACAATATTAATACAATATCCTATATCTTATCTTATCTTATCTTTCTTATCTTCTTATACGAGTAAAAATTGTTTGTTTGTTTCATTGTTCTCAAAAACCGCTCTAACGATTTTTTTGAAATTCACACCAGAGATAGTATTTATAAAGAAAAATTGAGTTTTATTGATCACATCTCTGGAAAACTACATCTTTATTAGTTCTTCTTAATTTAAATTTATAATATATGGATGACGTCACAACCACCGCCTGTGAGATATATACATATCTATTCTTAAAATAAAATTAAAAATATTTATATTATATTCATATTTGATTTTTTTTACACAATGTTTAGTAGAAGATTTATCTTTATATTCGATTCGATATATAGGAGAATTAAATGACGTTATCAATTTATTATACTCCGGTAATTATTATAAAATATTATATACTAAATATTCAATTAGTATATATTAGATAAAACATTTATTTGTTTTTGGGTTCTTATTTAAAATATATTATATTATATTATATTTATATTATATTCATATATTTGATTTTTTAATTTCATTAATAGATATACATTTAAATTATTTGAAATTGTTTCACACAACGTTTTGAAGATTTTTATCTTTATATTCGATTCGATATATACAAGGAGAATTAAATGACATCATCAATTTATTATAGAACGAATCCGTAACATTATTATTGTAAATGTTATATCTATCTATCTATCTCTATTCGAGCCATCTTACTTACTTGAAAATGAAAATCCAATTATGAGATCAAAATTAAAATTATTTATTCATATAATTTTGAATGTTTTCGTGTATTATAAATAAAAACAAATATATATATAGATATTCTTTGGATGACAAATTCGAATTTATATGATCTTAATATATTTTTATAAAAAGGCCAATTATATATATATGCAATTACAACTGTAGTGCAATTACACTGATTTTGAATTTGGCGACATTGAGCAGTGTATTAAAAATAATTTAATTTTTAAATTAATAAAATAATAACATTAATAATAATTCATTAGAAAATAAATAATTATGAATTATAATAATTGTAAATTTTAGATTTTAAGGCAATTTTATTTTTATCATAAATATTAAGTTGTTTATATTTTTTGATATAATTAATTAGATTGTTAATTGTTGATTAATGAGATGTATTAGTAAACATTATTATAAACTAACATGTACAAAGCTTTGGCTTAAATAAAAAGTGTAAGAATAAATAAATTATCTTTGTTGTTATTAATTAAAAATTAACAAGTGGTGACCCCGAAGCTGATGAAAAAAAAATCAAAAAGGAATCATACGATTTTCAAAATGCCGGAAACACAAATAATAATAATAATATATAATTAATTTACTGATTAAATTAAAAATTGTAAAATTTTTAAAGTATATAAAAATAAATTGTATAAATTGGTTAAAGCGTCGAGTGATAGTTCGGTGTCACAGGTATATATTTTATATCACCACGCCTACTTTTCTGTTTGTATGTTATTATTTGAATGGCAATTCGGTGAATGGTTAATGGTTAATTAACGATCCATACAACATCATCGACTGGGCCGCTACGATAAGGAGTGAAAATAGTGTCGAATAGAAATAGACGATATTACTTGGATTAATCTTATTATACTAGCTAAAATTGTTTGTCTTATAACCACTTGGGGCGCTAAACAGTTTTTCAAAAAAACACTATAGAAAAAAAAATATATATATTTATTATATATTTATGTATTATTGAGGAGCACAAGTTCATTCATTTTAATCAGATTGATGTAAATGTGTAACATTTAATAATTGTAATAAATAATTAAAGATCTCAGGTATTAATATTACCAGCCAAATCCAATAATAATGAATCATTTTTTTAACTTAAGTACCGAGCCAAGGCTCAGGGTCCCGGTATATATATATTATAAAAGTGCAATGTGGGTATGTTTTGTGGAGGTAAAGGTTCTAATGAAACAAACATAGTATCAACAAAGCTCAGGGCCAGACACTGAAGTGCTGCGGAGTTCATTTGCAATCCCCATGTTTTTCCCACGACCAATTATATGTTGCATGTTGTGAGTATGTGATTACACAAATTGGGAAAAAATCACTCGAAATGCAATTAAACAAAAAAATTGAAAAGTTAGGCTAAGCAGACGTCTTAAATATTATAAGAGATTCGGCAATTGCAATTACAGATAGCGAGGAAAAATTAATGGAGGTTTGAAATTAATAGTGATAAGAAAAAATATTTAGTGACAAAGAGGAACAGTATTAACATACAAAATCTTAATATACAAAATGTAAAATTTGAATATGTAGAAAAATTGAATGTAATCACGAAGGATAATAATATTTGAGAAGAATTTAAATCGAGGTATCAATCGGGAAACGCCTGTTATCATGCAGTAAAGAGGCTTATCTCATCAAAATTATTATCAAAGGGAATCAAGACCATGGACGCTTAGGAAGGGACGTAAGAGAGATGGGACAAGGGCTCAGGATAGGGACATTTGGAGAAATGTGGCCAAGAACTTTCGAGTATCTTTGAGTTATATAAATAGATAGATATAACATATACAATAATAATATATATAATTAATTTACTGATTAAATTAAAATATATTTTAAATAAGAACACAAAAAGAAATGAATGTTTTATGTAATATAATGATTGAAACAAAATGGATGAAAACCTTTTACTACTTTTAACCAAATACGATGTACCACTCGGGGGTACAGGGGGCGGAGCCCCCGTCCAGCTGTGAAGAGCGCCGAAGGCGCTCTGACCAGCTGGTACATTTATAAAATCTTATATTAATAAAAATTATTTATTTATAAATATAATATAATAATTATTATTCAATAATAACATTTACTTAACATAAATACATAAAATCAATTTTAAAAGATTAATATTTTATTTTTGTTTTATTCAATTTGCAAATTTTCGTATAACTTCATCTTTTCTATTTCTCTTGTTATATTAAATAAATTTATCAAATTAAAATTGCACTAAAAAGAATAAAATAATATAAATATGAAAAAAAAAATTATAAAATAACGTTTTTCTCATGGACGAAAAAGAATAAAATAACTTTTCTATAAGCCTGACAAAGTTTATAGATGAATTGCTTCATATTCAACGAGTGGCGCAACCAGGATTTGATCCTGGGGGGGGGGGGTTTGACTAGCCGCTCCACCTTCCTATGGCAGGGTTCCCCCCCCCCCCCCCGGGCTCTCTCAAAGACAAATTTTCATTAAGATTTTTTTTTATATTAAATATTTAAAAAAGTTTTGTAAATGAAAAACTGATTTTACAAAATCTCTGACAAAAAATTTAATTTTGTATTTTATTTACTCGTATTCACAGTTTTAGAAAGAAAATATTTTTTTCCAGCTATAAGTAAATCATATTAGCTTTCCTCATGAAATAAGGATAGCTTATACGTTGATCGGAAAATTTTGACAATTTTTGCTCCGAGATTCTTCGAGATTTCCACTTTTCAGACGGTTCTGAATCCAAAACTGCAAAAAAAAAAAATTTTGAACCGGCTCGTTACCGAGATTACGTCTAAACAAAATGAGATATTGTCTTGAAATTTGATATTTAGATGTTTTTTTTTTGGGAATGATGGGCGGGGATTGGATTGTTTTTGGACAAGATCGGAACATAAGTAAGGGTAGTTTAAAGAGGTGTCAAAGCACATTTTATTGATTTTCTCAATAAATACCGATTTTTATGAGAATTACCATACTATCGTATTAAATTTATAGGGAATCGAATTTACTAAAAGTTTCCTTATATTTATTTTTACCTAAACTTAATAATAAAGGAGTTATTTATAAAAAACTACTTTAAGATTTCGAAAGCTTTTCCTCCGCCCGTAGTGGCAGAATATTTTGAAAGAAATCATGTAAAAATCCCTAAATGCAAAAATTTTGAACAGGCAATGAAATGAACAAATAATAAGAATATTAAATATTTCAACACGGACAACGGAATAAAGAAGGAAATATTACAATTCCAGAGACGAAGTGAGTGAAATACTTATAATGATACGGAAAGGACGGGGATAGGACGGGAAATGTAATTACATTCAGTTAGACGGAGACAAGACAATTAATAAAGAGATCGGACAGGAAGTGGATAAGATGGGAATGTTAAACGAATAAAAATGTACAAATAGACTAATGATCGAAGCGTCAGGTTGGTGAGTGTATCAGAAATCGTAGAGGATTGGAAGGCGAGGTCAGTGTAGAGAGAGAATCGGAACACGTGCGTATCGGACAAGGCGGTGAACGGAAGAACAAGAAGTCGCTCGGGAGTCTCGCTGAAGTCAAAACCAAGGGCATGGAGAGGGAGAGGAGACATTCCTTTGTCCTTCGCCCAGTTCGCTCCTTTCGAATATTCTAATTACTTCCATTGTAGAAGCATTTATGTTGAAGAAAATGTTACATCCGTATGTGATATTAACTCAGTTAACCAACAACCTACGTGGTGTCTCTTTGAAAGATAAAACCTATATTAAATATATAAACAAACAATTTATGTCAGGGAAATGTCATTTTGGTAGTGTTAACAGTTTTCTCATAATCGTTTTTTTTCATGGTCAAACTTATCTTTCCTCGTCATTGAATATATATATATACAATAAATTTTCGGGCCGAAATCCGCCCAAACAATCACCAGTGAGTATTATTTAGGGTCCTGAGCGATGCTATAACTATTAATATGCTGGTTGACTTGGATTATTTCTGTGATTTTATCAACATTTTCGACGACGGACCTGCCTGTGTAAGGTGCATCATAAATCATAATATCAAAAATACCAGAACTAAATCGACGAAACCAAAATCGAACACACTTAGATGTTCCAGTACAGGGATAGAATAGAAATATACATAAATAATTATGATAGTAAAATAGTAAACACATTCGAAAAAATAAATAAATAGAGGTTTTAAAATAATAGGATAATCGGATAATGTTAAAAGGATTAAGAAAGGTGTTCAAATCCTAGCTAGACCGATCGTTAACAGGAGAGGGCAAGGGAGCGGGTCCTAGATGGGAGGGGAGTAAAGATAATGAGGGGGTAAACTGAAATGAGAGAAAATTTAAATTTGTCTATGACAATAACGAGAGTTGATTAAATGGTGATTAAAGTATTAAACTCAAAATCGATTTCTCGAAAGAAAAATTAAATAAAATTCATGGAAATTATGATCAGAAGAGTACAACCACGGTCAACTGACAAAACTAAGAAATAACACTGCACCAAAAAAGTGAGAAAGGCCAAGTCTCCATAGTATAGATAGCGGTGAAACTGAACTCCATAATTCAAACTCACACAGGCCGAGACCAATGAGAATAGATTTTTAGATCCACCTCGGAAATAAACTCACACTATGAAAGCTCTAACTAGAAAATGAATCAACCAGCAAATCCAATTAATGTTTTTTTCAATATGCGAAAAATTTTCCTATAAAACAAATGCAATTTATATATAAAATGTAGGAAATTTAATAAAAAAAAAAATATATTTCATCCTTAAAAAGTAAAATATTTTTTTAAATTGACTAATTAATCAGTCTTTAATTTGGGTTTAAGATGTTCATCAAAGGTTATTACAAACTTGAGTGGGAATATTTACAAGAGTCATGAAAGGGGATAGAGTGTACATCATATTATCCTCTTAGGATTCATGCTTAGTCAAAAAGAATCGAAGAAGAAAAATGGAAAACATTTTGTAGACTAAAAAGAAGAGTATCTTTTGAGTGATGCTTTAATGCCAAATGCATCGGATAGTCTGTGCACAAGTTTAAAATACTTTTTTTTATTTTCAATTTAAATATTAAAAATCAAACTTGGGAATAGGTTGTTGATTGAAAATGAAAAGTAATGAAAAAGGACAAAAATGCAATTCAACAAATATGAAACAAAACAATTTTAGACCAGGGATAAATTAATAAGAATTATTTCCTTTATAATTTAAGGAACAAGATATATTGGATAAAATAAAAAGCTTTTTATAATATTTTTTTAATCCATAATTTGTATTTTCTTTTTACATTAGATGTGATTTTTATATATATATATATATAGTTTTTTTTTCTTTTTTCTTTTTAAGTAACCTACAGATTTTTAAAAACAATATAGATAATTCGTAAAGAGGAGAGGAAAGGAGAGAGAGAAATGAGATTAAAAAAAAAAGATTGTGTATGATGTGAGGGAAAGGTGAGATTTATGAAAAAAAAAAAGAACAGAAACAAAGAGAGAGGGTAAGGATTAAGGAAAAAGAAAAAGAATGGGATTTGATGAAAAAATATTTCTTTTCTTCTTTTCTTTATGAAAACTAGAGTCTCCAGCTTAAGAAAGTTATTTCGTTTTCACTTGAGATTTCACACATAATGACATCTCATTTTTGTACAAATATATATATATATATAATTAATAAGTAATTTAATTAAGTAAATAAATGTATAATATTTGTTCTGTGGAATGAAAATTATATATATATATTATATATTTATATAATATAAGCAATTAAAAATATAAGAAATTAAAAAATATATCATTCAATTTTTTTTTTTACATATTTTTTGATTTATATATATAAATATTAATTTATTTTTTTTTTCTTATAAGAATGAAATTAATGGCTTATTTCAAATAAACCAAATAAATAAATAAAGTATTATTATTGATATATCTATATATACTTATAGAGATATATCAAAATGAAATTGCCATTTTTCTATCTTATATTTTTTTTTATATTTACTAATATATATATATAATATATAAAACTTTTTCAATTTTAAATTTGTGATTTTATATATTATAATACTAAGAATAAAACTAAATAAGTAGAAACAAAAATATCAGAGTCTTATAAACAAAATAAAAGAAAAATCACATTTTTATAAGTTATATGAACCACAATTGTTGTTTTATTTTTTTCATTATAAAAAAATAAATATTCTTGAATTCGATAAAATTTTTTAAATAATTCATATTTTTGACATTAATTTCTTGGCGATTTAAAAGAAAAGCATCTATAAAAGTAAAAAATAATATATATTTATATATATTATTTTTAATAAAAAAAAATTGTTAAAGCTATAATATATATATAATTTATATCTACAAAAAACTTAAAAATAAAATTTTATATTTATATATAATAAATTTAGACAAATGTATTGATTGAATACAAAAATATAATTGAATGACAAATCTAGATTTATCACTTAATCATTTAGAAAAATGATTAAATGATTATTTAATATTTATATATATAATATATTTTATTATATATATAAATATATAATAACCATGGATAAATAATAAATAATTTACTATTTTAATTACAAATTGAGCGCTATTTGTTTGTATTTTTCATAATTGATAATAATAAATAAATATTTAAACATTATACTTAGTGATATTAATTAAAAAATCAAATAAAATGAAAGAGTTGAACTAATTAAACAATATCATATAATTAAATTAATTTATTACTTAAAATATTGACAAAATATTTTATTCACAAATTTCATTAAAAAAAAGTATTTATAAACATGTTAAATATACATATATATATTATATTTATATATATAAATGTACATATAAATAATTTATTTTTTTTTAAAAACATTATGTGCAAAATAAGTGAACCCAAAAGCACAATAGCTCTGAGACAAGTTTTGTTGAATTTTTTTAGTAACTCTTTTTTTCTCTTTCATATATATATATATATATATATATATATATATATGTTTTATTTTATAATTTTTTTAAAAATTTTTTCATCTGAATACCCAGAAAAATTAGTATAAATAAATAATAGGAGAAAAAAAAATCAAACCGAAAGACCTTACACGTCTTTTTTCATTTTTTTTTTTTTTTTATAATTATTTTTATCTTTTCTTTATGTTCCAAAAAATAAACGATGTTTTCTATTTAGTGAGAATTGGTGGCTATATTTTTATTTAATGTAAAAATTTTTTATTTCCTATTTATTAATTATTCATCAGTCCTTAATTCATATATCACTTGTTTATGTTCAAATTTACATAGATAGATAGATAGATAGATAGATAGATGGTAGTAGTATCCTTTTGATTCATTTCTGATTTGATCTAATTTGGATAGTTTTTTAACATTAGGGAAGTTTTAGTAATTCATCAATTCTTATATATTTACTATTGTTAGGTAGATCTCAGACATTGTCAAAATGAGAATCGAATAATGGTGTGGATGATTTGTAGTTTCACTTTTCAAGGAGTGAGGAGGCACTTTTTGTTAGTTGCCGAATTTTATACAAGATAGACAAGATGAGTGTAGGTCTTCGGTTGGACAGGAAGGATCAGGAATTGTGAGAAGGGAAGAAGGATGAATTCAAGATGAAAATGTATGTTATGAGGGTGTGAGTTTAGACAACCTGAGGTTGAGCGGCCGGAAAAAATGATGGTGGCAATTGTGGTCGGCCTTCTAATTTATTATAATCAAGATGAAACTCCTTAGGCACCTTACGCCATGTTTGCGCATCAAAAAAGAAATATGTGCCTCGTTCATATGTCGATGTTTTTTCAACAGCTCCCATTCCTGGTGCCTGTGTTATCCATACTTTTTCCTCCATATGATACCGCCATTCCCTATTGTACCTAAAATCATATCATATTTTGTGTTATTTTAAGTTTTTTAATATTTGTGATTTTTTTTTTTAAATTATCATAAAAAAAATTTAAATGGAATGTTAGTGTGTTGATTATAAAATAAAATGCAGTTAGTAGATCGACAAAACAATGTATAGTAAAACCTCGATATAACGGACTAATGGGGGAGAGGGGTGCCTGTAATATAAAAATAAAAATACGTTTAAAATCAATTAAAAAACTTTTTGTTGAAATTGCACTATATTTTGATATAAATAAAGAATACCGAATACTAAGATTATTATATTTCAGATCGTCAATGCAAATCTTCTTCCTCAGCAGCTTTTAGACCTAATTTCGACCTTTCCTCATAGACATAGAGATACCAACATAAGATAGAAAATTTTTACGAGATTTATATCATTTTATTATTTAAACATTGATCAAAAGTAAGCATGTTCATTAATAAAAGTATTAAATATGCAACTAAATTTATTAGCAAAAGATGTAACAAAAAATTATAATATATTCACAAATATAAAATTCTTGAAATATTCCATCTGTTGAAAGGAATTCATAATTATTTCAATAAAGAGGATTTTAATGAATTAATCTCTTTTTATTCTTCCACACTTTTTAGTCAACAAGATAAACTTTGTTTTATATATATATTTTTTTTTATATTTTAATTATTTATGTTGCTTTTTAGGATTGTCCATATTTATTTCTAAATCACTGCCTTACGAGGATGATTATATCAGTGGTGTATTGGGAGGGGAACGACGTTCCTTTACTTTTTTTCAGAACAGGAATGCGTTCCAGTAATTTTTTATGTCCCGACAACTCCCACTTAAATCTACAGTTAGAATTTCTTTTTTTGTGTTCGTTAATACTTTGTTTAGTAAGAATAAGAAAAAATAAAAACTTATATGGAAAAAAATTGTTTTCTGAAAATAGGACTTTTTTGCTCCCACTATGCATGCGTTCCCTTACTTCTTATTTTACCAATATATCACTGGATTATATAGCATAGTTTAATTTTAATTATTTATTTAATAATCAATTCAAAAAATTTAAATGAAAAAGAAAAAAATAAAGAATAATTAAATAAAAAAGAATTTAAAAAAGTTATTTAAACAAATTGGAAATGCACTTAAAAAATAGAAAATTTTATTATATAATCTGTACGAGTAAAAGAAATAAAAATTATTTATAATCATGAATCATTCTTTTATTTTTTTTTATTTTTTAGTGTTCAATTTGTATAAGTTTTTTAATTTTTTTTTTATTTATTCATAATTGCTTAATTCGATCTGACCTATTTTGTTTAAATTAGAATTTATATACAATGAATTACTACATATAAAAAAACAATAAATAACTGTTTTAACATAAAAGATTAGTAAGTAGTACCAGAGTTTATTTTAGAGAGAGCCGTTAACATTAAATATAATTCAATAATTTATTTATTTGTGTGTTAATGGTCAAGATAAAATGCCAGTAGCCATCAACTTTATTACTACAACGTACTTATGTTAATCTATTTTCAAAAATTATATCAATGCTACTTCTACTTTAATTGGAGCTTATATAATTGAGAATGTTATTTAAAAAACAACAATATAGGTATTTATAATTACAATTCGACTGCTGCAGCCAGTTGAAGAACATCACCAACATTTGTATAAAACATATAGAAGAGAAGATCATCTTTATATCGATTTAATTTTACAGGTGCTAATTTATCCCTGAAAATATAAAAATAATTTAATAGAAATTTTGATTTAGTAATTATATAATATGCCTATTTAAAATAAAAATCACTTATAAGTTGTTTTTATAAAATTGATAAAATAACAGTTACCTAATTGTTTGATTAATAAGATATTCGGGCGGCACATGAAAGTCAATATCTTGAGGCCTACAAGGCGTTTCAGCCCAAGGACCACCAAAGTTAGGATAGAGGTTATCAGGTGAATTGAGATTAAGACCCAAAGCTGTTAAATCTTGACCAAGGGCCAGTGAGACCAGATTTGGGTCAGTCTCAGCTGCCCGAATGAATGTAAGCAAGCCAACCATCCCGAATTGGTCTTTAACCATGCTACTTGGAATGTTTGTCACTTTACCTAGGAAAATTAAAATAATAAGAAAAAGTTTAAAAAAAAGACTAATAAAACATAAAATAATATCTTTTAATTTATTTACTTCATTGCTAATATTCAAAATTAAATATAAGATTATAAAAATTATCTATTAAAATAAAATAAATGAAAATAACAAATATTTACACTTTTATTATATATAATTTAATTAATTTAGATATAATATATTAATTATATATATATATATATATATATATATATGAAATATTTTTATTTTCAAAATAAAAGAGAAATATGAATTAATCCATTTTACGTATAGAAATATATTATATAAAGAGTTGTAGTGTATACCATCTGGTGATGTTTGGATGCCTCTTTTAGGAAGGGTAAACGACTTTTCAGCTCCTGGCGCTCGATTCGATGGCTGTATATCTGCAAGTTCTGAACCAGGCAAGCCGGATACTGAAAGGATTCCCGTGCCTGGACCCACCCCACCAGGTCCACTTGAAGACACTGTGCCCTTTTCATTTAAAGTGGAACCCAATCCACTAGCAGAACCAACACCTAAAGAACCTAGAGTGCCACCTGGGCCTGCCACCCCTCCTCCACCTCCTGGCACCGTGGAATTTGAACTACCGGGTGCTCCAGAACCTGCCACACCAGAGCCTGGTGCGCCTACAATCGTTGTACCAGAACTTCCAACCACGGAAGGAGCAGAGGATACGACGGTGCCCACAGCACCCGAGGATGAACCCACAACTGAGCCACTCCCAACCACTGATGAAGGTCCGTCTGTATTCTGCGTCCCGGGCAATGCTGGGAAATCTTCACTGCTCATTGTGAACTCACTAGGTTCTGCTGTAGGTTGCTTCACCATTCCCACTGAAAATAAATCAAAATTTAGAAAAAAAAATAGTTTTATAAAATTTTGTAAAAATAATTCAAGAAATAAATTTAACCAATTTTATTAGATAGTTTTTATCAAGATGAATAAAAAAAAATACAATCTTTAAAATAAATATATATCATCAATTAAAATTGAATTGATGTCAAAAAAATTGAGAAAAGAAATTTTTAATCGTTAAAAAAATACCCATTTAATTTAATATATGTATATATAGGTATCATAAATACCATTCTTATTATAACGCATGATGATTCAGAATAATTTTAAATTTTTTTTTCAGGAAAATATTAATTTGAGTTATATTTTAACATTGAATTGCGTATTAAAATCTTATATATAAATATATAATTTACTCTTAAATTTTCCAAGAAAATTAAATAAAAATAAAAGAAAATTTTAAAAATAATACTAAAGAAACTTTTAAAAAAGTAAATTAATTTATATTTAAGTAATTTAAATAGAAAATATATGTTGTTTTAAAACCATTAAAAAAAATCAAGTTCAAAAGATGGATTGATTTTCAACTACAAAATCAGTTCCAAGTAATCAGGACTTCTATTTACTATTAGATATTTAAGTTTTTTAATGTGATTATGTCAGTGAAATATCTTAAGGGAAAACAAATAATATTTATTATAGTAGAAAATAAACAATATAGAAAAAAAACAATGTTTTTTTTAACATTTATGGAAAATGGGTTGTCTGTTGAAACAAACTCAGCAGTAAACAATCTCATCTAGATAAACAATGTCGAAGTATAAATTTGGTACCAGAAATTAATTAAATATTGAAATTATTAAAAGCCTGTTATTTTCATTCTAATTTTCTAATGTATTTTTTTTTTCTACTTTTTCTAATTTTTTCAAGCAACTTCTGAAACTAAGATGGTATGATGATAAACTCAATGAAAATCGATCAAAAATAATTAAAATATAAATAAGGACAAATGTTGGTGACATTTGGTTACCATTAATTTCAACTGTATCAATGAATAAAAATTGAATCCAAAATACTTAATGGGCAATCTTAAATTTATGTTTTTAAGAATAAGAAAACCGTGAATTTAATTATAGTAAAATTGAGAAAAAAAATTGATATTAATGAAAATTTCATTTTCTTCCTTGGATTGAATTTCTTTCAATAATTTCCAAATGAGGGTAATTAATTTCCTCACCATAGGGTTGTTTTCCAGGCATGGGACTTGGTTGAGGAAGAGTATCGTTCTGGCCAGTTGACCCGCTAGATGAACTACCCCCGGCTCCTGCCCCTGTTGCTCCTCCAGTCCCTCGATTGGTCAGTGAGGGGAATTCCGATAGGTCGAGAAGCGGAGGCGTCGAATTATCACCGCCACTTCCCCCAAACACTGAATGGAAAGAAGTGAGGGCCGCTTGTTGCTGTTGATTGCTATAAGCTGCACGACCCGCCGCAGCCACAGCGGCTGCCTGCTGGATGCCAAAACCCATATTCCCCACTGAGTTGGACACTCTGAGCAACAAACAAATTCAATACGATTAGGTTAAAAAAGCTCATTATAATAAGAATGGTAAAATAAAGAGAATCTTTGAGTTTAATGTGGACAAATGGGCGAATATAATATTTACAATGAATAGATGATATGGTGTCCCCATAGAGACCTCAGGATAAATTAATTAGATCAAGAAAACAAAAAATATAGTCTTCGCTATAATGATAAACTGATTAACCACTCCAATTCCAAAGTCAGCCAACTCCATGCACTTAATGACAAGTAGGAAGATTAAAAAGACTCAAATCACACGATCTGACAACAAACTTAATTAACTAGAGCCGATCCCTCGATACCTTGGTTAACTGCATTTTTATATAAAAATATCCATACGCAATAACCATTTTTCGTTTAATCACCCTTACACAATACACTTAGCGAAATTGTTATACATCTATCAGTTCTTTTAAAAGTATTGACGTTCCTAAGTTAGGCTTGGTGAGTTATAACAGGAAACTTTTTAAATATATGCTTTCTTTTTAAGTCTGTAAGATGTTTTTTGCCGAAAAGACTTATTCTTTTAGCCCATAATACTATTGATTGATTGACGAATCCTAATAATTACAATAAGTTTCATTGAAATGAATTATTATAACTTTTGCTATTAGAAGCTTGGGAAATTTAATACTCAATAATTATTGAAACCTATGCAAAGAGTTTCAAATGGAATAGTAATATCCAGACTCAGAAATAATAAATAAGATTTTTTTCATATTAATATTAAAATAAATATTTTATTAATTACCCAATGCCTGGCATTGTTCTTCTGTCCGGGAAAGCTCTCTGTCCGCCAAAAAGGCCTCGAGTTCCCATTTGTGGAGGTAAATTTCTGTTTGGTGACAGTTGTTGTGGTGTAAAGGATGTCGCAAGACTTGTGGATCCGGGAAACATCCCTGATGTAGGTGTGACATGACCAGACAATGAACTGCTACTAAATCCACCTCTTGATAAACTCTGATTTGCTATGCTCCGTGGCGGTTGTTGAAAATTCAAGTTGGCCATAGCCTGTAAAACACTTAATGAAAAAAATAATAATAAATTTTAATTTTCCAAATAAAGTTATGAAATTATTCAAAAGCAAAGGTATAGTGAGTGTTAGGTGAATTTTATCGAGGAAATTATGTTGACACAATCTAATAAGTTACATATTTAGTTTATATATTGTATAAGATTATGAATATTCATTAAAAGAAAATCATTTGAAAGAAATGAATCTTAAAAACAAAACAATATGTTACCTGTCAGCCATTAGTTATAAACAATAAATTAAATAATAAATAAATAAATAAATATATATATATATATATATATATACGATTTGAAAACTTTAATAAAGAACAAAAATATGAACAATTTCTAATGAAATTGATTATATAATAGAATGAATAACAAAATTCATATGTATTCCAAAAAATAATATAAAGATCTTATGATGAAAATTAGTGGAAACTATAGCTTTAAAAATCTTCATCAAAATTAAAATTTAGTATGTTTATGCCAGTAAAATAATGTTGACATATTCCTATAAATTATGGTCTCCAATAATTATTTATTTTCAAAATTAGAAATACAATATTTTAAAATACATATAAAGTCTATAATAACTTTTGTATTTAATTTTTCTTACATGGTGTAAATAGTAAAAAGAATTATTTAATATCATTAAATTATATAATTAAAATAAATAAATATATATATATATATATAGAGGGAATGAGAGAAAGTTCATTGTACCTAATATTTAATTTAAAATAAATATTTATTTATTAGAATATTAAATTAAGTTTGTCACTCATTAGTAAAATATTTTCGGAAAATTTATGTCAAAATAATTAAACTTTTATTATATATATTTATACAAAACATATTCTTTCTTAACTATTTTCATAAAGAAAAGAAAATCAATTAAAATTAGGTTAGAAATGGAAAAAAAACATGTAAATATTTATATAAAAAATAATTAATTCTATGATAAAATATTAATTTAAAAAATTTGTAAATAAATATTTTTATAATAATAAATATGAATATAATGTATAACTAATTTAAATATACTTTTTTAATGAGCAATTTTTAATTAAAAAAAAAAAATAATATATAATTCAAAAAGTAATTTAGAATAAAAATAAATGGAAAAATATAATGGGTCAGCAAAATATAAATAGTAAATAAAAACTATCAAATAGAGCATTCGAGATCATTATAAAACTTTTATATAAGTGAATTATGATATAAAAATTCACAAAGTATCTATCAAATTTGATAATTAATGAAAATAATATAGAATTTAATATAAATAGAAAGTAAAATTTGATTTGGTTGTATTTAAAAAAACAACTCGAGTACATTTTCATTGACAATTAAAACATAGTTTCTTTAATTTCAAGATAACAAATCATTATCTAAGTAAAATAAACAATGAAAACTGTGAAAAAATTACCTATTTAAGGGAAAATATCGCTTTAACTTTTCTTTTGAAACAAACAATGGAGAAAACAGAATTCAGCCATATTAACATTAACCTGATCTAATCAAATGCGCAATTCAAGTTTGAGTTTGTTTTTTTTCCTTAAAAAAATTTAAAGTTTAATTAATATACATTTAAAATTAAATTATCATTAAAATAAATCAAAATTATTTATATAATTTAAAAATTTTAATTTTTATAAACATTAATTTTTTTCAAGTATTTTTAAGATTTACGTAGTACACCTCACGGATCATATGATCGACAGAGGATTCTCCACTCCACTATACTTCACATTCATCTTTTCATTCAATTTATTATATTTCGAATATTAATATATTAATTAAATTTTCTTTTTAATATTTAGATACTCTTAATCAATAACCATGGCTTTAAGTGATGCTGATGTTCAGAAACAGGTTAGTTTGTAATTTATAAAAGAAAATAAAAGATTTAATTTCTCCCATTCAATGAGTAATTTAGTCATGTGAATTGATATATAATCTAAAATATCCTTATTTTTTTAAAATAAATATGTTTTTAATTTAGATAAAAGTTATTTCTTAGTAATATTTTATAATTTATAAGAAAAATATTTTTTTTTAACATTGACATATTTTATTTCATAATTTTATCTAGCTATAATTATATAAAATATAATTTGAATTTAAATTCTCCACAATATAGATTTTCCTTTATATTTTTTTTAAATTATCTTATTTATTAAAATATAATGTATCGTAATAAATAAATTTGGAATTTAATAAAGAGAATATTTTTAAAAAAATTTTTAACATGAGTTTATTATTTAAATATTTATATAATGAACTTAATTATTTGGGCATATATATATTAGATAAAATTATTATATAGTTTGATGTATGGAAAATTTCAAAATTAAGATGTTACTTAGTTTATTTTTTATCAGAGAGTATAAATGTCACTTTAAAAGAATCAATTATTAAATATTCTATATATGGTCAATTGCAAAAGTTTCCAATTTTTTTTTAACATCTGATTCCTGTATATAAAGAGTACCCTCCAAATCTAACTCTTGTTGAACATTTATTTTGATTCAATTAAATTCCCGTACAACTGTTTTCAAAGTTATCAAATTGAACTAAACATTTCCAAATATATGTGCCACTCAGAAGCCAAACCGATTAACTCCAATTTTTAAAATTTTGCTAGTAATGTAATATAATGTAATGTATTCTGCAACATATGAAGTGAATAATGAACTTGATAATCTTAATATTGCAATGCAATATACATTTTTCTTTTAATTTTCATTTTCTAAGTTTGTTTATATGTGGAGTTAATCGCTTTGGCTTCTGAGTGTTACATATATATTTTGACATTATTTTTTATTTTCATTTCTACAATTTTTATTTTAAAAAATTTCCCTTTTTCGATATTAATTACTAGAAAACTAGGAGGGTTGCCTTTTTAAGTTTTTACAAAAAGTAAAAGAGAAACGAATAAGTTGGAAAAAAGTGCTTTATATTGTTTCTCAAAATATTCGCATTCGCCTTTAAGGGCTATACATTTTTGCATTCCTTCAAACCAATTCTGAAAATATTTTCTCCACTCTGAAGCTGATATCGCACAAACATAGTTTTGAAAGTCTTCAACAGCTTCTTGAGGTGATGAAAATAGCTTTCCATGCATCTTTTGTTTGACAGTGGGGAACAAGAAAAAGTCATTAGGGGATAAATCGGGTGAATACGGGCAATGAGACATGAATTTTTCTACTTCCAATATTAATTTGTTGGACGTGTTATATGGGAGCTGGCATTGTCATGATGAAGTATGAAGGAACGGTCGCGACATTTCCCGTACAACTGAAGAAACAAGCGATCATTTTCTTTCAAGTGCTCCGTAACCGAACAACTTTAGTGGGATTAGTGAGATTCATCGTCAAACACCCAAAAAGTAGATTGTTGTTTGCTTTCAGGTTCATTTGAATATATCCAAGTTTCGTCTCCTGTAACAATGTTGTATACAGATTTTGTACGCCCTCGGTCGAATATTTTCAACATTTCGTGACACCAAGCTTTTTTTTGCATTTCGGTCAAATTATGCGGAATCCATCTGGAACATACCTTTCTCACAACTAACAAGTAAATGTTTATGCAAAATCGATGGTATTGCAATCGGCGATATCCTAAGAGACGCCTCTTTCTGTCTGTAAGTTATATGCCAATCTTCTTTAATCATGTTACGCAGCATCGATGTTTCTCGGAATGACAACCGATTTTAGACGACCTCTCGAAATTCATCACTGACGAACGAAATTCTGCAAACCATTTGTATGTAAACAGTCTTCTCTGATGGTGCTTCGTTACTTAAAGTTGCACTAAACGAGTAAGACCTTTTTTAAAATCATAAAAAATCATCCAACGCAAATCTTCACGAGTGATTTCCATTTTCGCTCAAAATTTTTTCTTTTAAACGTTCACTATCAATACCTTAATCTGTCAATTACTACGTTGCCTGACGTTGCCACTGGCTTCGTAATAACAAACGTCATTTGTCACGAATACAATGTTGCCACTCACTCACTAACGCCATCTATTGTTCGATTGTAAAAACTTAAAAGGCAACCCTCCTACAAGCTAATGTATATATATTTGAGATAAAAGGGTCGTCCACAAAGTAACCGCCGTTTTGAAATAAAAAATAAACCAATTGAGTTACAAAAATTTTATTATATACATTTTAAAACTACAGCTTTTCTCTACTTTTCTACATATTCACCAAATAAATTCAAGCACCTATATCATATCTTTTAACAAATCTTTTTTGAAATGCCGTCCCGTCCGCATAAAAATCTGCCGCCTGAGAGCGTAGCCAAGTTTTTCTGTCACTATCTCATGCACAAGACTTGGAGAAATTTCAGGAAAATGATCGGAAAGTCCCTAGATTGTGAAGCGCCGCTTCTCACGAATTTTCTCTCGTTCACTTTGTTCACCAAGTCATCACTGACGAGAGATGATCTACCACTCCGGTCTTCATTGTGAACGTTCGTTCTTCCATTTTTAAAAAAACGAACCCATTGACATACTACACCTTCGCTCAATATGTTTGGCTCATACAACGCAATGGCGATATTGTTTTTGAAAAGATATATGTATATATAAACCAATAATCTAATAATAACAATAACAATCAGTCCCTTATACCACCGATTTGATATATAGTATTTTGAGGTGAAGAATCGACTTGAATTCAACATTCACACTATAACCTGAAATCAAAAACCGGACGAAATTTCTATCAATACTAAAAATTAGGTAGGAAATAAAAAAAACTTTTTAAAAACACTCTTTTATTTTAATTATTCGAAAAAGGAGAAAATAATTTCACCACACACACACACACACCACGATTTCCTTACAATTAATCATATCTAAAAAAAGAAAGCGTTAGCGCTAAACATGCAGGGAAATACGTAAATTCTACTTCAAATAGACATAGTTTATCAACATTTTTCTCCAATGTTATTAATAAATTTCACCAACTAAATATACAACTACATGGTAGAGGTAGAACAATAATAGAGATATGATAAGCATTTTGAAATCATTTAAAGAGAACCTAATTATGCTTGCAATGCAATTAAAACGCCTTAATTGAAACCATTATCAAAATCTGGCTGCTGAGTGTCTAAAAATTAAAAACAAAAAATCTTACAATAAATATACCGACATTCTTTCTCAAAGAATTTGTTAGAAGATTGATCTTAAAGATATTGCCAATTTTTGTCTTGTTCATTTAATGAAAACATCGATGTTGAAAGTCTTGCTCAAAAACTAAACAACTTTCTCGGTACTACAAATTCAGCAGACTTGGAAGAAGAAATAATAAATATTAAATGTGACATAAATCTGAAGTTACTGGTTTCAGATTGAAAACTGATAAATAAAGACAAATATCCAAATATTTGGAAAATTGTTACACTTCGTAATGCCTTTTTTTGGATCAACATATGCAACATGTGAATGCAATCAAAACAAAACATCGATCGCAATTAACAGATCAATATTTGGAATAATTTGGAAATTTAACCTGAAATTTTTTTTTAACAATTTTCAATTTATAAATAGAATCTAAAATTAATAGTATAGTACAAACTTCTGATGATGGCGTAACTGTCAAAATGATCATAAAGTTTAATAAAAATTTATTTTGAAACTTAAAACCGTTATGTTTTTACAATAACTTACATTTAATCTATAGATTTTATTATATATTTTTAATTTCATTTATAAATTGAAAATTGATAAAAATAAATTCAAGTTAAATTTCCACTTAGATAAATTGTTTTGTTTCAACGAGAGCTGTCAGTCCAATCTTTAGATCTAAATTGGAATCATGTTTGAGAATTGCATATGTGCCAAATTTTGAAAAAATTGCTGCACTCATACAATTTCAAATTGCCTACAATTAATCATTTTTATTTGTTTGCTTATTAATAGTGTATTTTTTAAGTTAAGTATTTCATCTAAAAAAATAAAAAAAGATTTTTTTTTTATTTATTTAATAAAATTTTTTGTATATCATTACATTATAATTTTTTGAATTTAATAAATACTATTATGCTTCAAAAAATGCAAAAATATAATTATTTCTTTTCTTTATTACTCCTAAAGATTTTTTTCAATTGATACTATTATTATTAATTATTTATAAAAATATCTATGAAAAATTTGAAAAAACTTGTTTGTCCATGTTCTCGCAAACAATATATATTACAGGATAATTCGCCCCTTAGGAATACACCTTGTTATGCTCAAGTAGCAAATATATATATCCTCTTTTTCATTTTCAGTAATTCGGATCTCGTCATCCGCTCGCAAAAAGTAAAGAACTGAGATTTTCGTTTTTTACATTGATAGCTAAATCATTATAATTATTCTTCCATTCGGCGAGGAGGTCTTTACTATATATATAATAGATTTTAAAAAAGTGTGGGAGCAGTCCTTTCAAACTCCTCTGAAATTTCTTTCCCAATTTTCACTGTAGCACTTGTGCTTTTTGTACAGATTTCTCACTGCATTAATATATATTAGGTCAATCATAGCTCTTTTTTTCCACAAGCTGTTGTTGTTAATATAGGACCTCCCTTCGGGTACATAAATTTTCTATTTTAATCAAATAAAAATAAAAGGTGTTAATAATAATCTAAAATAAGCTGGAGTGCCTCCAAATTTGAATTGGATTAAAATTAACATATAATTATTATATAATTATATTATTATATTTAAATTAAATTAAATTTAATTACTTATAAATTAAAATTAATAAATAATATTTATTAGACCATTTGGCTCTTTGTTGATGGCACCACGTCACGTACTGGCGCGTGATTGCCAATCAACATGTTAACAAAATAATTTCGGTACTTTCAGCGATTCAATCAAGCTGAAATTCTATATATAGCAGTTTTACACAATTTTTAATCATGTGAAAAACTATAAAACATACATCTTTATTTTTACGGTCAGTTTAGAGAGAAAAAATGATAGGTAATGAGCACATTTCTCAAAACTTGATAGAAAACTACCAATTTTGAATAATGCCCATGTACCAAATTTCATTATTCTAGCACAAACCGTTTTCGCGTAATCTTGTCTACACAGACATTTTTCTAAACTTTAGTGAAAATGACTCAGGAACATTCAAAACGTGTAAAAACATCAAAATCTCGACATCGAAATATCTCTCTCTGGCGAGATAGTAAAAAGAACATTTTAGATGGTCAAAATTCAAATTATAAGGACGAAATTAATGTTAATAGTTAACTGTGCCATAATGGTACTATTTGAAATTTTTTTTTCTTTCAGATTAAACATATGATGGCATTCATTGAGCAAGAAGCCAATGAAAAAGCTGAAGAAATTGATGCTAAAGCTGAAGAAGAGTTTAATATTGAAAAAGGTCGATTAGTACAACAACAACGTTTAAAAATTATGGAATATTATGAACGTAAAGAAAAACAAGTTGAATTACAAAAAAAAATGTATATAGATTTTATTTTATTTCAATATTAAAAATATATATATATATATATATGTATATAATTTTTTTATTTTGTTTAGTCAATCATCGAATATGTTAAATCAAGCTCGATTAAAAGCTTTGAAAGTTCGAGAAGATCATGTCCGTAATGTTCTTGAAGATGCACGTCGTAAACTGGGTGCAGTTGTCCGTAATCCTAACCAATATTCAGAACTTTTAAAAAATTTGGTCCTCCAAGGAGTTTTACAGGTATTTCTTTCATTTATTTTTAAACTTTGTATCTTGTGTTCATTGAAATTATATATATAAATGAAATGTGTGTGTGTGTGTGTTTTAAATGGTAATTAATTTTTATTGTTTTGTTTTTAACAGCTTCTTGAGCCAACTGTAATGCTTCGTTCACGTGAAATGGATGTTAAACTTGTCCAAGGAATAATTGATCAAGTGATTGATGAGTATAAAAAGCGAACAGGCAAAGATATCCAAATTAAAATGGACACGGAATCCTTTTTGCCAGCAGAAATTACCGGGGGGGTTGAATTGTTTGCACAACGAGGTAGAATTAAGATTAGTAACACATTAGAGGCACGACTTGAGCTAATTGCACAGCAATTGGTTCCAGAAATTCGTTCGGCTCTTTTTGGTCGCAACCCAAACAGAAAATTCGCAGATTAGATTTCCACATAATATAATTAAACATTCCAGAATTAAAAAAAAAATATTTAGTATAGAGTGATATTCACACCCTTTTCACAAATGTAGTTTTTGTTTTATATATATTAAATCTAAATCATTATTCAGTCATGTCGATATTATCATTAAATTTCACTTTTAATCTGCATGTTTATATACACTAAATGTATATATTTATTATATCTATACATATAAATAAATATATTTTAAAAATTTTAATTATAAACAAGAGTAAGAAATATTTAAATTGAAATTAATTTGGTGGCTATAGGTTTATTTTAGTAATAATTAATAGAAAATAATTTGAATGACATATTTAAATTATATATATACATAAAAAATATGGTCTATACTTTTACAAATAAATAGAAATATATGAAAATACAAATATAATATTTTTAATTTTATTAAATGGTTTAAATTAAAACAAAAGACAAAACTGATAATGATGCATTAATCTTAATCATATTTTAATTTTAAATGTAAAGAGAATAATTTTAAAATAACAAAAAAACTAGGTATTATAATATATTGATTATACTTTAATTATAAAAATATCAGAAGTTTAGAAGAGTAAATGTATAATTTATTCTTCAAAGTATTAAAAATACAAAACAAGTATTAACACAAATAACGGAAAATTTAAATAATTTATATTCATATGCACTTATTTCAGTTAAAATAAAAGTTTTT
This sequence comes from Labia minor, assembly GCA_963082975.1. NCBI lineage: Eukaryota > Metazoa > Arthropoda > Insecta > Dermaptera > Spongiphoridae > Labia > Labia minor. The sequence goes on along the minus strand of OY720350.1, from coordinate 706,678 downwards.
ATAATAAATTTTAAAAAACTTTCCTCAAACTCTTAATAGATAACATTGTTTGGTTATTTTCTTGGGGCAGTTAATTATTTTGTTTTGGGTTGTTTAGTTTTTGTTTTTTTTTTTTTTTTAATTTATATAAATATAATGAAATTAATTAATATTATTAATTGGATGTTTAGAAAAAAAATATAAAAAAGTGTTCATATACCAAAATATTGTAATTATAAAATACATTTTCTGAAAAATAATAGAAATTCTATTTATTTTTATTATGAAAAAAATAAACAAATTCAAAATTTAACCTCTACATATAATTTATATACTTATATATATATATATATATAAAATTTGAATGTCCAATTTTTTTTTAATTATATTATTTTATTATATATATATATGTTAAAAAAGCGAAAACATATTTTTTTTTCCCCTAAAATCTTATTTTAATATTAAAAGTTATTTCTTTTTTAAAATTCCTAAAATTATATTTAATTGGTGTTGGATTCTTTTTGTTTGTTTTTTTACTCTCCTATCAATTATAATTGTAGTATTTGTATATACATATATTAAATAGAATGGGTGTATAAAATGTGTTGTAATTAAAAGATATAAATAAATATATATATACTTACTTATACATATTTTTTTTAAACTTACCCTTACTTGTTTATCCCATCTATATAATTAAAAGGCTTATGATCGAGTTTGAAGATATGAACTACCACAAAATGTCATAACAGATTTTAACCATTCAAATTCCATTTAATCCTTATTATTATTTGGAATTTAAATTGTATTTAATGATATTATTATTATTATTATTATTATTATTGCCTTTATTGGTAAATTAGAATTTTTTTTTAAATTACATATTAGTACATTTTTTTTTTAATATTGTATAATGGAACCAGCCGCCCCCCCCCCCCCCCCCTCTTACTTAGGGCATAGTCCTCTTTCAAATGCTTCCACGCCATTCGTAGTCTCGCTACTCTGGACTACAACCAAATCATCGGTTCATCTCTTCGAAGGTCTGCAGAGGGTCCCGTTGTGTGTAGTGCAGGGGTAGCCAAACTTTTTAAGATCATCGACCCCCACCAGCGGTAAAGGTAATATTTTCAGGTAATTAAAATAAAACTTTCTATTAGCCTTAATATTTAATAAATTTGAAACAGTAAAGCAAAGCAGCTACATATTTTATGTTACTTATTTTCATCCGAATAAGTAAATATTAAATAAATAAGTACGTTTATTATTTTATTTTCTATTAAGAAAATAATATTAAGTCAATTATAATAAAAATTAAAATTTTATTTTCCTTCTAGTCCCTAACGACCCCCATTCGACCCCTACTGTTATCCCCCCTAAATAGACCCCTGGGGGTCTATATAGTCCACTTTGGTTCTGTAGATAGAATAAAAGGACTTGTATTTATAAATTTTACTCTATTAATTATTTTTAATTTTTATTTAATATTTTTCTAAATTAAATGATGAAGTCACATCAGTCGTATATATAATCTTTCCAGCAAATAATTGTGAGTTGTTTTTCAAATGTTATTAATGTTGCAGAATGTTCCAAATTAATTTACAATTTAATATAATATATTTGTGTATAACCATTAAGATTGTAAAGAGGTCAATTTAGTAAAATTATGTTACAAAATAGACCGTTTTCATTAAAAATATTT